>JAJKFI010000030.1:284536-313842 GCA_029204185.1 Lerista edwardsae
TTGCCATGATCTTAGTCTTTTTAATGTTGAGCTTCAAACCAATTTTGCCTAATTACCGTATATTAATTGTAGTAGTAGTCTTAGGGCACAGTCCTAACCTGGAGTTAGGCTGGCCCTTGCCCTACCCATAGCAAGGAGCGGGGTCAATTTGGTGCAAGCCAAGAGTGGGATGAGGAAACCCACAGAATCACAACCCCTCGCAGCAACAAGGCAGCACCGAAGCTGCGCTCTGGGTGTCATGTTGGACATTGCTGCCAGTAGTGCTAAGGGCACATCCGTCCGACTAGCTGCGTGGGCCTGCTGATGAGTGCGTGTCCCTGGCCAGCGCCTGGCCTCAGATGCCACTTCTGGAACTAGGAGGTTGACATGGAGAGCTCACCTAGGAACAATCCTCGTTGGAGAAGGTTGCGGATTTGCAGTTGTACGCACATCTTTTTCAAAGATTGCAAACATTTCACTTTAGGACAAGAACCTGGAGATCAGAGAGAGAGACAAGTCTAGTGGGCAGGATTGCCTGCTTGTTTCTGATGAGCCAGCTGTCCCCACAGTTTTTTTTCCCCCCACATTGCTCCCATAGAAGAGATCAGCTTTCCTATTTCACTTCTCCTTATTTTCTGAGAAGGGCATGGCAACAACTGACCAGGCAGGAACGGGCGGGGGGGGGGGGGGGGGTTGATGAGAAAAATCCTCTCTGTCACCTCCCTCTCTCACTGCTCTCTTCACCATACGCCAACTGCTGAATGTGAAAGATTCATGATCGGAGTGTTGACGTGCTGAGAGGCCGAGAAATTCCCTGACAGCACCAAGTGCTGTGCTGTGGTGTCCTCAGCCTGACCTTCCCCTTCGGCACTTTCACTCTCTGTAACCCGAGAGGGAAGGCGGGGCCGTGATGCATCACTGGGCTGGCCGTGACTCACATTTTCGGTCAGCTGCTGACAGAGACCACAATGCACTGGAAACCGGGGGGGGGTTAAGGGAGTCACTTCTTTTAGGGGTATAAATATACCCAGAAAGGCCAGGGCTCTTCTGCCAGACAGACCCAGGGTCTTGCTTTCTCTCCAACCCCACCAACACAAGCACGAGCTGCATTCCTCGGACTCCGGCTGTCCGGCATGGGGGCTGCTGGCTGTCCCCACTGCCAGCAGCTTTGCAAGGACTCAGGCAAAGGTTTTTTCCTGCACTGAGCTCCGCAAACTTAGTAACTGGAGATGCCAGGGATTGCTTGGCCCTTGGCCCTTTGCATGTGCTCTGCTCCTGAGGGCCAGTGTAGGCATGACTAACCCCAAAAGAGTAGAAGCTTTTGTAGGTGTTATTTTAAAGTGTTAATGGGTAGTATCTTGCGTCAACTTAAGGCCATAACGAGTTTCCATTTCAACTTAGGCAATCAGTTTATCCCTGCCGCCATGCAAATTTTTAGGTCAAAAATTCTTTCCCAACTGTTCTATGGGGTTCCGGTTTGGATTCAAGCCGTCGACAAAGTTTTTGACCAGATTGCTGTATCCTTCTTTCGCAAAATTTTGGGGATCCCCAATCTAATTCATTCTTCTACTATTTTTCTAGAAATTGGTTTTCACCTTCCCTCTACCTATGCTTGGTTTCTTACTTTCAAATTCTGGCTCAAATTGCATTTAAACTCCCAGTCTGGTTCACTTCTTTACGATCTACTGAGAGACCCCTTTACATCTTCCTGGGCTCGGCTAGTGGACAATAAACTTGCCTCCATCAGTCTCTCTCTAGAATCATTAGTTGACCTAAACCTCCTTCGAGTGCATTCATTTATCAAAGATAAACTTATTCTAACTGAATTTAATTATTTAAGTAGTTTGCTCAATCCGACCTGTTCTCCTCTTTCTCATGGATTGTCCCCCTCCTTGGCCCACTTCCCTAATTATCTTCATTCTCTAATCAACCCATCCCACAGAAGAGCTTTTATGTTAGCCCGGTTCAATATTTTTCCGTCTGCGGTCTATTATGGCCGTTTTCTCCGTATTCCTCGGGAAGATATAATAGACTCTGTCTCTTTTGCAAAATGTTTCCTGACACGCTGTCCCACATCATCTTCCGTTGTCCCGCTCACACAGCCCTTCGCAATTATTTCTTAGCCCCCTGGATCTCGTTATTTTCTCCCTCTTGTGATTCCATTATCTCAGTATTTATGGAAGACAATTGTGACTCCTTGACTTTAGCTGTGGCTAGCTTCTTGCAAGAAGTTCTCAGTAGCACCCAAGAAGGTTAGATGGACTGGAGTCGGCATCCCTGTTAAATTGATAGGAATCGAGTGAAGCCAGGGGGCGGGCTTAGTGGCCATGTTTGTGTGCCCCAAACAATCTTTATTCCAAGCATTTCAGATTGCTTTTCGCGTGATGTTTAGCACTTAATAATTTACTCCTGAAGTAAAAACTTGCCAAACTAATAACGTGTGATCGTGTAGAAACATCATTGGTAACTATATTATGAGTTAATATGCAATTCCAAGGTTTAATTCCGCGTAATTATATTACTGAACACACCGGACGAAACACCGCTTGCTGTCTATTCAAACTCGGATTCCACTGTTTTGACAGACTTATTTTTTGAAATCTACACAAGCAGGAATAACGTGTGAACGGGAAGGAAAGAAAAAAAGGGGAGGGCGGGCAAAAATCAGATAAATATATAGGAAAATTACATTAAAATCTCTTCATGACACAAGTAGTTGTCAATATGAGAGGAATTCTTTTTTACTTCTAGGCTATTAAGAGTATTTTTTTAAACTTCTACACTCCCCCCCCTAAAACAAATTCTGTTAATGTTCAGAATTTCGAAAATATTATAGTAGAAAATGGAAGGCGGGAAAAAACGTGTAAACGGGAAGGGGGGAAAAGGAGGGGGGAAATATTACATACCGATGTAATGTGAATACATGAACCTTTCCGTGGAAATTAAATCCCATTTTTCATAAAGCGATTTGCACACCTGTATGCAGAACACGCAGGCATGATTTAAAAAGTTGATATTAACTTTTACACACGTGCAGGAAGATTTTTATTCGTGAATTCGTGGCAATCCTCATTGGCGGGAAAGATCTGAGTCAGCCATATTTGTGTGCCCCAGAAGCTTCAAGAAAATCACAACATGCCGACTCCAGTCCAGCTAACCTCCTTGGTAGCACCCCAGTCTCCATTGGCTAGAATTGTCTACGTGTGAGTGTTATGTGTTTTCTATTTGCCTTTTGTTGTATATTTTATGTCTGTTAATAATGCCAATAAAGGTTTCAGAATCAATCAATCAAGTGTTAATGGGAGTCACTGGGAGGGGCATTTGAATCGGGACCATGGTGCTGGGGGAAAGGGTTTTGATCTTTCCTCCAGTACTGTTTCCCCATCAAAACGTGCATGTGTCACAAGCACATGCTCAAGTTGCTCTTTTCCCCACTAGTGTCTGTATGATTGTGACAAATGGCAAGGAATGGTAGAAAAGGGAAAGGGCTAACCCGCCTCCACCCATGCTGTGGTATCAATTAAAACTTGGCGGGTTGTTGCATCTATTCATACCTTACAAACCTTGAGAGACCCTCTTCTCGGCTCCCTCATATCACATCGAGTTCAATCCTGAGTGATGGCCCCTCCCAATGCCCTGCCTTCTTTCACCAATGTGGTGAAAAGGGAAGCCAATGTGCATGGGAAGCCTGGGTGATGAAGCCAAGCAGGAGCAATGCCTAGCAGTTAGCAGTTCCCTTCCCATCCTTTCTGTCCCCCTTCCCTCTCCCATGGGTTTGTTCTGGGGGGGTTGGTAGGTCTCTACTGCCACAACTAAGCCTGGGAAGTCAGACCAAGAGAGGCCACCATGAGAAATGACTCCCTCTGATCCAAAAGGGGTTCCCCAAATCAGGGAATTCCCAGCCAAAGTAGTGAAAACTGGGCCAGCAGGGGAAGCATGCCGACCGGTGGAGGGGTTCCATTTCCAGTACTCCTATGAGGAATGAGTGAGCCCTTTGTTGATGCACAGACTAAGTATCATCAGCGATGAACCAGGACCGACCACCGTGAACATCTCCAAGCTGTTCTTTCTATCAAAGCTTCAAAACGCTTGGCTTACTGATGCCATAGGATCATCCGAGTGGATGAGTTAAGGCCAGGGCCAACTGAAGTGACTGGTCTACCTAAGGCACCTCAAGAGAGCCACCCTCCCTGCTGCCACTGCCAAAACCTCCAACAAGCCTGTACACCCTTTACCTGTCTCTTCCTCCACACCAATTCTTTAATGCAAGCCATAAATGCTGAGCATCCTAATTTCATTCTGCATTTTCTACTTTGTTTAAAGAGGCAAATTGGAGAAGGGGGCAGGTAAGGAGGTCTGCTCCAATGACCGTCAGCTGGATGGAAGTGGTGTGTGTCTGTTCAGTAATCGCCCACAATCTGCTGTTTCATACAAACGTTGATCTCGCCATGAATAGGCTGGCTGTGGATTTGTACCACTTGGGCATCCTATCCTACCCCCTTTACCTAACCAGGTGGATTTGGCTATCCAATTGGAACCAACTATCCATCTCACCAGGGGAGTTGACCAGCATCCTTCATTTGAAGGAAATCCAGTACAAATACACCCAATTCACATAATACTTGTTGGAGATGCCATGTGGCCTATCTGTATAGTGGTGCAGACTTCAGAAAAGGACAAGGGCTCCTGCAGAAGTACATTTCGGCAGCTTTTAGGATGCTGAGTCATCACAGAGATCTCTGGAAGGTTAGATGTGTCTGAAAATAGAGAAAAATCTATTGGAGGGCGGGGAAATAAAGGATTTTTACTACAACCAAGTATCACTACATCTGGTTGCTGCTGTCTGGAAGTTTGAGCAATGCCATTCTTACAAACGAATCTTTTCCAGGGCAAGAAGACACAGACTGGTCCTGGCCCAAGAGGAAATGCTGAAGTCTGGAACAAGACAAAAGTAATATAATATGGAACTGAAAGAGAAGATCTGGCATCCAGCAAGAACCAATGCACCAAACGCATTTCTCAGGGCAACTCACTGCCTCTCAGAAAGAGCAGCTGGTTAAGAAAGGCCTTGACTAGTCCTCCAACAAGCCAAGGACACAGACTACAGAGCTGGAGATTAAAATGTCTTCATTTGACCAGAAGGTGGCAGAAATGGGAGCTGGGCAAGATCTTCCTGGCTCCAGGCCATATTACAGCTCTTAAAGCCGGCACAAAGCCTTCTGGCACCTGAAGCAGTGGGCTAAATGTATCCCCCCCCATGATGTGCCAGACTTTGTCCACTCTCCATGTTTCTTTTCTCTTATCAGTCCAGGCATGGGAGGAGCAGCAAGAACAATGCAGGTGGCTGAGCAGATGGAGGTGGGCTCCTCAGCAATCTCCTGCCTGAGGCTGCTTTCTCAGTTGGCCTTATAGAGGGGCCAGCTCTGCTTTTTTAAGTTCCAAGAAGTACAAAAGAAGAAGGACCCTGTGCCGAATGCAGGATACAGATCCTGGGGGACAGAACCGCATGCTGCTCTGGCCAATTACATCAACTCATTCAAAGATGTGCAGAAGAGGTATATACAGCAACATTGATCTTCCTATATTGAACATCCCACAAAAGTAGAAGCTCTTGTAGGTGTTATTTTAAAGTGTTAATGAGAGTTCCTGGGAAGGACATTTGAATCAAGACCCACCAGTATGTCGCAAGTCAATTTCAGGTGGGTCACAAAGCACCTAGAGCAGCCATATTGAAAATATGGGAAGATAGGATGCTGGAAAGGGGGAGGGCTGTGTGGTTGTTTTGCTTGTGTTAAGGCTGTAAATAGGCTTTTCCCCCTTTCTGATTCACTTTGCTATTGGAAAATGGCTGAGAAATAATCCAACTTCTCAGGAAAGCAGCAGGCGCTGGCATCACAATGACAGCACTTCCGGCCATGACTTTACTTCTGGTGGGTCCCGGACAGACTCATTCTAAAAAGTGAGTCCTGGCCAGTGATGGGATCTACAAATGAACAAGGGGAACGCTGGGCGGGATTTACGCGGGGCTTCCATGTGATTGGCTGCCCGTCCGTAGCATTCCGCAGCTGTCCTGGCCTTGGGGGGGGCTGCCCCCAGTTAGCGCCCCCCCGCTGCTCGCCCAGGCACCCAGCGCGACCCTCACCTGTCCCCTGCGGCAAGCAGGAGCCCCCCCGAGGCCAGGGCAGCCGCGGAATGCTACGGACGGGCTGCCATTCAAGTGGAAGTCCCACCTACATCCCGCCCAGCGTTCCCCTTGTTCATTTGTAGATCCCATCGCTGCTCCTAGCGCTAAAAAGTTTGAGAATCACTATCTTAGTGGGTTGCATTTCTGCCATCTTTGCAGAACTCAGCTTGCTATAGGACCAACCCCTATTCTGTACGATAGCTACCAAATGAATAGCTTGAACAAAAATTCACATGGTCATGACCCCTGCTTTTTAGCATCATAGTATGATGTCACTTGGATCTGTGACATCATACCGTTCTCCTGGCCATGTGCCCAAGCCCAACCTGGCAGTTTGTCAATGGCAAGGTATTCCAGGCACTGGCAAGCACCTATGGGTGCTTGACCTCAGTAAACCTTACTGGCACAGTGCCCTGCGCAGCCAAGCTCTAGCCATTTTAAAACAAAATCATCTTAAACAATCTTGTAGCGCTAGAGCCATTTTGGAGATGTAGAGCTTGCTTCTCCAAGCATCCTGAAGGAATCATGGTGCGCATCAAGTGTCCTCTAAAAGAACTGGACACTTAATCGCCTTCTTGCTGCCAAATGCTTGAGCGGCTGCCAAACGTTCTGTGTCTCTTGGCATCTCTGCAATGGTCCAAAACAGCTGAAGACCTTTCTGTAGCCAGAAGCCAGCAAGAGAAAAGTCCCTGTTTCTAAATTTGAAAGGAAAGCGGTAAACAACAGGAGCACTTTCTGCAAAGATACATCATCTCTCCTTAGGTCTGTAGCGCAGGAGGGGGTCGGCCACCTCCCACATTTCTGAACTAACATAAGCATCATCCGGGTATGGCTCATCTTGCTCTGTTACTCAGAAACATTTCTAGAGGAAGAGGTTTCAGCAGCCAGGCTGTGACTGTCAGAAGCAATGCTAAGAATGCAAGTGCTTTTTTTTTTTTTAGGGAAAATGTGACTAATGTGTCATGTAGCGCTGCAGTGCAGAATGCAGGAAGCAATTGTACATAATTCTAGTTATTCCCCTTAGAACAGTGGTTCCCAAACTGTGGGTCGGGACTCACCAGTGGGTCAGGAGCCAATTTCCAGTGGGTCGCAAAGCACCTAGAGCAGCCATATTGAAAATATGGGGAGATAAGATGGGATGCTAGAAAGAAGGAGGGCTGTGTGGTTGTTTTGCTTGTGTCAAGGTTGTAAATAGGCATTTTTCTTTCTGATTCACTGTGCTACTGGAAAAAGGCTGAGAAATAACCCAATTTATTGCTGCATTCTCAGGAAAGCAGCAGGCTCTGGAGTCACAATGATGCCACTTCTGGCCATGACATAACTTCTGGTGGGTCCCAGACAGACGGTCATTTTAAAAGGTGGGTCCTGGTGCTAAAATACTTGAGAACCACTGCCTTAGAAATACAGCACGTGCGTTTAATATGAATGATGTTATTGTGGGCACACTTTTCCCTTCTGCTATGGTGGTGAAGTTGGAAAGTGTACCTCATCATCCTCTTTGCTGAACCAAAGCACAACAGAAAAAGCATCATTCTGGTCTCTGCACATGTTTATGAGTAATGTAAATGCCAAGTTTTCCCCTACTATCATCTGAGATTTCAAGGAATGTAAAAACCTTGTAAACAAATCCTCTGCATTTTTGTTGCTGTCACGCCTTGTCAAGTAAGATTGCCCTTGTTTTCTCTAACATTTTCTCCCCCCTTTTTTTTGAAGATGATTTTATTAATTTTTTAACTATAAAGATATAGGAAAGGACAGTCAAATACATAGGATAGGAAGACAAGGGGTCAAACAATAGGAATTTGGGGATGGTTCGAGAGTTACACGACTAACAATTGCTTACTACAATATATTTTATCTGGAAGGATACAATTATCACAACCACATAAAAATATAACTATTATTCATTATTCATTCCAATCAATACTAGCTTCGCAATACATTAGCTCAATCAAAAACACAGAAATGTAAGAGAAAAAAAGAAGAAAGAAATTAAAAAGTATATATATGCATTTATCTAATTTCTAAACATTTTCTTCCCTTAATAGCCATTTCTTTCATCGTTGCCTGCTGTTAACGTACTTAAATGAGCATTGTTGGTGCTGGATGGCTGGTGGCTGTTAGCTGAAAACTGGCATAGTTTGACAGTTTGATTGTAGCCCATGAAGGAGGCAGTTTGGAAGCTGGTTGGCAAGAAGGAACCTTGGGGGACCCCTTTGATATTTATACATAGGAATCATGTTCCCTCTTAACCATCTTTTCTCTAAAGTAAACATGCCCAACTTCTGTCTTTACAGGGCATTGTGTCCATCTCAGCAACTTATTAGTCACCCTACTCTGAACCTGTTGCAGTTAAGGTTTCAGAATCTTCTTAGGGTGCAATCCTAACCCGGAGTTAGGCTGGCACAGTTAGGCCAACAACGTTTGGCCGACACAAGGGACACCATAAAGTACATTTCAACTACTCTCGGAGTCAGAGAGGCCAGCACGCAGACATGCACCATCCTCCCTGACTCCGAGAGTGGTCCAAACACACTTTATGGTGGCCCTTGTGCCAGCCAAACTTTGCTGGCCTAACTAGGATTGTGCCCTTGAATTGTATTCCAGTTGATGTCTGTCTAAAGTAGAATACAGGTGGGACCATTATGTCTCTTGATTTCAATACTGTTGATAGCACCTAGAATCATATTTGCCTTTACTGCAGTTGTACCACACTAATGGCTCATATTCAGCTTATCGTCCACTTACAGCCAAATCCTATCTAAATCCCCATGCCACAATGCAATGGTGCTAGTGCGGCTTCTACTGCATCCCGCGGGGGATTTTTGGCTGCTGGAGGTCTGCTCAAGGTAAGGTGGACATTTGTCCCAAGCCAAGCTCAAGTGGGCCACTTCCAGGTCCTCGGTAACCCAGAGGTTTGTTGGTGATGTGATGATAGCATGGCTGCATGTCCGGTCCCTTTACAGAAAAAGATTGCTGATTCCCTGCTGTAAACCTTATCCCCAGAAATGGTGGGATATGGAGGAAAGCCAATCTCTCATATTCATCAACCATATGGGAATACAGGAAAGTAACTACAATGTACAGTAGCTGGCAAGTGCATCTAACGGTGCCAGGGTGAGAGCGTAATCCTAACCTGGAGTTAGGCCAGCAAAGTTTGGCCAGCACAAGGGCCACCGTAAAGTGTGTTTGGACCACTCTGGGAGTCAGGGGGGATAGCACACATCTGTGTTGGCCTCTCTGACTCCGAGAGTGGTCCAAACATACTTTATTGTGTCCCTTGTGCTGGGCAAACTCTTCTGCCTTAACTATGCCAGCCTAACTCCAGGTTAAGATTGCACCCTGAGAGACAAAGAGGCTGCAGAAGCAAGACAAAGCTGCTGCTTTCCTAGTTTTCAGCCCCTAATTGGCTGATACCAATTAACTGTTTCAGAGACATCAAAATTACACTTTGTTTAGATGTAACACAATAATGATCATGAGCTCATCTCCTTGCCACAATTGCTTTGCTCCAATTGCAGTCTGCTATATTTTTTTTAAAATAAAAATCCCGTACTTCTCAACATGTCCTTTCTGCTCTTGAGGTTTTGATTTCAGCTGGAATCCAGGGCCTGTGGGACAGGAAATCTTAAAAGTCCTTCTGGATCAAGGTCAACACACACATCCCCTCCCATGTTTTGGATTTTGCAGCTGTTGTTTCTCATAATAACACAGGTGCCAAAGTCTTTATCGGTCAGCCTGAATGAGACCTAGACCCAATCAGCTTTCCAGCACTGTAGTCCGATGGAGAGGCAGGGAAAACAATCATCTGAAGGTGGAACCGAAGAATGTGAGAATAGGGGTAGATCTCGGTGGCAGATCCTATTCCCCTTTCCCATATTCTGGACCTGCTCCAAGGCTCCTTGGACTTACATCAGCTAAATAGCTGGCAAAGGTTCATGGAGACCCATTGAGGCTAGGTACTCTATCAGGTAGTAGGTATAATGGTGTTGGGGCCATGACCAAAAATATCTTACCTTTCCTAGGCCATCTGGTCATGGCCCCAACACCGCCATTGGATGCAGCATGTGTTCCAGAAGCATGGCTGACCATCATGTCAGATTGGGGCATGAGTGACTCCTCGATTTAGTTCTCAAGCACCTCTCCCTCTTTGGTATAAATCAGCACAGCCAGTTCAAAGGTAGGGATTAGTACAGTGTTTGTTTTACTTGCAGGAGAATATACTTGAGCTCTGGAGGGACTGAGCATACAGTCTACAATGAAAAATGAGTATAAAAAAGGAAGAGGAAACTGTTTATGATGACAGGGTATAAAACTGGAACAGTTCAGAGTAAAGACTGTTAATGTGCTTCAGGATGATGACATGGGCATTGTCTCTTGTCATAGTAGTGCATGCCTTACCATCACAAGAGATACAAGTGTGTAAGTCCATCAGCTTAAAAAGGTAAAGGTAAAGGTTTCCCAACGACCGAATGGTCTAGTCGTGACTGACTGTAGGGGGCGGTGCTCATCTCCGTTTCAAAGCCGGTAGAGTCGGCGTTTTGTCCCAGGACAAGTTTCCGTGGTCATGTGGCTGGCATGACTCTACGCCGTAGCGCACGGAATGCCATTCCCTTCCCACCAAAGTGGTCCCTATTTATCTACTCGCATTTAGGTGCTTTTGAACTGCTAGGTTGGCAGGAGCTGGGACAAGCAATGGGAGCTCACTCCGTCACGCAATCTTGAACTCCCAACCTTGCGGTCGGAAAGCCCAGCAACAGCGGATTAACTTGCTGCGCCACCATCAGCCTAACGTGCACCAATTATAACGCTTTTCGGCTTATTTGTTTAGATTTAGAGCGCAATCCTAACTTAGTTAGGCCGGCACAATTAGGCCAGCAAAGTTTGACTGGCACAAGAGCCACCATAAAGAACTTTTGGACCACTCTTAGAGTTAGGGAGGATGGCGCACATCTATATATTGGCCTCTGTGATTCTGAGAATGATCCAAACATACTTCATGGTGTCCCTTGTCCCTTTACTGGCCTAACTGTGCTGATCTAACTCCAGGTTAGAATTGCGCTCTTAGCTATATCTCCCCCACATTTCCCAGACCATTGAGTAACTCCTAACTGGGCTAACATTATCCCTGCTAATTGGGCAAAAAGGCAGCTTTTAAGATGGTACTTCCTTACTGAGCAGAGAGAGAGAGCAATTGTCCCTTTTCGCCGCAGTATGCCCCCCTTTCCAAAGGTTGTTGCTGGTTGTCTCTTTTATCTCTTTCTTAGATTCTAAGCTCTTTGGGGACAGGGAAACATTTCTTTTGCCTAGAAAACTGCTTTGTGAACTGTTGAAAAGCAGTATACAGTATAGGTATTCTTAAAAATAACTGACCTTTACATCTTTGCTATAAAAAAGAGAATGGAAAAAGATACAAACTGCTGGCACGCTGTTCAGTATTTCTTGGGTGTTTCCCATTGTAGAATAGACCTCAAAGAACATCAGCCAACACTTTATTAGCAACCAACATAGGAACAACAGTTGTCCTACAAAGCTGATACGAATCTCTTTTCAGTTGCTGAATGAATCAAAACAAAACTTGCAGCGGCCAATGTGAATGAGAGACGGTTCAGCAGGTGGCTTCCCCAATGCTCATCTAATTATGGCTCAAGCACAGAGGGTACCTGTCTACAGTGATGAATGGAAATATGCCATGTTGATTGACTCATAAGGAGTTGGCATGTGATTCATAGGAAGCCAACCAGCCCACTGGATTCTGGGATGGGTATTATAACTCACACTGCTGAGCAATATATGAAGATAATAATGCCTGCTCTTTGTACAGTGTGGTTCTGCATTGTACAGAAAAACTCTAATGGTAATGACTTATAAAATCTGCATTTTTTTTCCTGGGGAGCTGGAAAAAAAAAAAGATACAAGAAGTGGCATTCCCAGTAAATATACTAACAGGCAACCCTATCCTAACCTACCTTGGAGCAGGCCGGCCGGCTGGCCTGCACTGCATCCAAGGCAGGCTGGGAGGCCACTGGAGCTCACCTCAGGATGGTATTAGCCTTACCCTTACCCTTACTCCAGGGTAAGCCCCAGCCAGCCCTATGGGACAGCTCAGAAAAATCTGCACTAGAAAAATCACTGATGCAAATCTGAGTGGCCCAGATTTGGGCCGACCAACCCAGGGAAGGGGGCTAGGATTGAGCCTAACAGATGGATCTACACTCCATCCCCCTCCGTCACCCTCTCTCCACCCATCTCCTGCCTCATTCCTCCTGCCCTCTGCAAGCACCCATGCCAGCTGAACCTGGTTGGTGCGGGCCTGGCTTACAGGGCCAGCACAACTCCCTGCACCAGCCACGCACCTCCTGCAATGGGGCAGACATGCCTTATGACACATTTGCAACAGTGCTGGGCTTCAGGGGCATAGATAAAGAAGTGCAGGGGGTGCAACTGCACCAGGCAACAAGCTGTAGGGGGCAATAAGTTAAGTGGCCAAAATGGTGAAAACCTTGGTGGGTATGAATACCATGTTATATATCATTATTAAGTTAATTTAATGCAGAATGCAATGAAACAAGCTGGTGTGTAATATCCATTCTATCAAAAGTTATGGCCAACAAAACCCATAAAATGAAAATTCAACTTGACGTCACTTCCTGTTGTGACATCATTTTGGAGGCATCATTTTGCCCTCTGCACTGGGCTATGCTTCCATTAACTATGCCACTGCTGGGCTGGCACAAGGACTTGCTCCAGCTCAGGAGCAATGTATGAAATCCTATGTAAACGATTGCTAAGTAATCTGGCAGACAATGGAAAAAAGGAGCACTAGAGAGTGTTAGCAAGTTGAATGGGGAAGAAAAGAGAAGAAATGGCAAGGAAATGATGCAAAGGTGAGAATAGGGCAGCGCCCAGTGGTGGCACACATGCTTTGCACTAGTTCATGCCCAGGTTTGGTCCCTCATATGGTCAAGCAGGATTAGGAAAGGCTCTTGCTTGAGAAAGGACTTCTACAGGACTGACCTTTTCTTCTTTCATTGATTTCATACATTTTGGCTTTGGAGAAGAAACACATAATGAAGACATCACTTTTAACCACTTCCAAGTCCCTCTCTTCCTCTTAAATAATATATTGGGATCATGATTGGCCGACAGTCCCCTGCCCAAGTTAGGTCTAGACCCATGTTTCAAGCAGGGGTTGAACTAGATGGTCTTGACGATCCCATCCAACTTTATGAGTTTATGATCCTATGTTCCTTTGTCACGGTAACCATGTTGGGCATATTGCCAAAGGAAACGGTTATTTCATGGGCAGCGCTAAACATAACACCAGTCCCCTGTAGATTGCAATGCAATATAATCTCTTCCATTATGCAACAATCAGAAAGTAGGAAATAATCAATAGACAGAGCAGATAAGAAAGCAAGCCAAGCTGAAGACTATGGCAGCGCAATCCTACAGTCCGCGCAGCGTCGGCACAACGGGGTTGTGCCGATGCTGCACACTTAGCGCTGACGCAGGGGCGTCGATTGGCTGCCCCATGTCGGCGCTAAGGCAATAGGCTGAAGCTGGCCAGTGCAAGGGAGGCGCCTCAGGGATTGGCAGGAAGAGGGTAGAATGTGGGCGGGATGAGGGCGGGACATGGGTGGGCCTCAGATTTGGCCATAAGACTGAATCTGAGGGCCGTTGGAGAGGCCGTGCATCCCCGATTCGGGCCCTGATTCGGGCTCTTTAGCAGGTGCAGATCCGAGGAGTGCATACGGGAGGCTGGAGCCTCCCCTACACTAAGGGAACAAATGTTCCCTTGCCAGGGGGAGGCTCCAACCTCCCCAACCCAGTGTTAGATATGGTGCTGGCCGGCCGGCCTTGCCATTCCAGTGCTGGGTAGGATTGCGCCCTGGGTCAAGTCATGCATTTGCGGTGCATGATCAAGAAATTAAGCATCTACAAAGCATTTGTGTATTTTACAGGCAAGAAACATTGAGGCTGAGATTAGTCCTATGGATCATCAGTGATTCAAAACACATGCAGAGCAGAAAGAAATGGGCAGCGCAATCCTAAGTAAGGCCGACACAGTAGGTGCAGCTCAGCGCAGGGCAAGGGGAGGTTTTCCCTTGCACCCGGGTAAGCCGCAGCCAGCCCTATTGAGCTGTTTTGACCTGTGCCTGCTATTTTTTCAGGCACAGGTCAATGTGCCCAGCAGTGGCCCGAATCAGGGCCACCCTGGCTGTGGACAGTGTTTAGAATATGGCACAGTGCCCATTGTGTGTCACCGCCCCTGTCGCAGCCCACTGCGCCACCCAGTTACGCCCCCAGCATGCCTTTGGCACGCCCTCGGCAAGGCCCTGTGCTGCCGATCCTCGACTGGTGCAAGGGGCAGTGGCGCCTGTGCGCATATGCGCATATGCTGCTGCTTGCGCTCATCCAGCGCCAGACTAGGTGGCACAGATGTGCTTGACAGCACGTTTGTGACAGCACTGGACTGGCGCAAGAGCGTAGTGCCAGCGCAACACAGGTATAGGACTGCGCTCCCAAGCATGTAGTCATTCTATTGGTGAAGTCATACACGTGCATTATATAATCAAGTCACGAATTCTGTAATAAGCACAAGTCTCTTTTAAGGGCCTAAGCATGTAGGAAACACAGCTTCACTTGGCCTCAAGGCTGGGCTGACCGTGAAATATAGAAAATATTCCCTCCACCAAGAAAACTAAATGGCAGGAAGAAGAGTTCTAGCTTTTAACCTTTTCCCTGATATACTAGTTTTCTGCATGCAAGTTCATTTTTAAGTATGTTGAAGCATTTAATCTTATGAGCCCTCCCCAACCTGGGCTGCAGTAATACGGTCCAAATATAGAATTACCACCTCATTGAGCACAGGGACTGAGTCCCACAGAATTCAAGGATGTCGGGCAGATACTTGCAGGAACACTGGATAATTGCAGGGACACTGGAGGGTATATATCACAATTCAAATGTGTGTTTTCAAAAATCAGTTTACCCATCGCTTGCATACATGATGGTGATTGACAGCGTGTCGAAAGTGGATGGGAATGCTGAAACCCTGCATTTCTTGATGCGTTTCTTGTTTGCCAGCTGTTGTTCAGAGATTGGATGCCTGACCATAAAGAGCAAGAAAGTGGCCGGCAGAACAGCTGCTGCGTCTCAAGTCACGCAGCTCTCTTATAAACAGCCTGACATCTGCCTTCATTTTCTCCTATTCCTGCACTAGAAACTGATACACCCACTAATTCAGTTAGAGCCACTGAGAGCCTTTCCAGACAGACAGTTTACAGCAGGAAACAAAAACCCACTCTTGCATCTCTCTCTCTCTCTCTCATTTGCATCCATATGTCTTTCTGTGAGTCTGCACTTCTGCTGAGGGTATACACAGGATTTTCTCAGCATTGAATGTGTCCCTGGAAACAAGCTGTTCTTCCCACATAGCATATTCTGCTGTGATTGCCTCACTGTGCAGAACAGCAAATGTCATCGTAGGTACTGATTGGATGTTTGGAACACAACCAGCAGTGAGGCAAAACTTCCCATCACCATTCCTGCCGATCGAGCCTGCCTGCTTGTCACGTCGGTCATGGTGGGGCAGCAGAGATCCCCGGGTGCGAGGGCAGCAACGGGCTTGGCTGTACTTACGGCGCCTCGGAAGGATGCTCTGGACACCGGCTGTTGGTTTGCCAAGGCTCTTTCATCTGGTCAGCGCCTTTACACTCATTGAGCCCTGTTGCCCCACAGGGCTCTCTCACAGTCTATAGCGAGCGGCGCCGCATCTGGCATGCTCGCAGGTCTGGTCTGGGCCCCCTGCGTAGAGCGGCTGGGTCTTGTTGCTCACTGCAGGAGTTCCTCACTGCAGGTAGGTCCAGCTGGAGGGCAGCCGCTGCCCCAGGACCGGGTCTTGCCCCACTGCATCTGCTTGGTCCTGAGGCCTTCGCCCATGCGGGGGAGGTCAGGACCCTTGCTGGGGTCCTGTCAGGAGAAAGACCCCTGCTGGACAGCCTGGCCTCCCTCGCCAGAGGCCTCCCCAAGTATGGACTCCAAAGCCCGTACAGGTAAGGAGGTTGCGAGCCTCCCTGCACGTCCTTTCCCCCAGCCGGCCGGCCAGAGACTGCCCCTTCCAGCCAAGCCGGGCTTCCTTTTAAGGTCTAGGGTACACCCAGTGGTGTCATCTACTCCCGCAGAGACGGAATGCTGGGCGGGACGTACGTTTGATTGGCAGCCCGTCCATTACATTCCGCTGCCTGCCTGCCTGCCTGCCTGCCTGCCTGCCTGCCGCACAGGGCGCCGCTGGTTGGCACGCCCCACCGCTGCTCTCCCAGGTACCCGGCGCACGCTCCCCTGGCCCCTGCAGCAAGCCGGTGCCCGCTCCAAGGCCAGGGCAGCACGGGCAGGCGGCGGAATGCTACTGACGGGCAGCCAATCAGAGCGTAAGTCCCGCCCAGCGTTCCGGCAGCTTGTTTGTAGATGACATCACTGGGTACACCTCCAGGCCCTGCCCTTTCCTCCCTGTGATCTCCCGAGGCTTCCCTTGAGGCCGTCCCCTGCACCAGCGTAAGGCCTGGGGCTGGCTCCTGCACCTGCCCTCCTGGCCACCAGTCTGGATAGGCCCGCTTCTTCACTGGGTGTAAGGGCCTCCAGCCACCCAAGGTTGGCGAGGCCTCCTTGCTTGGCCCCTTTCCCAGGGCCGGGTGTCTCCAGGGGTCGCTCCCTGCAAACCCCCTCTGGTGGTGGTCATCCCGGTCCTGTATGGGGCAACACAGCTTCTGGGGAGGAAAAGTGAAGCCACATCTGCAACCTCCTCTGACCTGCAAGCCAGCCTGGTCCAGAAGGTCAGGCAGAGGCAAAGGAGCATCACTTGGCTTTTCTGGCTTGTTGGCAAAAAGAGCCTTCCTTGACTGCTGGTGCTGCTTTCCCTGTAGCCTCCCCCCTTGATCAGAGATGGAGGGGAGGGGCGTCTATGCTGAAGGACATCCCCCAAGTATCCAAACCAAGGCCCACTTCTGACTCCACTCCTGTGCCAACAAATTTTTCAATGGGCTTGGAAATCCTTCTGTTGCAAAAAGCATTTTATGATTGACTTTTTATCAACCCTGGCTCTTAGATTAGTAATTATATCCCGTTGGATTTTTACACTGATCTGTTTTAGTTATTTGTTTTTAAACTGATAATTGAACATTCGTATTTATCTCTATAAGCCACTTTGGGAAAATTATATTTTTAAACTTGGGGTGCAATTAAGGACACAATCCTCTCTCACATGACCCCTACGCCAGCCTGGGAATGTCGCAAATGTACAAACAATCTCAGCGAGGATGCGTGCCGGGCGACTGAGCCAGGATCTGGCACCAGGTCAGATTGGAGTGGGGGGGAGGGCAGGGGAGGGCAGACCCATGGGCAGCCGGTCTGGGTAGGGGGTGGAGACAGAATCAGGCTAGAGCCTAACCCCCGGCCTTAGCCCAGTTGGCCCCGATCCGGGCTCCTTGGATTTGTGCCAGCGATTTCACTGGCGCAGATCTGAGTAGCCATACTGGAGGGCTGCCGCTTGCTGCTGAGTAAAAAGACTAATTTAGAGCACAATCCTAAAGTGGAGTTAGGCTGGCATAAACTAAGCCAGCAAAGTTTGGCCAGCACAAGGGCCACCATAAAGCGTGTTTGGACTACTCTCAGAGAGGATGGCTCACGTCTGTGTGCTGGCCTCTCTGACTCCGACAGTGGTCCAAACATACTTCAAACCCTTGTGCTGGTTTAGCTTATTCCAGACTAACTCAGTTTAGGATTGCGCCCTTATATTATGCCAAGAGGCATCTGGCCCCAAATCTGCGCTGGACACAGTGGAGGCCAGCTGGCCTGCCAGTTCTGCCATGGGTTAGAATTGGGCTGTAAGAGGAAAATGTCAAAATTTTGGAGGCAGAAAACTTCCTTGTTGTACATCTGTTATGATCATGCCATTTTAAAAAGCTTTCTGAATGCCAGCTACCCTTTGCCCCGAGGCATAGTTAGTTGTCAAAAGCTACTGAAAATAAACTTAACTAGCATTTATAGTATTTAATAACCGGCAGCTTGTATATTATATTTGACAGCTACAATTTTTTTTAATGCTAAGAAGTCTAGAGCACTCAGTTTCGAATTTTTAAAATGCAAGTTGCATAGTTAAGACTTGGATTTGTTATTCAAATTTAAACATTTGCTTTCGACTTTTGAAATGTTAAACAGATTTTGGGTTTTGATTTGCAATATTTCATTGCAGCAATTGATTTGAATGTCCTTTTCTACAACATTTTAGCCCAGGAATTGAAGTTTGGGACCATCCCATGTGATTCTCCATCTTCAGGTAGAAAGCATTGCTGCTTTTTCAAAAATAAAAATAAAAATGGTTTCTTCATATCAGTTCAACCCATGCACAGAAGAGCACAGAAGGCACAAGAAACTAGCCCCCACATTTTTGACTTAGCTCTGACTTCATGTGCACCTAGGTAACCATGGAAATGACGGGAGCACCGCATTTTTTCACACTCTTCTTCACAGTCAGGAGTCCTTTATATCTGCATTTAGTTTTCAGTGCCACATAATTACATCTCAAAGTGCTGTTTAACTAATTAGTCATAGGCATTTATTCCTAGTATTGTCTTGGACTCCCCTGCTGACACCCTTAAGGCCTATTCCATTGTAATGTGTTGAAGATGCTCAGATATCGTGCACAGCATGCAAATGAGGACATTGCATTTCCTTACAATTCCGGATTCCATCAGGGCTCTAATTGTCTCCTGGGGTACAGGAAATCCTGTGGAAGTGCTACGGAGGTCTATTAGAACTTCTGGATTCTAATACGGATTTTTCATGGAGCTGCTACAGGCAGGCGTCAGAGGTGGACACAGCATCAGAGAACCCACCTGGCTTGGCCAACTGATGAGTCCTCATTTCTGGTGACAGCAGCAGTACCTACATACTTACTTAGATGCCAATGTTTGATGACATCTTGGAAATATGCCTATTGCTGACTAGTGTGTCACTAAGCCCATAACTGTTATGGCCTCAAAAAGTTACAATCCTATGGCCTGCTTATGTCCTATTGATTTCAATGTAGAGGATTGCAGCTGTCATGGATAATAAGTACTCAAAGCTAGTTAATGTCTACTATTGGGCTCCTCCCCTCCAAGAACTGTCTCTTCAATGTCCATGCAACTTGATTGCTGCATAACTAAGCTTTAGTACCTGTAGTAGCTTGTTTTCATCTACACTCTCCATTCCTTTTTGTATTGTGCATGTTAGACGATAAACCTGCAGGCAGTTTTTAATCTATGTATACCACCTAAGCAATTCAAGGCATTTTATAAATGGATTATTATGTTATAGCTAGAATTGAATGATCAAATACATGAAAGTGTATAGGAAATTATTTGATTGAGAGGGCTAACCTGGAGTTAGGCAGGCACAGTTAGGCCAGCAAAGTTTGGCCTGCACAAGGGCCACTGTAAAGCGCGTTCGGACCACTCTAGGAGTCAGGGAGGATGGCACATGTCTGTGTGCTGGGCCTCTTTGACTCCGAGAGTTGTCCAAACATACTTTACAGTGTCCCTTGTGCCAGCCAAACGTTGAAAGTATTGCACAACACTGTTTTGCTGGTACAAAACAAAGTAAGTGGGCAGTGGGACTTGATAATATGCCATCTTATACTACAAACTAGAATCTTGTTCAGGTCAAAATTCAAGACAATCAAAAAGTGTCTTACATTATAATACACCTATTTCAACAGACTTTGTGTGACTTTAAATAAATATTGCTTTTAAAAAATCCACACACTTATCACAGTCATGTGAACCTACTTACATTTTTAAGGGATGAGCTGGGTAGCTTTTCAGAGCGTTGATTTTTCTAAATACAATCTGTCATTCAGGCAAGTTTCCAAGAATTTTGTCCAAAGAACATATTGATGCTGACAGGATGATTGCATTCATTGTGCTTTGCATCAGACCTCAAAAATGGCAGGAGATATGCAACGCAAGTTGCAATAAATTTCGGTGAATAGTCAGAGGCTGTCTGAGGGAAGTACTGCCTAGTGGTTAGTGCTCAGTACACGCCCCCTCCCCCACACATTCTCCATTTCCCAGATTTACAGGGTCAGCAGTTGAATGGGAGGAACTGGAAGATCGTATCCCACCCCACATCATGTCATAAAGATGAGGTACACTTTCAAACGCCACAGAGAAAATAGATGAATAGCCTGATGAGTTGGTGGTTTATTTGAAGTTTTGAACATACGCTGAGAGAATTACTTTGAGTATTTCTGAAGTAAGTGTAATGGCATTACAATAGTCACCTAGAACATTGATTTTCAGCCTTTTTCATTTCCCAACAAGGCACAAAAATTGACAAGGCACACTATTTTTGGACAATTCACAAGCTACACCAAGCTGCTGGTTGGGGGCTCACATCTCTTGTTGGCCCTAAATGACCCTCCCCAAAACTCCTGTGGCACACCTTGGGGCCGCTTGTGGCACACCAATATGCTGCGGCACATTGGTTGAAAATCAGTGACCTATAAGCTGGTTTGTGAGATTTTCAAGAGCAAAACAGGAAGAAAAAACACACCCCTTCCTGGCCAGGCTCCCGCAGCTGTGGCCTATCTTAGAAGAGAAGACTCACAGCAGTTAGAGGCTGCCAAAAACATCTCTGGCTACAACAGTTGCAGGAGGAATAACACAATCCTCCTGGCAGTGAGCGTAATTCTGTTGAAGCTGAAGTTATTCCACTTGTGTAAATAAGAATGCTGGCCTGGGACCCTCCCTTCAATTTTTGAAAGATGAACTCACCCTGAAAGCTTGTTCTGTTTCATTTTTGGTCCTTTCTACACTCAGGACTCCTTTTGCTCATATAAGTATCCTTTCTACATGATCTATGACTCAGCAGAATCCCCAAGAGCTTTGGCAGACTTTCAACACACGCAAAGTGAGTCAGCAGCTGTCCCATCTCTGCTCCGCAGCATCAGCAGTGTGTTGGATAATAAACAGTCAGGGGAAACGGGCATCATTAAAGAAATACATTGCTGACTCCTCTTACTAAAAGCAAGAAAAAATGGGTCCGATTGAGGCTGGTCAGCAATCCTTTCTGTGATTGGGATTTCAGTGAAATTGGAATAGGCAGTAAGGTAGGCTTCAGAGATGTAATGATGTTTAACCTGCTAAAGGGAAACAAAAACAAAAAGCCAACTAGTAACTACCCAGTCTGATGCCCCAAAGAATGCTAGGAAGCCGAGCCGGCCTTAGGAGCTGCAAGGCCCAATACAAACCATTTTTACAGGGCTTCCACCTCCATGGCACCCCCCCCACACACACACATACACACACACTCACTGGGATGAGCTGCAGTGGGGAGGCACCTGGCAGTTGTGTCACTGCCAATTGTTTCTGGAGGGGGGTGATTTTGACCCAGGGGCAGATGGGCCAAACAATGGCAATGCTCTGCTCAGCACACCCTCTTCTTGACACCTTGGCATGGACAATTGCTGGAGTATCACTCAGAGAACAAGATGCAGCTTCACTGCAGGAACCCCACTCACCGCACCCGTGCAGGGCCCTTCTAGGCATGGGGCCTACGTCCCGCCCACCTCCCACACTCCCCCCCGCCAATCCCCAAGCCGCCCCGTCATAGTGCCTTCCTCGTGCAGGCCGGCTTCGGCCGACGCAAGGGAGATGCTTCGTGAGCGCTACAGAACCAGCGCTGCCTGCAGTGCCGGTCCTGTTGCCTTGGCGCTGATGTGGGAGTGCCGATTGACCTCCCCGCATCAGCGCTAAGCACGCAGCATTGGCGCAACCCTGTTGTGCTGACGCAGCGTGGTCCGTAGGATTGCGCTGCCCGGCATGTTGCTATAGATTATTTAGATTACAATTTCTTTCAAATGTTGTGTCCAAATCCTTTGTGACATCATCAGACAGTCATGCCAATGGCAGTCAGAAGGGTTGTGACCCCCCCTTGCCAACAGTACAGGCCTATGATCAAAACAGATCAGCCAGCAGAATCAAAGGCAAGAGACTAGCAAGAGCATTGAGGCTGAAGAGAAGAAAGGCAAAGTGAGAAGAGCTGAGTGAAACCAAAACTCAGGAGCAATGGATGAGCCTCATTATCTCTTGCACCAAGGGGGCCCCTTTGCCAGCTTGTTTAGATTTCTTGTCCATCTTCTAACAAGGACACAGTGATTGTTCTAATGTAACTTGATCACAGTTGTGATCCCGTGAGCCCTGTGAGACTTGCCCAAGGCTTCAAGACTGAACGTTATGATTTGAACTCAAGTCTACCTTATCCATACACAGGCACTGCAGGAGCCTAAAGGCACAGTGTCTTAGACACAGTGTCACAGCCAGCCAACAAGGGTGGAAGAAGAGGGGGGGGAGACAGTGGAGCGCAAACCATGTCTCACTGGTGCAGCCAGCCCAACAAGACCACTGGCATCCCCAGCAATCATGACACCGCCCAAATGCCATCACCCGCTGGCAAGGCCGCAATGGCCTGGTGACTGAGCAGTGCATGCATTACAGTGATGTCACACAAACACCCTGAGACCGCATCCTGGGCCCATCCCCCTCCCCAGGCCGGCCCGACAGCCTACCCACCCCCGCCCAGTTCTGCCCACCTCCCGCCCAGTTCCGCCCTCCTGCCCTCCCAGAACCACCCCAGCCGAGTTCGGCTGGTGCAAGGGCATCTCTCTGCCTGCGCTCCCAGGATGGTGCTACAGCTAGCGCCGGCCTGGGGGCCCCTGCATCAGCACTAATGATGTAGCGTCTGGATTGCGCCCTGGAGGCATAAGGGCCTGGATCACGCCCTGAATATAATGGGCTGCAGAAAGAAGAAAATAAGGGAAAGGAAACAAACATGTTTTCATCTCTTTACATGGCTTGCATACTGAGGACGAGATCTCCATTTAAAATGAGGCTGCAAGATTGGGTTCTTAATTATTTTGAGTCACGCCAGTAAAGTATTCATTATCTGGAGCTGCAATTGGAGCTGGGATGAGCGTTGGAGAGATGTTGATGAATGGCTCCAAAACAGTGTCAGTGAAAATGAGCTCAAAGCTTATTGCCCACAGAAACATCAGCAAAGGAACGTCTGGTGCCTGGCAGAAGTGTAGCAAGAGAGGGGTGGCGCATTAAGTACAGCAGGGGCCACAACGCACCGTGTAAGCGGCACTCCCCTTACCAAGCATTGCCATTGCTGCCCCAAATGGCTCCAAAAGCAAGGGGGAGTGCCGCTTACACGGTGCGTTGTGGCTCCCACTGTACTTACCATGTCCCCCTTCTCATATGCTATTGGTGCCCGGTCCCTCTTAAATATGTTTGTTTTTACTGCTCTAACGTATTGTTGGCGATTTGCATTTTTATTTATTTATTTTTTGCTGAAGGAATACATTATTCTCAAGAGCTCTGGCTCTCATAAATGTTTGAAATGCACTTTGTGCCTTACACACCAGGCAATGCAAATATGGCTCTGTTTTGAGCCTTGCTTGAGCCTGAACAGCTATAAAGAGACTGCTGTGGGTCTCAAGAAATTCTAGAACTTCTCTGTTAGTGAAAAGGACTGGAAATGTCATGCCGTATTCTTAAATGGGCCGATTTCATTATCTTTGCCCAAGATGCTGCACTGTTAAGATAGCTGATGAAGCATAGCAGACCATGAAGCTGCTTGTTCAAGTTTTACCTCAGAGCGCAATCTTAACCTGGAGTTAGGCCGGCACAGTTAGGCCAGGAAGTTTTGGCCGGCACCAGGGCCACTGTAAAGCACATTTGGACCACTCTCTGAGTCAGGGAGGATGGCACAGGCCTGTGTACTATCCTCTCTGACTCCGGGAGTGTCCAAAAATACTTTACCATGTCCCTTGTGCCTGCCAAATGTTACTGGCCTAACTGTGCTAGCCTAACTCCAGGTTAGGACTGAGCCCTCAGTCATGAACTCTGTCAGAATGTCAAACCACATGTTTTGTCAAGGCAAACTGATCGACAAACGTCAATTAGAAAACATTAGAAAACAAACACATGCTTGTCACGTGACGGTTGGATGCTGCAGCAGTTCTCTTCATCTTGGCTCACCTCGAAGTCTGTAATCTGTGGGTAACCGCACTGATCTACCTTACAAGGCTGTTGTAAGGATCATTGAGAGACAAACTGCAAACCACATACAGATTTCTGTAACTGTAATCTTTAAAATAGTAATAAAAAGAGAACTGTCTCCAGCAGGTATGATTCTGAGCAGAAATGTTGGGCAAAGGAGAGGGGGAAGGGATGGGGTGCTTAACCTCTTCTCCTCCAGCATTTTTTTTACCCCAAGGACTCACTTATGGAAATTCTTTGTAGCAGAATGCCTTGAACTCTTAGAAATGAGACCAGGTAAGCAGAATAGTCTCTCTCTCTCTCTCTCTCTCTCTCTCTCTCTCTCTCTCTCTCTCTCAATCTCTCTTTCACACACACACACACACACACACACACACACACACACACACTGGCGTCTCTGTAACCAACTCAGGACACTCCAAATACCAGCCTGAACCACGGAATGGCTCAATCACAAACCCAGCACTCTTATTCAGTCAGCCTCTGCCCTACATCTGCAATATGGGGATGTTGTTGTTGTTTTTCTTGTAATAAATATTCAAATACAGCTTTTCAACAAGGAAAGTTCACAAAGTGGTTTTTCGTTGCAATAGTAATTAAGAGATAGGTTATTGTCCCCAATGGACTCGCAATCAAGAAGAAAGATAAAAACGAGAAACTCACTGGCAGGTATGGAGAAAAAATGCTGGGAAGAATTGGGACAGTTGCTATCCTTCTGCTTAAACATAAGGAACTCACCACATAAAAGATACCTCTTAGTCCAGACAGCGCGGGTTGATATAGATCTAACCAATGAGGTTGTAGTCAGGATTTTGGAAACCAAAATGCATTAGAGGCCTAAATTCACTCAGCCTGTACTCAGAAAGTGGATACATATTAGAATTCCATTTTTGGCTCAAATCCACCAAATTTCTAAATTTGGCACTGCCAGCTACTGGCTTTCTTCTCTTCCTATTTGATTCATATTTATTATTCCTGCTGCCTGCATGTCTATTACTTCATTGTCCTTTTATTCATGTTTCTACCCATTTTTTTTTCCTGATCTGGGCCTCTGAACAGAAACTCCAAAAGATAATCAACTTTAGCAACTGGCTTCATTTCACTTGGCACAATCATTCTCCTTTCAGGGCAGGTATTTGATATATCGGGTTAGCATTTTAATTGTAAAGTCACTTGGAAGGTACTCTTGGATACATCCAATTGTTTATTGATTTGAAAATTACTCCATGCATCATGTCTGCTTGTGGGAAACATCTGTGGTTTTGCTGCAAAAGGTAAAAAAAGAGATTTGTTTAATGTTCCCCTATCTTTTTAATAGGCATTCCAGTATCCATGATATCCATGGGTAACTGAAACTGTGGATGCTGAATCAGTGGATACCGAGGCATGTCTGTATTTTCCAGAAATGAACTCATTCCAATTAGAAATAATACCATGACTCATCTGCTGACATGATGATATCACCTATATCACCTAGTACACTTTTAATGCTACCTAGTACCTACCTGGTATACTTTCTTTAATAAGAAAACACTTTTATTCCATTTTCATTCCAAGTTCTCCTTTTTATTAATTTTAAAAATCAATAAAAATGAGAACTTGGAACGAAAAAGGAATAAAAGCATGCACTACTGCTTTCTGCCTTTTTCCTTTTTTTTCCCCAAATCACAGAAACTGTGAAAGAATAAAACCATTTTCAAAAATCTCTACTCACTGCTTTTGCTTTCCTCTTATCTGCACTTCATTGGCATTCACTGAGCACAGTCATTACCGCTGTAATGCACCCTTCCTCAGCCTCTGTCCCTCTGTTTTTCCAGATGCACCAGTTTTAGCTACCAGGTAGGAATGAACCCTCAGTTCAATTGGTGAGATGTGTATAGTTAAAATTCTTAGATTTTGACTTTACTATCCTTACCTGCTTAACTCAAGTGTGTAAACTGTGTATGTGTCCGAACAGTGTGTGTGTCCAATATTGTGTCTGGTCAAGCCAGTTTTGCTGGGATTTCTGTCTGAACAGCAGTCTAAAAAAAATCACAGTTAGCTTTCAGTTTCAGAGTCTGCACCACCATATGTATTTTAATGTGACTGTCATGGGTGCCCACTGGATAAAACACTGTGCAATCCTCATGTCTGAAGCAATCTGAAACCATTTTTCCTTTCTTTTTTAGTTTGTGAATAGATAAGTGCATCTCCTCATTTCCATGCAGGCTCATGCAGTTCTATAAAACAAAAGGAATAACAAGCACAAGACAACCTCTTCCTCTCAGCATGAACCCACTATTAAGACGCATTCTTTTTTTCTTTTTTCTTTTACGTTCCCTTAGACGTGAGACTGAGTTAGGTCAGATGCAATTTGCCATCCAGTCTGGAAAATGTCATGATTCTATGAAGTTGTACAGGACAGGAGAAAGCAACTCCTACCAAAAAAGAAAGAAAAAAGAAAGAAAAAGGAAAATGGACCAAGCCGGCAGATGTTTTTTCTCCGTAGAGCTGCTTGGCTGGAGCTGAGAGCCCTGGGGAGTTCTCTCTGCGTGGCAAGCTAACTGTAGTACTAAAGAACTATAGTCTATCACAAGAACAAAAGGCTCTCAGGCCAGCGGTGTAGCTGGAAGGAGTGCCACCTTGGGATACACTTTCCAGGGTCGCCCCCTGGAACTATGTGAAATGCAACCGGAACTATGGTCATGGGTGTTCTGACAGCCTTCTGAGGCTTCCGGAAGGCTGAAAATAGTCACTTCTGTTTTTCAGCGAAAAATATAACGGAGCTCGGGTCATTTTCAGAGGGGAGTGGTTGCCAGCAAGGGGGGGCAGGACCCAGGTGGGCACAGAGGGTCACTTGGGGTCCTGTGACCTCTGTGACCCCCCCTCAGCTACGCAATTGTATCAGGCTGTGTACTGGCCTGCCCATCCAGGCTGGCAAAGAATGCTTTCCAAACAGATGCAGTTTCCAAAAGGATGCAGCTTGGGCTTGGTCTTTGCTTGAGCAACAGAGTCTCGGGGACTCTGCTCCTTTCTCCATTCTGTGGTGTCTTGACCCTGCCAGCCAGACTCCTAGCTTTTTCCTTGTTCCTGACTCTCTCATGGTTGCTGCCCATGGGCGGTCCCTGACAGTGAATTTGTGTCCTCCCATTGGCTTTATCAAAGAAACTGATTCTAGATCAGAACTGCATTCAAAGCACCACCAAAGTAGGGGGAAATTCTTATCCAATTGTGGATCTGCAGAATGTGAAACGTGGTCCTGCAGTTTCAAGCAAGGGTTTAGCCTGTATGTCACTGCTGGCCAGGGAAAAGTACTCCAAAAGGAAACATCCACCAGACCAGGAAGGAAGTCTGTTTTTCAACAGCAAAAGGCCAGAGTGGGGGGCACAATCCTAACCAACTTTCCAGCGCTGACACAGCTGTGCCAATGGGGCAAGTGCTGCATCCTGCAGTGGCGTAGCAGTCACAGAGGCCTCCTCTAGGTAAGCGAATGCTTATTTCAGAGCTGCATTACCCCAGTGCTGGAAAGTTGGTTAGGATTGCACTAGTGATTGCACATGATTGCACTCCCTGGACTGACCTGGCCAACCTTTGCTGCTGGCTCTGGAAGAGCCTCTGAAGGTGATCTATACCCAGGAAAACTCATGGAGAGGGCCTCCTAGCATTTGACAGTCCTTTCTATTGCTCCATAGAGATAATAATCTGAACATGGCCCTAGGATATGAGACTTGGCCAATGGCAATAGACCCTGAAGCAACCTCCTCCATTACAGGATTCTAGAGGAATTATTCCACAGGTCATTGATAAATTGTAGCTTTGGAACATTGATTATAAACATGTGGCTTCAAAACCTGCTCCAATCATCAAATGGCTGATCAAGAAAGGGCTGTGGTGGATAAGGAAAAGTCTGATTTCATATGAACAAGTGAGTCAACTTTTCAAAAGACCTTTTTTTTTCCAGACCACTGACTGCTCAGCAGTATCTTGGGGAATGGTATGAACCAGTAAAGTTACAGCTTTTGGATTTGCAAGAACACGTTTACATGGATACCCCGCCCCCCCCAATGAACCACAACCAGGATTTTTTTTTAACCTCTTATGCCTAATCTGCCATCCAGTAATACATGCTCAAGCCCCAGTGAAGATCAAGATGATTTAATGCTATTTAAGGGGATTGTTCTGTTGAAAAAGAATGAGCACTCCATGTGTCGAACGAAAAGTTCTTCATTTGTGCAATGAATGTAGTTCCTTTTGCCTATTGCATGTGTCTGCAGTTCTTGATTCAAATTCTAACAAAGAACCTCATAGTACGTGAAAAGCTGTTTGGAAAATCAGCTGGAACCTCCCACTGATGTGATAAACATTAGAAGACAGAAATAGATTTGTTTATTTAGAGCCAACTGAGAGCCAAGGGCCGGTCCCTTGAAATCCAAAGACTTCTCCTGAGAGCCAATTGATGTTCTGCCAAAGTCTTCTTGTGCCAGGTACGAGTTTCCTTCTAGCCAGTTTGGAGTCTCACTGCTGTGACTCCCTGGCCAGGTTATCTCATATTACGGAATTTCAAATGCTGGAGGAGGTTCTGAGCCTGTTTTGCCCCAGGGTTAATTCTTGAGAAAAGGCAATATGCCTCTGTGGAAGCATTTTAGGTGGAAGCATTTCAGGACACAATCCTAACCTGGAGTTAGGCCAGCACAGTTAGGCCAGCAAAGTTTGGCTGGCACAAGGGACACGGTAAAGTATGTTTGGACCCCTCTCGGAGTCAGAGAGGCCAGCTCACAGACATGCACCATTCTCCCTGACGCCAAGAGTGATCCAATTGTGCTTTACGGTGGCCCTTGTGCTGGCCAAACTTTGCTGGCCTAACTGTGCCGGCCTAACTCCAGGTTAGGATTGTGCCCATAATCAGCCTTCTGCTCTCAGCCACTGGTGCTACAAACTGTGCCCTGAACCTTGTCAAAAAGACATTTGCACTTCCGATTGGGGGGATGGCCAGTGGTACTTGTGGTTGGAGCTGTAGAAAGAATATGGCTCCTTTATGTAGGGTTACCAGATACAAATGG
>JAJKFI010000030.1:314242-354970 GCA_029204185.1 Lerista edwardsae
AGGGCTTTCGTTTGAATTCTTTTGATTTGATATGGTAAGTGCGCTGGACTATAGTTTGTATCTGGTAACTCTAAATAAGTTTAGCCCAAACAACCAGTGGGTTTGAATGGATGGACAATAAGCCTTAAGCCTCATCTAGCCCTTATCATAATCATTGGCTCCTTCTGTGGATCTGATTCCAATTCTGATCTCATTAGTACTAATTTTGCACTAGGTTAACTACCTTGAAAGGCATTCCGTGCCATTAGCTTCCGATTAATTCCACTGCATTCTGCAAAATTGCTCCTGGTTCCCATTTGTAGTCCTTCTAGCAACACAATCAGCTTCCATATATCAGATCAAAGTGGGTTTCTGAACTCAGGCTCCATCAGATCCTCTCATCTCTCTACCAGGTGATCCTGGTCTACTCTTGCATTAGGCAGCTATTTTTGAAAACCAATTTGCATGTCACTGTGCCCTCTCAAGTGCTGCACGGTCCTAGAACTGCTGCAATCTCTCTAGAGAAAAGAGGCTCACAAGCTATTTCCAGGCACAACAGAAGGAGTTCCATGAAGTTCTGATAACGCTTCTTAAAAGCATGCTTATCTGACAGGTACCTCTGAGCCTTCATCAGCTTCTTATCTGCAAGCCTTCCATCTCAGTGTCTGGATGTCATAGCAGTGTCTTTTTTTCCATTTGATCCAAGTATCACCTTCTTGTTTTCAAGTCAGAGACTTGTCAATCCTAGACACATCCCGAAGGGGAGCAACTATTTGCACAGGAAAACTTTGCCCCTATAGAATTTGCCAAAGAATGCAAGAGTCCAACTTTTGCATTGATTCTGTGATCACCCAACTCAAATGTACTGTGTGGACCATATGGATCAGCTGCATGCTGAATGCACTTTCACTCCATTAAATGTAGGGTTACCAGATACAAACTGGGACAGAGTACCTACACCTTTAACCATTGTATAGAAGAGGGAATTTGGGCAGGTGCAGCTCAACGTGGAAGGGTTTCAAAAGCAGCACCTGCCCAAATTCCCTCTTATATACAATGGTTATGGCTAGTGCACTATTTTAAGATTTCAACTTCTCTGATCTTCATCCTAATAGGATTTTTTCCCCTTAAAGGCTAGTCAACAGTATTCTCATACTCAGTTCTGGAAATACTAACTATTAGTATGTTAGTATTTACTAACTATTAGTAAATACTAACTATTAGTATGTTAGTACACTATTAGTATGTTGACTCATTGGTCGTCATGCAAACCTTTCCTATAGAGGGAGGAAGGAGGGGAGCATTTCAGTTTTCTGATCAGAACTGTGTTGAACCCATCCAAGTGTACTTGGGCTTAGTGCCTCCAGGTAAGGTGCAACAGAGCTAAGAAATACAACTCAACAAAACACAGGCAGTAACCATGAGTAGATACCACCAGATATCGAGGACGAGCATAAGTAGTGGTACAGGGGTAACCCTTATAAGATAAAATGTTCTCAGAATGCTGCCAAAGGAGAAGTGATTTGGCAGTTCAGGTCTATGTTGGAACCCTGACAGTGCCCTCCGAAGAAGCCTTGTGTCTCAGGGCACAATCCTAACCTGGCATTGCTCTGGTGCAGCACTCTTGTGCTGGACCAGTGCTGTTGCAAACATGCTGTAAGGCACATCTGTGCTGCGGATTCAGTTGCAGGGCTGGCGCAAGCAGCAGCGCTGGCTCACAGGCACCACCACATCTGTCTGCTGTGCTGCCACATCTGTCTTCGCTCTTCTGGCACAGGACTGCACAGGTGCGGCGCAGTAGGTGGAGAAGGGGGCAGAGATGGGACATGGCCATTGGGCTGGATGGACCCGATCTGAGCCGCTCCTGGCCACATAGACTTGTGCCTGACTTGTGTGGGTCGTAGAAGACGAGGTGCAAAGAGCATTGATTTAGATCCTTGGTGTTCAATCACATTATTTCCTCCTGCTTCAGCATAGCCTACCAATAGAATACCATCAATAATGACAATTTTCCACAACCAAGTACCATCAAAGATGTCCCATTGTCTTTGGTAAGTGCTAAAATGGAAATCTGAGAGACTTACAGTCCAGTCTTAAGGGACAGCTGTGTCACTGGAACATGTGTTCCAGCAGAGCAAGTGCACTTTACAATTGTCACAAAATGCAATGCATCATCATAAAGCACTGCTTGGCCACCCCCACAATTGGCGAGTGGCAGCCACTGGGTACCACAGCACTGGTAAGTGGGCAAGGGGAGCAAGTGTTGGGTGGAACATGGTAGGGTGGGTAGAATGGGGCAGGGATGATGGTGTATTGGTGGGAAGGGGGTGATTTTTGGTGGCAGCAGCTCCTCCAATATTTTACCCCTTTCCTGGTCTCGATCCACCTATCTGAGTCCACTTGGACTTGTGCCAGCAACATTGCTGGTGCAGGTCCAAGTAGACCCATTGGGGCAGCAGAGTCTTGCTCATGTCATATGCTGTCTGTCATATATGGTCCTATACCGTTCCTGGAGAAGACCTCCCTGCCCGCCCTGCAGGATGCAATGTGCACTCCTGTGGTGCAGCTGCCCCATCAGGGGAAGCATTTTGATAGGATGGGGCTGTTCCAAATGAAAAAATCTCGGTAGCATTAAAAACAGGGAGATGGGAGAAAATGCATTAACAGTACAGAGGCCCAAAGGGTAGGATGAGCAGATGTTCTGTGAGATCTGATGTTCTATTTCCTTGCTCTTTGAACTCAATACACTGTGCGGTGGATCAGGGCCGAGCAGTGTGTCATGAGATAAAAGCTCAGTCCTCCCCCTCTCTCCTCTGCTCCCTTGTTGCATGCACATTGCTGTACTCCAAGGTGGTAAATTCCGCAGGAAATTATAGAGAGAGACAGTAGCTTCAAAGAAGTCGTAATTTACTGCTTACTCCTAACTGCCTGTGTTTCTTTCACAAGAACATGCCCCAGAGTAGATCCTTCTTAGAGTTAGGACATGCTTGCCCTCTGGAAACTAGACCCCTTGCAGAGACTTAGTAGGAGGCATCCCTGTGCATTCCGAGCATTTCCAAGTTAAGCAAAGGTTTGATAAAGATTGGAATGTAGCAATTACAAGGAAACCGAGGGCAGCAAAGCATTGTCTTTGCCTTTCATCCATCTTCGTCTGCACCTGCAGGCAAGAAAAAACAAGGACATCCCTGCATTATGAGATTAGTGTCCCTATTGCAAAGTCAGCATGTGCCAGAGAATTGCTCTTGTATAGTGAGATTAAGAGCAACGAGCATCTCTGGGTCACCTCTCTCCTCTGCTGTGAATTCACTAGGCGGGCCTTCAGCAAACCATTCTCCTTTCACCTCCACCCCACACCTGCAATATGGGAATAATAACTCCCAGGGATTTTGTAAGGATTTCTGCACAATAATGTATATGAAATATTTGAAAGAGCAATGCAAATGCTAGATGCTATTTTTTTGCCCTCTTTTCCCTTTGTCTTGCTATGTATCTTTTGCATAGTCCTATAGTGAATCCTTCATCATTGTGACCGCATTTCAATATGCCCCTGAGAGAGAAAGATTAAGGCTTTGCCCTAAGATTTGCCAGCAGCAGTGCACAATGGAGGGGAACCAACGAAAACTGACCTTGTTCCCAAAGCAACAGATCAGAATATGTACAATAATAATATTATATTATATAATATATAATATTATAATATGATATTATTTATATACTGCTTTTCAGCACAAAGTTCACAAAGTGGTTTACAGGCAAATAGTAATAATAAAGTTACATGGTTTATTACATGTTCCATGACACATGGAACAATACAGTTCCAGGACGCATCAGCCCCATTGGTCAACACCTTCCACTTTATAATGCTTGCTCTGTGGGACAAAATCACCGAGATGGGAATGGGAGGAGGAACCTCAGAGCGATCTCTGCAAGGGACTCAAGACAACTTGAGTCAGAGAAGACAGAAATAAAAGAATGCATATATTATGTGCCTTTTCGGCTGCCCCAGACTCTCAGGCACTGCACAGGACAAGGCGCAACTGTTCAAAGAGACAGAGAGGAGCCAAATGCACGGCGCGCAGCAGGAACTGGCAGGGGACTAGAGTGAGATAAAGTCTCTGAAACAGGCTAGAACAAATCCATTGAGGCTCTTCTAAAACAAGGACACTTTTGTGAGCCAACGACAGATCTTAGGCAGAATCGCCCTGACTCATTTGCTCCTCACAGAGGCTTCTGTAATCCTATCACCTGCAAATTCATGCAGCCTCTGTCCCTTCCATAAATACGGGCTTGTTCAGTGTCTCGCCATGTACAAGGTGAGCCTCGTGCCCAAGTGCCACCAGATGAAGGTCTCATTGTATTAGGTATTGTTGAGCAAACAGGAGCCAGGACCAGCTCTGACATTATGTTTCTGTTGATGCTGCTTTAAGATTATAGGTCGTGAATTGCAAGATAGAACTATAGTATTGGCTGCTTACCTAATCAACATGCAAGCAGCAGGGCCAATGACCCCAATGGTTATTTCTTTCGTAAAGTAAGAGGTATCAAGGTTTGAGCCTGAGTGGATGTCCCATTCTCTGACTCGGAACATTACAAGTTCACTGGTCTTGAGAAGTTTATGTGCAACGTGCAGGTGGCAGCGTTGGGGGGGGGGGTGACCACTGTATGAATGCACATGCTTGATGAACGTTTACAACTGTTAGCTTCCCACATTAATATAGCAGCAAACCTGGATTTTCTACTAAATTTCTAAGCACCTATTTGTCATGTTTGCACTTAATATTTTTAAGTGCATACTTGAAAAATCAAACGAGTGCAACTAAAAATGTAATGTGTGAAGGTGACCTTAGTAAATATCATATGTGCATGTTGGCACTTTTATCATTAACATCTACAGCTTTTGCACAACCAACTGGACACCAGGCATTCCATCATTTTGAATACAGGCATCCCCCCCCCCGTATCTGTGGAGGTTCTATTCTGTAATGGAATGGGTGCAAGGGCATGAGGGTATAGCCCCCCGATCCACGGACATGGGGGGACATCTGTACTGAGTGGGTGGGATGGCTTTCAATGCTCTTTTGTACAACTTATTTTGGAAATTATTTGTGTGCTGGCTCTTTTCCCATTTCCCCTTCCTCATGAGCCTCATGCAGTGCAACAGCTAGAGGTGATGCCATTTACCAGCAGCCCTAGTTGCCTGTTGCCACTGAATTATAATAGAAATAGTATCTTGCTTCTTTCCTTGTAATAATTGGGAATACCATCAATAATAGGGCTTGTTTCCTGGCAATGAATGAATGAACAAAATAGTTACAAGCAATGTATACAAAGCGATTGCATCACCAATTCATTTTATTTCTTCATTTAATTTGGATAACAATTCATAGTGCGCTTGTAAATACTAAACAGAGTAAAGATGTCCTAATGCAAGCATTTGAAGTAAATTGCACAGATTTTTTTTCCTACACTGTTGAGGTCCTAGAACTTAAATATCTCCCATTTTGGATTTGATCTCCCTCCCTTTGACAGAAATGTTGTGGCTGAATTTGGGCTCATGGTCAAGCCTCAAACATTGTTCAGTATCATTATATTTCACATTTGACCTATACAGGCCTAACTAGAAACGTCATTTTCAGCAAGAGTTTAGAAACGTGGAATCCTCATTCCTTTTGGACCTCTGATTACAAGAGATGGCAGACAAAACATAGACGTCTGACATTTACAAAAATGATCCGCTCTCATCTCAGAATGAAGACAACAAGGTCCCTACATCAGTCTACTTGGATTTTAGACCACAGAAATGATTGGGGAGTCAAATATCCTGCAGGCAATCTTGTTGATAAGCAATCTGTGGTGTCAATTCCTGCCAGCCAGCCATGCTGCATAATCATACTAATGTGCTATATTTGCCTGGGTTGCAGAATTGTGGCGCAGAGGATCTCTCTGCTACCCTGTAATCTCAGCTGTAGATTGCTGGGCAGAAGATGCACAATATGTGCAAAGTGGTAGCACTGGAAAGTCATCAAAACACAAATAAGGGGGTTTCTGTGCTCCTTTTTCTAGGGTAACAATGGGGTGTGGGTAGCGGCGTCATGCTGCCGGAACGCTGGGTGGGAGGAATGGGTGAGTGGCAGCCCGCCCATTGCGTACCGCTCCGTTTCGCCGTCTTCCCTGCCCAGGGAAACGGAGCTGTACGCAATGGGTGGGCTGCCGCTCACCCGTTCCTCCCGCCCAGCGTTCCGGCAGCATGATGCCACTGGGTGTAGGGGATACAAAGACATTATGCAGGATTAAGCCATGTATGTTCAGAACAGTGAGATAGCAAGGAAATCACTTCCTCTAGTTCTATATCAGAATGCATCTAGATAATGTAAAGCCACATAATTAAAATTCAAGAGAGTTGTCCAGCATTTTGTTGAAGGGCACATTTGCAAGGCAGCTGCTCACACTCCCAGGTCTGGGCTGTAACATCCAGGCAGGAGTGTGGGAAATGACTCCGGAAAGGGCAGGGCCTTCTCTACGGCAGATGTAAGAAGTCAGGCATGCAGCCTGTTTTGCTGGTGTTACTTCTGCAGTGGTAACCACCAGGTACGTGGAAGGACAAGACAGTGACAGATGCACAAGTATGCTGCACACATATTCTGCAGGGATTGTGTGAATGGAAGCAGCACATCTCATCCCTAAGGGCCCAACCGTATCTGACTTCCCAGGATTGATGCCACCGTGCCAATAGGGCATGAGCTGCATTCTGTGATGGGAAGCAGTCACCGAGGCCTCCTCAAGCTCTCGACTGCACTGTTGCTACATTGATGCTGGAAAATTGGATAAGATTGGGCCCTTATAAGAGCCATATGAATGTGCCCAAAGAATGGAAAGTGGACTCAGCATAGCACTTGTCAGCCCTTTTCACTGAAGAGGAGCGACGGCTCTGCAAAGAAACTGGTGTGTGTCTGATATATTGTCTTCCCCGTGGTTGTCTTTTCACCCTGACCACTCCCTCCTTCCACCCACCCCCAGAGCATGGCATATGTTCAATGCTACTACAGATTGTCAAACTGACAGTCAAAATCTGTCATTCTGCAGACAATGAACTTCCACTGACGATCTCTGCAAGGAAAGAGAAAAAAGAAACAAGCTTAATGAGTTGGCAGTGTTCTTCGATATGATGCGTTAGAGCAACGTTGGTAGAAATGCAATCTCCAGCGCATCATTGGTAAAAAATAGGTTTTAATACAGTAAGGTAAAGGTAAAGGTTTCCCCACGACCGAATGGTCTAGTTGTAACCGACTGTAGGGGGCAGTGCTCATCTCCATTTCAAAGCCTTTAGCGCCAGTGTTTTGTCCGAGGACAAGCTTCCATGGTCATGTGGCCGGCACGGAACGCCGTTCCCTTCCCACCGAAGTGGTGCCTATTTATCTACTTGCATTTAGGTGCTTTCGAACTGCTAGGTTGGCAGGAGCTGGGACAAGCAACGGGAGCTCACTCCGTCACGCAGTCTTGAACTCTCAACCTTCCGGTCGGAAAGCCCAGCAGCAGTGGTTTAACCCGCTGCGCCACCACGTCCCCTCCATTTAATACAGTACTGTCCATTAATATTATTACTATGGGCGAAAATGTTCTGGTTTGCAGATTTCATTGCCTCTTCTTGTGAACTATGATGACCAATGTGAAACTTGCAAAAAAGTAATTAAAAGATTTATTTTCTTTCTTTCTTTTTATCTGGGCATCTTTCTCTATTCTCTGTTCTCATGATGGGCAGTGCAATCCTACCTGAGACGTAGCATCAACTCAGGGGCACCAAGCAGCACCCCCCATGTTGGCACTAAAGCTCTCAGGCCGACACTACAAGTAGCGTTGGCCTGAGAGCGCTGATGGGGAGGCACCCTTGCGTCCAAACTTGGCTGGTGCAAGGGAGGTTCTGGGAGGTGGGTGGGTGGGGAATGGGCAGTCCTGGGTGGAAGGATGGGCGGGCTCTGAATTGGGCCCTAAGGCTGAATCCTAAGCCCAATGAGGAGGCCATGCGGCCCTGATTCGGGCCGCTCAGTCTCTTTGGATCTGTTTAGCAGGCGCAGACCGGAGAAGCACACTGGGGAGGCTGGAGCCTCCCCTCTGGTAAGGGTTAGAACGTGCCGGCCCCACCATTCCAGTGCTGCTTAGGATTGCACCCTAAGAAACATTTGGGGCTAGCAACGTTCCTAAAAATCAGGTCTTTGGTCTGAAAACCCACTTTCTGACTGTTGATGCCACCTTAATTTGGTGTTGCAACGTGCACCCTTTGGGAGCCCAGCTTTCTCTGGTGACCATGGAGCTTGAAGAGATGATGTTCTCATGAAGCAAAGCTAAACAGATGCGGCTAGACCATTTTCGTGCCTCCCTATGCATCATAAATAGCAAATAGGAGAGAGCAGTCTTTTGACATTTTGCTTCAGATGCAAAAAATGCTTCAAGACAGCATTGTCCTTCCAGGATTTTTTAATGGAATTACTTTCAAATTAAAGGTGCTTTGATTACAACTAAAAGCAAAATCAAGACTACTTGGGAGCACTTACTCCCTCAGTCAAAAGCTAAGCACGGTGGACTGCTGGGCTTACTTATCACATGACTTAGGATCCCTAGAACGGGATCTATAGAAAAGGTTTTAGGAGTATAAAGATCCCATCTGCTCTGATTGGATGATGCGCAGTTTGCCATTCTGTGTTTTGGCCCAATGAACGCATGAGGAGGGATCAACATGGAGTTTTTCACTCACCTAAGATGGTATATCTTACATGTTAAGAAGCATTGCTTCAGGATACAAAACGAATCAGGATATATTTCTTAGCCCTGGGGAGCATGTGAAGCGTCCAAGAGAATTTTTGAAACTGACCTTTCCACAGCAGAGAAAGTTGTTTGGGCGCCGCGAATATAATAGTCGTATGTATACATCATCATGTCCATATCTTCCCCATAGTGTCCTGGGTATTCTGTTGTCAACCTTTTAAACGGGGGGGGGGGGAACCCAAAGTGGAGAAAATAATACTTCAATTTCTTTCTTTTTTCCCCGTAATGCATTGTTAAAATATTGTTAGTGTAGCAGTAGTCATGTTTTTATGGTGGAACCATAAGTTATAACAATATAAAGTAAGAGCATTACAAACAGCATGTAATAAACATTAACAATTGTACAAGTACTTTAAATGCCTAAGGGGTGACTAAAGCGCAATCCTAACCTGGAGCTGGCCTAACTATGCCAGCCTAACTCTAGGTTAGGATTGCGCTCTAACTGTTTTTCCCCCCTTATAGGAACACCACTGCGGGTGTGGTCTATGCTGCATCCCACAGGGGATTTTTGGCTGCTGGAGGTCTCCTCGGGATAAGGGAACATTTATAAGGAGAGTACTTAGTACTCAGTACTCAGGGGTTCAAACTGTACATGAAAGGGAGACAATAGATGGAACGTTCTCACAAAGTATATCAAAAACAGATGGTTATGTTGATCTCTTGAGAACCAATCCACAATTCTATCTGCTACATACTTGTTTGCTTTCTCTTATACACGCTTAGCTCCTGGACATTTCAGCATGTTAAGATTTGTTTGTTCAAGTTTTTTTTGGCTCATTCAAACAGTACAGCAGTGCTCAAGGCAACCTCTTCCCTGTCTTTGCAGTCTTCATCTGGCTCTGGTCAGTTTCTTTGATCGCTAGAAAATGCTTCAAAAACACAGCCAACTTTGGGTAATTAAAAAATGGGTTGAGAATAAAACAGCCAATATTATCATGCCATTGTACAAATCGATGGTAAGGCCACACCTGGAATACTGCGTACAGTTCTGGTCGCCGCACCTCAAAAAGGACATAGTGGAGCTGGAAAAGGTGCAGAAGAGAGCGACAAAAATGATTACGGGGCTGGGGCACCTCCCTTATGAAGAAAGACTGCAGCGTTTGGGGCTCTTCAGCCTAGAAAAAAGGCGCCTGAGGGGGTACATGATTGAGACATACAAAATTATGCATGGAAGGGATAGAGTCTATAGAGGGATGTTCTTTTCCCTCTCTCAAAACACCAGAACCAGGGGGCATCCGCTAAAACTGAGGGTTGGGAGAGTTAAAACTGATAAAAGGAAGTACTTTTTTACCCAGCGGGTAGTTAATCTGTGGAAGTCTTTGCCACAGGAGGTGGTGATGAGATTTGGTCTAGATGCCTTTAAGAGGGGATTGGACGAATTACTGGAAGAGAAGTCCATCGTGGGCTGTAGGCAATGATGGATTGTGCAACCTCCTTACATTAGTAGTAGGCTACTTCAGAGTACCAAGTGCAAGGGAGTAGCAACAGGATGCAAGCATCTTGTTGTCTCATGCCTCCCTGGGGCACCTGGTGGGCCGCTGTGAGATACAGGAAGCTGGACTAGATGGGCCTTTGGCCTGATCCAGCAGGGTTCTTCTTATGTTCTTATATAAGTCTTCTCTATTAATTGGATAGCATTGGATTGATAGTGCATCATCTCTTTCCTCACTCACCTGCCTTTTGCCATTCACCTGTAAGAAATTAAGATTTGGCTTCTGTGCAAAGATGCCACCATGCCTGTTGTTGTCAGTAATTTTACAGAGAATATACTAACAACCCTATGATGAAATAGATGAGCTTCATTCTTCTGTTTGGTCCGATAGTTGAAGAAAAGTATAGTGAGTGAAAATCAAATGCAAAGAGGGGCAGAAATGAAGAATATAATGCTTTCATTATTCCAGTATAGCAGAGTCTATCTGTCTGCAGGCCTTTTGCTATTTTCAGTCATTACTGATACACCAAAATTTCTATATAATTATTCCATAACATTGTTATTTTCTTGCATAGTTTACTTTTTCATGTACTGTACATAGCAAATGTAATTTAATTACAGATCATTTTTCTGCTCTTTTCTCATTTTGGTTTTTCAAAAGAACATTCCGTATATTGTCTAAGCTTGACCACTGACAGGATAAGACAATTTTCTATGACGGTGTCTCCCATGCCTGACAGATGATTTGACATGTACCATGTAAAGCATTTGTGCCTCTCCCCTGCTGTTGGTGTGCATACATGACATAGGTAAAGGTAAAGGTTTCCCCATGACCGAATGGTCTAGCCGTGACCGACTGTAGGGGGTGATGATCAGCTCCATTTCTAAGCCTGTAGAGCCGGTGTTTGTCTGAGGACAAGCTTCCGTGGTCATGTGGCCGGCATGACTATATGCCAAGGTGTATGGAACGCTGTTACTTCCCACCAAAGTGGTCCCTATTTATCTACTAGCATTTTTAGGTGCTTTTGAAATGCTAGGTTGGCAGGAGTTGGGACAAGCAACAGGAGCTCACTCCGTCTCACGGTCTTGAACTGCCAACCTTCCGGTCAGCAAGTTCAGCAACAGTGGTTTAACCTGCAGCGCCACCATGTCCCTGATACATGACATACAGAAAGGCAAGTTTAAGGGTTTTGCATCTCACAGACATGTTTTGGCCCTTCCCACCCTTCTTGCCAGCTTTCTCTCCAGAACAGACCATAGGTTGCCATGGATGCAGTGCCAGTGGCCCAGCATCCCTTGAGCCGTCACATGGGATTGAGCCGTTAATGATGCACTGTATGAAGTACACCATTACCTCTGATAATGTGGGGACCTGATCCAGAAAGTTGAGTGCTGCTTGAAACAGCGCTGTACATTAGGATACATTGATAGCCTACTAAGCAGTTAATGGAAACTGGTTGGTCGCAGAATGCTGGGAGCAGCCATCTTGGAAGCTGCAGACCTTACTTTTGCTATATTCCCTTTGTGTTTATGGTTTAAATTTTAAAGTGAGGGTTTTTTTTTTAAGTTTTGCTTTTAGTTCAGTGCTTTTACATAATATTTTGTCCTGATCTTGCTTTCAATCAGGGATGCTTCATGGTTGTACAATTGCTGCAGCCCAAGAATGCCAATTTGCATTCCAGGAGTGTCATTTGATTACATCACAATGACAGCACTTCCCACTTGATGATGTCATTTCTGGCTGTGATGTCACTTCCAGGTTAATTACATTGATTCTGGTGGGATTCTCCGACACGGGAATCATTCTGAAAAGTGAGTCTAAAAACTTTGAGAACCACTCCTGGAGAGGAAAACAGTTCTCTCCAATGGAGCCCATGCACTGCAGATCCTTAGCAAAGTCATTGCTTGGAAAGGCAATCGTGACAGAAAGCAGCTGCAACCAAGCCTTCTGGAACTCGGCAGCAATGGGATTATTTAGTAAGGACATATTTGCATCTGCAAATCATTTGCCATTTTTCTATTTACATTTCTTTTGTATTCTTTCCAGACAAATACTGAAAGAAAAGGACACCTGGCCCAACATCTCAAAACCATCAAGACTATTTGGTTGCTATTGCCTTTCCCAAGGAAATGCCTCACTTTGCCTTACAGGATAGTCTTATGCTAACACAATAAATATGCCACAGATAGACAAGGCCCAGCTCAATGAACCAGACACAGCACGGTGGTGAGAACTCACAGGATTCTCGTCACATTAAAGACGGCATGGAAATAAAAGCAATTGTTCATCTTGCTTGTAAGCAAGATCAGGCAATCAAGGGATTTGCCAACAGGATTCTGTGCACAACGTTTGCCTGGCTTTATACAATGCCAGTGTAGTGCAGGGGTCAATGTGTTGGATGTGCATTTGGGGGAACACTGGTTTCTAATGTTAGAAAAACCACAAAATTGTGTGTAAGCAGGCACAGATCTGACAAGACTGTGTGGCCCGAATTGGGGCCACCTGCATGAGTTATGGGGCCACCTTATGGCCAAATCCCAAGTCTGCCCCCCTCCTGCTAGCCTGTCCACAGCCTACCCAGAACCACCCTCCCCCGCCCACTCCAGCGGCGTCATTCAGCCGGAACGCTGGGCGGGAGGAACGGGTGAGCGGCAGCCCGCCCGCCCGTTGCGTACTGCTCCGTTTTGCCGTCTTCCCTGCCCCCGCGGGGCCGCTGACCCACTCCCTCCTTCGCCCCAACATGGCACCTTCCCTGTGCCAGCCAACTTTGGCTGGTGCAAGGGAGGCGCGGCGCAGTCCTGTTGCCTTATGTATTGGAAAAGGCAGGAGATACCCCGAGGAGATAGGGAATGGTATCAGCAATGGCCCCTTGTCCCAGATAAACCAGGGATTATAGGGTTAACCCTCAAGGTCTTTGCAAGCCTCAGGAACACAGCTGCAGGCTGATAAGGGCTCTGGCTCTGAAGGGAGGTTAGCATAGGTGCAGATGGGTGTGGCTGATGAATTAAAGCCTGCCCATTGATTTGCTGGCCTCAGTATAAACCTGGATAGGTGCTGGAGGAAGGCACCTGGGAAAGTGCTGGATGAGGACCTGGGAAGGTGCTGGAGGATGGTACCTGGAAAGGTGCTGGATGGGAGCACCAGGTAAGGCTGGATGGCTGGACTGCTGGCTGAACTGATTGCCTGAAGGACTGATAGATGGATGGATTGCTAGACTGGCTAAGGTAAGCTTATTGTGGGAAACTGTTGTATGGCTGCCACGCCCCTGAAGCCACCAAGCGGAGGAGGCACTTATGGCTTGGGCAAGCTGACTGCCTATTGTTTGGGGGTGGGGTTTGTTGGTGCTAGACTTAGTTTGGAGCTAAGCCAGTGATGAGGGCAGTCTGGAGGAGGCTGGCCAACCAATGATTCCAAGCGAAGCTGCTGGAGGAGAGGAGGCCCAGTGGGTGACTGAACCCCCTCCCTCTTGCCTATCTCTGAGGCCGCTCTGTGGGGAAACTAGTTAGCCTAGTGTGGGCATCAGGGCCCTTGGGGAGGTCCAGCAGGGAGAATTTGGCAGAACAGTGCTGATGATGTCTCACTGACACTATGACATAGCAGCAGCGTGATGGACACCTTAGGATGGTGCTATCAAACAAAGTCACCTGTTGCAGTGGAAAGTGAAAGCTAAAGTTCAGCTCAGCAAATGGAGGCTTGCATATGACATCTCAAATAATGTTTTTACTGAAATGCAAAGTGAGTTTCCTCATGGCTAGAAGCAAAGGCCTGAACAACAGCCTTTCACCAGCACCTCCTTCATAAATAGGGATGATTTTTTTTTCAGTGATCAACACAGAATGCTAAATAATGAGAATTTCTACTGAAAATGCTACAATGCTAAATGAAATTTAGGTCAAAACGTGAAATAACACCTCTTTTGCTTATTTTGACAGAATTTGACACAAATTTAGATCAATTTCACAAAAATAACTCCACTTTTGTTTCTTTTTGACACGGTTTTGAGGAATCTGCAAATCGTTTTCAGTAAGGGATCAGGAGGAGGAGTGGCATAAACAGGAGGAAGCTTGCTTAAACCTGCCTGAACATGCATGTTCATAGTTCACAGTGCATGCTGGGGTGACGTTACTGGAATGTGGAAGTAGTAAGCAGCAGTTTCTTGATGCTCCAAGCAGCAATCAGAGTGCAGCTTGGGAATTTTTGAGCAAGTTATATCAGGCTGGGGTGTGCCAGTGATTGCTTGCCTGTATAGGGCCATTCACCCTTATTTATTGCACTGTTTGTACAAGTAGCAATAAAAATTTGGATAAAACACATAACACTGCAATTAGCTATTTTAATCAAGACATTTTGGAAAAAATATCACAAACAAAACCCCATCCCTATTCATAAGGCATACTTTTGGCAGGACAATTGTCCTAAGTGCAGGTGCAGAGCATCTCCAGACATCCACTAGGAAGAAACTTTGAAGTTTTTATTATGGGAAGTTCAAGATTCCTTACCCTTCTGTCTGCAGGCCACTTTCATGCTGTATGCATATGCATTGTTATTGCATGGAGGTCAGCAGCTGGCCAGACAAAAGGCAAATAGGCATCTCAAGAGCATATAATTGAAACCTTCACATCCTGTTCAGTACTTCAACCTTTTTAAGGAATAAACTCATCAGGATTCATCTCAGCAACACAGGGGCCAAGAGCAGGTGTATAGGCATGCTGGTTTCTACTTAGGGCAGCTACCTAAAGGCATAAACAAGTAATCTAAATGTTCAGTTCATGATTGCAACTATTCTGCTCTTGATTACAGCTGCTCCCAGTACAGATCTTGTTGAAAGTGCAGTTAACCCAGTTGAAGAATGCAGGGCATGATCGTGTCTGTTATTTACAAAATTCAAGCAAATTATGTAGAGCCATTGTAAGAAACAAACAGGACTGCCAGTTTGCAAACTGGAGATCTGTGCTGAAATTCCCTAGGGGAATGGGAAGCTGCCATGTCTCACATCCGTTCTGCATTTGGGGGTCAGGAGGGTGACAGATGCTGAAATCACGGACACGGGGCCTGAAATGGTGTAAAAAGTCATGCCTGTCTCATCTCTTGCTCTTCATTACTTTTGAGGAGGAGAGGTTCAAGAAGCCAAATTTCCACAGGAATTGTGCCATTTGCCTTTAGAATTAGGGTGCTTTATCCAGATGCAGATGCAGTTGCAGTTGGGCTGCAGTTGTTCAAATATGAAGGGAAAACACTCTGTACATGCCCAGGGACTTTTTTTGTGACACAGTATTGCTTATAATAATGGAGCATGGCATGAACAGGACGTGATTTTCCTCTTCCAACAGCAAGAATGTAAGAAAGACATTTTTTAAAAATAATCTCCGAACTGGGATCTTAAGTAAAACCAGTATGCCTGAGTACAGTTTCAATGGAAAAATAATCCAAATTCAGGGGGAAATGTATACCTGTTTGGTAAGCTTTTCACAAACACCACCCTAGTGATCATAAAAAGAATAAAATATGACATATACACAAAATAAGAAATAAATGAAAGAGATGCCTAAAAGGTAAATATTTCTTACATTTTAAAATATATACTGTATACTTTCCAGAGTGATGCTGATTCCTTACAGAGAGATTTGCAGGCATCTCATTTGTGTTTTCTCTGGCATTGCCAATCTAATCTGAACTCTACACACTTGGCAAACAAACCATGCAGTGATAGTGAATTTATTACAGCAGAGATCCAGTAAGGTCTTGTGAACTTACCAGCATGAGTATGGACATCTCCGACTGTAGCGGCAACAATAAAACTGCCACTCCCGATCCAGGACTGATGGAAAATACTGGCTCTGGAATCCTGCCACCAATCCATTATTTGAACAGGTCTGATACCTGAAGAACAAAATAAAAAAATGTAATAATTGCAAGCACTTCTAATGACGATCATTGAAAACTGCTACTTTGGGACTGCAGAAGGAGGTCATTAGCTAGCCATGCCCTCCTTATTTCCAGACATGTGTTTGCACATCCCTAAGGAGGGACTTGGCTCTCAAGTCTTATCATGCTCTTAAAAGTGTTTGCTGCTCATAGTGTGAGATAGTTGTCTAAGGAGACATTGCAACCAACAATTTGATGGGAGACTTACAGCTCAGTCCAATCTGATATAGCTCATAAATTCTCATATAGTAGACATGAGAATTTGTCCTACAGCTCAGAATATACCTCAGCAACTGTGATATTGAGGTCGAAGACTGTGAACCACTTGATGTCTTAGTATTCACGGCCATGCAGACTGTAAATGGAGACAGCAGGAGTGCAGCAAACCCTGCATCAGACAAAGAGAAACTTACCCCCAATGCTGACCAGAAAGAGTCCCTTGGGACCTTCAGATGCACAGTCTATTCTCAGCACCAGTGGCATAGCCAGAGAGGTGCAAAAATGCAAGGTTTTTTATGGCTCCTGAATGAGCCACGTACGCAGCCCCTCCCCTACACTGCCAAAGCTAGTCGGGGCGATGAAAAACATCATAAAGGAGAAGCTTCTGCATTGTTTTCATCGCCCCAACTGGCTCCAGTGGCGAGGGGGTGGGGCTGCATCCCTGGCTCATTTGGGAGCAGTAAAAAAACTTGCAGTTCTTCACCCCTCTGGCTACACCACTGCAATTTTTGTTCCCAGACAACAAGGAAGAGGAGAAGAACTCGGGTGGCCCTCAGTGAACCACTCCAGACCCCCTCAGGCACCCCCTTTGGCAGAGTAAGGAGCACATGCCAGCAGTGAGCCAAGTCTAAAAGTGCGGCGACAGCAAAGGGCAACCCTGATGACTCAATGCCTTTTAACCAGCTGCATGAGAGGAGTCAAGTCTATGAGAACCTACCTTGGCTCCCTGGCATAAAAATCCTCAGTGGCTACACCAGTGCTAGTGTACTGCTGTCCTGAGGATTTTGTGCTGTGTTCCTGCCTACAACAAACTCCGGATGGGAATGGCAGCAGCTGCTTCCTCCTCCTCCTCCTCCTCCTGCAGCTATTGTTGCTGTCCTTGGTTGCCAGTGCCCAGCCTGACGACTCTGGCGTCATGCTCCCCCCTCCATGAACCTTAGTTTGCCTCTGCCAAGCCTCTTTGCTCCAGTAGATATTGAATACGACTTGCAGCTGTGCTCCTCTGCTTGGCCATGACCTGGGCGGTGGGGTACTTTAGGGGGCAATCTTAATCTGGAGTTAATCCTAATCAGTTAGGCTAGCAAAGTTTGGCCACCACAAGGACGACCATAAAACACATTTGGACCAGTCTCGGAGTCAAGGAGGATGGCGCACGTTTGTGTGCTGGCCTCTCTGACTCCAAGAGTGGTCCAAACATGCTTTACGGTGACCCTTGTGGCAGCCTAACTTTGCTGGCCTAACTGTGCCGGCCTAACTCCAGGTTAGGATTGCGCCCTCAATCAGTCAGCTGAATTGAAGAAGTGTGACAAAGCCACAAATCATGGTTGGGTTAAAGGTCCTCTATGGGATTCCTCAGGGACGTGATGGCACAGTGGGCTAAACTGCTGCTGCTGGGCTTTCCGACCGGAAGGTTGGGAGTTCAAGACTGCGCGACAGAGTGAGCTCCCATTGCTCGTCCCAGCTCCTGCCAACCTAGCAGTTTGAAAGCACCTAAAAATGCAAGTAGATAAATAGGGACCACTTCGGTGGGAAGGTAATGGTGTTCCGTGCGCTACGGCATATAGTCATGCCGGCCACAAGACCACGGAAGCTTGCCCTCAGACAAAACGCCGGCTCTACAGGCTTTGAAACGGAGATGAGCACAGCCCCCTACATTCGGTCACGACTAGACCATTCGGTCGTGGGGAAACCTTTACCTTTATGGGATTCCTCAGATCTGCACCAGCTCTTTGGAGCTCTATGGAGCCTGATGGAGAGCATGTCCAGCTCAGGACAGGGGTCTAGGATAAGGTGGACGCTGGTGCCACCAAGAGTGGCCCGTGTCCCACACAGATTTGCCCTGATCCCTTCCCAACTGCTGGCAGATCCCAGCTTGCACTGTCCCACTGGTGACATGGAGTTTTCCAACTGTTTCACCAGAGCTGCTGCTGCACAGGCTGGCAGAGAAACTGCAGTGCCTGCGGGGTCCTTGTTGTATTGATGTACCTTCTGGTATGCCAGTGCTATGAGCCTTGATCTGTTAGTGCCCAATCCTATCCAAATTTCCAGCACTGCTGCAGCCAAGCCAAAGGGGTGTGTACTGCATCCTGTGGTGGAAGGAGATAGACAGAATCAAGGTAAAGGAATGTTTGTTCCTTTACTTTGGGGCTGCACTGCAGCTTCAGGGCTGGCCTTAAGCCAATGTGACCAATGCCATCACATTGGGCCCTGCGTTTTGGGGCTCCCCACATCAGAGCAGCAAGCATATCGCCTGCTGCTGCAGCGAGGATCTCTGTGGACTGTAAGTCAGTGGGGAGAGCAGAGCAGCTTTACCTTGAGTGCTCCCATCTGCCCCTTCCTACAAACTGCCCAAAATGGGCCTCCAGGAAGCAGTTGGCGATTATGTCATCATGTCACCACCAACTATTTCCAGGTGCCACATGCACTTTTCTTGGTGAGTGGGAGGGTGGAGGCCCCCACCAGAATGCCCTGCATTGGGACCCACTGCTTCTAGAGCTGGCTCTGTGCAGCTTCATCGGTGCTGGAAAATTGGATAGGATTGGGCCCTTAGAGTATGATATTGGGGCAATTATTGACTGACCATTTGCTGTATCGTACTGTGCCTATACTCCAGTCTCTTCAATATGTTTGGGCATGAGATCTACTTGTATAGATACCATGCCCTTTCCTTTTTGTTGTTGTAATTGTTCCTTATTTTCTTTTTTCCTTGTGACAGCTAGCAAATGTGTATACGCTGGGGAAATTACAAGCACTTCAGCTGCCATTGGCACAGACTGTTCCAGAATGACGAATCTGCTCCCATAGACTAGAACAGAATTGAGGATGTAATCCTAACCTGGAGTTAGGCCGGCACAGTTAGGCCAGCAAAGTTTGGCCGGCACAAGGACCACTGTAAAGTATGTTTGGACCACTCTTGGAGTCAAGAGAGGCCGGCACACAAACGTGCGCCAGCCTCCCTGACTCCAAGAGTAATCCAAATGCACTTTACGGTGTCCCTTGTGCCGGCCAAACTTTGCTGTCCTAACCGTGCCAATCCAGCTCAAGGTTAGGATTGTGCCCTGAATGTTTTTACAAACCTGCCATGGAAACAAGATCTTGTGGGTGGTATCACAGAGTGACCATTCTGGCAGTTATTTAGGTGCAAGGCTACTGGTGCCATTAAATGAAAGCAAACACCATTGTACAGTACTTTGTTACTCAAAACAGAGCATATATACAATACTAGTACTATTTTATCCGGCTATCCCAATCAAAGCCATGAGGTTCTTTGACGCAAAATGTTTTGTTTGCTTTTCCTATCTCAAACCTCCCGATATGTTTACCGTGTCCTGCATTCATAAAATAATGGTTGGAATTATTTAATTTGCCACTTAGGACCTCAGTCAAAGCAGCTGTTATCACCAAATTGTACAAAGGTGAGGGAGGGAAATGCTGAGGGACTAGTTGAAGCCTTCACATAAAAAAAATTGATTTGCATTTTTAGAGCTCAATCCAGATATGCTCCAACATCTCTTTGCACTTGTTTTCCTTCCTGTCAGCAAAAATGGAAAAGGAGATTTGCAGCCCTGTTCAATTGTTGGCCTCCATGGGGGGGACGGGGACAAATGCAAGGTCAGGGGCAGGCTTGTAGCTAAGGGTGAACTGGGGGGGTCAAGTGCCCTGGGTAACAGGACTTGAGGGAGTGCCAAGCAACGGGTCTGGAGGCCTTCCGAGGCTTAGGAATGCTACATGAGGCCTACCTGCACCTCAGAAGGCCTCAAGATCTTAAAAAGGTACTTCCCATTTTCACTTTCCACAGAGCCTCCTCAATCCTCAGAAAACCAGAAGTGCCTTTCTAAGGCCTCCAGAAAGCCTTCTGAGGCAGAGGGCGGTGGTTAAAAATTTATGGAACCTGAGTGCCAGGTGCCGTAGCTACACCTCTGATCGGGGGCAGGGAGCACATACTGACAAGTCCCAACTTGTACAGCATTTGTTCCCATTCATGAGGAGAATCTCTCCCCAGTGGCATCACTAGCGGGTGCAGGGAGTGCAGGCCGCACTGGGTGATGCACCAGGGGCGGTTCTAGTCAAAATGGCGCCCATGGCGCCCAATGAGAATGCGCCCCATGGGAGCACACAACGTCATGACGTCACGACGTTGTGACATCATGACGTGGCGCCGTGTGACGCCCCGCCCCCGCTCTAAGAGGCGGGAGGGGGCGCTAGGCGGCAGCGCGTTCTCTTCCTAGCTCCCGCTGGCCTTAAAGAGCCAGCGGGAGCTGGGAGAACGCGGCGCCGTGCAGTGCCCCCTCCCCCGCTCTAAGAGGCAGGAGGGGGCGCCCGGCAGCAGCGCATTCTCCTCGCTCCCGCTGGCTCTTTAAGGCCGGTGAGAGCGAGGAGAGCGCGGGGGCGGGCTGGGCCGCAGGTGACATTTTGGGGGCGTGGCGCATCATGGTTACGGCGCCCACTCCCAAGATGGCGCCCATGGCTCGTACCACCCGTAGCATCCCCTACATCCGCCACTGTGATGTTGGTGGAGACCCCACTCCCAGCCAAAATTGTAAACATCTTGTACTTTCAAATACTATCATCATGTTATATATCATATGCAGAACTTAATGTAGAATGCAATGAAAAAAAACTGTGTTGAAATATCTGTATTCTATCAAAAGCTAGATAGCTAGAAAAAGGAAATACAATGGCCTTATCTAACCAAACTCATAACTAATCAATGAGACTGATTGCTCCAAGAGCCAATGAGGTGTTGCTCCAAGAGCCAAAGGGCGCAATCCTAAACTGCGCTGGAAGAGGCAGGCTGGCGGGCCTGCACAGTACCCAGTACAGCTTGGGAGCAGGCTGGCGTCTCCCTGGGGCAAGGGAGACCTTACCCCATGGCAGAGGCGGAAGAAGGGTGTAGCCCGGGGTGGCGTGACCCATGGGTGCCGGGCAGTGGCAGGGCGGCGGGGCGCCATTGCATGGAGTTCGCGGACGAACCCGCACACTGTTTGGGCCCCCCTCCCTCCCTCGCCTCCTTTTCACTCCAAAATGGAGCTATTCCAGGTGCAGGGAGGTGTGGCTGGACGATGCACGGGGGCGGGGCAACATGCTGGGGGCACGGTTTCATCCCCCTACCATGGGCACACTCAGGCCTCCATTTGTCCCTGCCCCAGGGCAGGCGCTAGTTGCCCCAATGGGCCACGCAGCCCCAATTCGAACCATGTGGCATCCTCAGCATCATGGCATCCTCCATGTGGCATCCTGCAGCATCATTTCCTACCTATGAAATATTTTAAAATCTGTAACAATGTTCTAAATCCTTTTATCAGATGAAATGTATTGCCTTGTTTCCTCTTTCAGGGTGCAATCCTAAACTGAGTTAGGCTGGCATAAGCTAAGCCAAAGTTTGGCCAGCACAAGGGACACTAAAATATGTTTGGGTCACTCTCGTAGTCAGAGAAGCCAGCACACAGACGTGAGCCATCCTCCGTGACTCCGCGAGTAGTCCAAATGGCTTAACGGTGGCCCTTGTGCTGGCCAAACTTTGCTGACTTAGCTTATGCCGGTCTAACTCCAGTTTAGGATTGCGCTCTCAAACTCCCGATCTCTTTTCCACGAAGAAACTGGCAGGCCCCGTCTCATGCAAACCCTCCTCTTGTGCCAAAAAAGCACATTCTCTACAAGCAGAGCCAAGGGACATACGCAGAGATGTGCATCCATTAGTGACAGATATGAAAATGTTTCCTCGAGTCCAGTTGATCTTTTCACCTTCACCCAAAGTGCCACGGAGCAGACAGACAATGCTTTCTTACTCAGTTCTGAATCGGGGGTGCGCGGCCTCCCAATCGGGTCTAGGATTCAGCCATATGGCAGAATCCTGGAGCTGCCCAAGTCCTGCCTGCATCCCGCCCTCCTCCCACCAATTCCTGAACCACCCCGTTATGGTGCCTCCCTTGTGCCAGCTGGCTTCAGCCGATGCTAGGGAGGCACTGCGCGGGTGCAACAAGACCGGTGCTGCCTGTAGTTCCGGTCCCATTGCCTTAGCGCTGATGCGGGGGTGCCAATCGGCACCTCTATGTCAGTGCTAAGTGTGCAGCATTGGCGCAATCCCATTGCTCCAATGCTGCGCAGTCCATAGCATTGCACTGCCCGTTATATTTTTGCTGTGGGTTCCTTTTGTGTTTTCTGCTTTTGGTGTGTTCTTTTGATTCTATGTGGGGTTTTTTTAAGGAATACTGATTAACATACTTGCTTGACAAGGAGTCAGATACAAGAGAACTTACTCTCCAGTACAAATATACATTACTTGACTCATAAGCAAGGAAAGGAGGCAGTGCGTTAACACAGAATGCTTAGCAGACGTATTTACATTTACTATGCCCAAAAATATATGGAGTACAGTAAGTATATACAGTATGACAAAATGTTCTGTATACATAATATGCAGACAAGTTGGAAATTCAGGATATGGAAAAGAACAATTGCTCCTGGCCTTTGAGGCGATGGATTAGAAAGATTACAATTCCCGTCTGATTTGAAACAAGTACTTTCCATTGTGAAACTCATCTTGCACTGGACAAACTGCTCTAACTGTTGAAAGGCTGGCTGGAGATGCTAGACAAAACTTTCTTCACACACACATTTTTTTTCTGCCCTAATATTTTCTCTGTTCAATCAGATCTTACACGTTTTCACTAATGCTTCACAAACTGCTTGGCCAGAGCCAACAGTGAACAAAAGAAATGAGTGGGCACACTCTCTGGCAAGGAGGACATTTTTTTTAGCATTTTTTTTCTCAATTATTCTAAAAAAGAAATGCAAACAACAGTTGTCTTTTCTCCAGTCAACGTTATGGAGCTATTTAATGTTATGGAGTCAGTGTTATGGAGCTATTTTTGAACAAAAGACTGAGCATGCGGGGTCAGAAGTGAAAAAAGGTATGCCCACTGTGTATGGAGCCCTCTGGAGGAAGGGGATAATGCTAACTGGACTTCATTAACGAAAATTAGTAGCTGTATAGTCACTGCAGCTACTGTATAGCGGTTTAAGCAGATTGCTCTATTGTTACCATGCACTTCCAGTGTTATGACACACATTGCTCCTATCAGCCACTACATCAACCTGGCAATGCATAACCTCAGCTCCCCAAGACAGTTTAGGCTTGGTGTCCTACCATGGCAGTCCAGCTCTGTTGATCTCTTCCCACCAGCACTCTGTCGGCTCACCGAGGGTATGGGGGGTTGGCATGCAGGCATAATTCCATAGTCGGTCAGAGCCTTCTTTTTTGCTGAAGGTGCTCCTCACAGCCACTATCACTTGTCCTTGGGGGCACTGGAAATTGAACCCCTGCCGATACACATTGACCCAGGCATCGTCGCCCCCGTAGTCACTGTGGGAGTAGTAATAGTCCCCGTATTGGCCCCAAGCCACCGTCAGCAGTGGCAGGAACACGCAGAGGAGAACAAGGTCCATGTTGCTTGTCTTTCTGGCTACAGAACGCCCCACTGGGTTGTTGTGCTGGCTTTTTTATATCACGTCTGACATTTGGATTCCAGATGTGGAACATCCCGCTCCAAATGCGATGTGTCACTGTTTAGCAAAACGTCTCGGCACCAGAGAACCAGCAGCAGACATTCAATTAGTTTTAAGGTGGAATTTTACAAGCACGTTCATTTTTCACATTGCCAAAACTTGGACTTTATAGGACTGTAAACTATTTATGATCTCAAGGGTTCCTGTAGAAAAGAGGTGCACATACACAACAGATGTGTACACAGTAGCTAATCTGGGAAGGAGGGGGAAGCATTTCTCTCTTTTTTTTTCAACTTTAAAGTGAAGCGATTGCTCCAGGCAATTGCAATTTTGTGAAACAACTGGAATTCTAGGAATCTTTTGGAAATAACATAAGGTTGCAATTAATTGTCTGTCCCATGAAGTCTATATTTACCTTTGTAAAAAGAGATGGACATTTATTTTTCCCATCTTTATTGGGAAAATAATACTTGAATGTATGGACAGAAATGTAATATAAATTAGGGCATAATCCTTCGCCCAATTTTCGGCCGACGCTAGTTGCTAGCGTCGGCCAAACATCTGCAGCACCGACACGAGAGCACTGACCAGGACCCTTGTGTCGATGCTGGTGCTGTTGGGCCAATGCTAGCAGTTCTGCTGGTGCAAGAGTGGTTCTGGGCAGGGGGAGGGCGGGAGGGTAGAACTGGGCGGGGGTGGGGGGGAGGGGGTTGGAGCTGGGATGCGGCCGCTAGAGGATGCTGCCCTGATTCAGGGTAAACAGCTAAACAGCAGGCACAGATCTGAGCAAGCCCATCGGTGTGGCTGGCACCTACCCTGGGGTAAGGGCACAAACATGTGTTCCCCCAGGGAGGCTCCAACCGTCTCCTAACGTGCACTGGATAGGGTGCAGACCCATCACCCTTGCCGTTCTGGCACAAATTAGGGTTGCGCCCACAATAAAATAGCTACCTAGCTTTTGTTGAAAAATAAAATAAGCCGCCTAAGCAGTCTAAGTAGCTATCTCGAAACAGCACACTTGTTTGTTCTATATATCATCACAATGACAGTATACTTAACAGTTCTGATTCTGTGAAAAATTGTCACTGCAGTTGATGCATACAATGTGGTGTGAGAAGAACAGTTGAAATGAGGTTTTAGGGAAAGGACTTGACAAAAATGATTTAGAATCCAAAAATCAAGAGAGTATGATCTCACACATGAATAACAAACACATGTACCAGTCAGTTTCAATTGCTTCTATCAGGGTGCAATTCTAACCTGAAGTTAAGCTGGCACAATTAGGCCAGCAAAGTTTGGCTGGCACAGGGGCCACCATAAAGCACATTTGGACCACTCTTAGAGTCAGGGAGGATGGCACACGTCCAAACATTCTTTATACTGGTGGCCCTTGTGCTGGCCAAATTTTGCTGACCTAACTGTGCCAGCCTAACTCCAGGTTAGGATTGCACTCTCAATGATATACAAAAGACAGTCTTCAAGGGACAGAGAGCACATGGAGCAAAAATGCAAGTATGCAATGTGCTGGGGGTGGGGGGGAGGATGTAAGTGACTTGAAGACAAGTGCTGCTCTGAAAGGATGCATGTTTCTAAACACATGCATGTAAGCAAACAGATGAACCTGCCTTGTAATCCATCAGATCACAGCCCTATCAGCACTGTCTGAATAATCTACATACTGACATAAACTCTCCAGGATTTCAGATGAGGGATTCTCTGAGCCCTGTCTGGAGAAACCATAAATTGCATCTTGGAAAGAGACTCCCAGGAGAAGGCTGGCTGATCAAAGGGAGTACTGACTATTAGTGTTTAGTGCACTCACACCCCTTCCTGCTCCTTGCTTTTCCTGTAGTGGACCAGCAGCTGAATGGAGAAAAAGCTGTGAAAGTTTGTTCTGCTGCCATTATCTCAGGCTACAGAGACCAGGTAGAACAGTAAAGGCTAGGGATACTTATTACAAATCAAATCCAGGTTTGGCTGGTCAGTTGCTAAGCACATGCCAGTCCTGGAGAAGGGAGCTCCATCCTGGAGAGGGATAGCCATACCAGACAGGAAGAGAAGCCCAATACACAACTCCATGTGCTCTCCCTCTAATAAAGGAGTTTCACACAGACAATGCCTGCCCACAAAATGATGCCTCAGCAGCTTTTAGCTGCTGAACTTATACAGGGGCTTCTAGGTGGTTAAAAGTATCCCACAATAAAGAAAACTAGGTTAAGGAGGAGGGGAGAGAGAACAGCACATTCATCACACTCTCAATGGATGCAGAGTCTGGCTAACAAGCCCATACTCAGTTCAAAGGGCAGAACATGCGCCCTAAGCATCAATAAGGGAAGGAAGAGTGCAGTGTGTGAACATACAGGAAAAAAGAGGTCATGACTACATTTATGTGAAGAGATTTTGTCTCAAGGTTGAAAGGAAAAGAGCAATGAAAAGGCTAGAGGTGTAAGTGCGGAAGGAAGGTTTGGGAAGGTGTCATACCAAATAAAACTGGATCCAGAAGAAGGAGGAACTAGGAGGACAACCTAAAAAAAATGGAGCTGGCTGAGATGTCCTCCACATGAAATAGACCAAGTTGCCCAAACAATACAGCAGGAATAAATATCTGACCTTGTGCATTTATGTATACAACTGCCATTTTCTAGCAGTGTTTTGTGTTAACTGGATGGTAAATCTTTCAGCAACTGTGCTCACACAAGTGACTGCTGGGAAGTGTCTTGGCTTTGTCCTATGTACAAATGTAAACATGAACTCTTCAGGCATTACTTCATATTGCTTTTTTCCCCAAGAATGCTTGATGTTGCTCCATCTTGAGTTTGCTGCTCCAGGCTCAAGTTTCTTAGCACACTGTCCCTTTAATTCCTTTTTCTGTGAAGTTACTCATCATCCAGGAGCCCACAGGATGAACATATAATAGCCAACAGTGTGCTATCTGGGGAAAGTATTGCAGTTCTAAAGGTTCAAAATACAAGGTTATGAGAACACGGATAATGTGAGGTTCTTGTAACAAGAGAGCATTAAAGGAAGATGCACAGGTTGTTGAGAAATGAATAAGAAACAAATGCATATTTGTTGTGTAACAGTAGAATTGTGCAGAAAAGGCATTTGTATGCCTACTTACGGTATAGGCTGAATTAGATACTGATGGTCTTTGGCTGCTGAAAGCTCCACAGTGGCTTAGATGAGTGGTTGAAGTTAAACATGACTGCAAGGAAACCTGGGGGTGGAGGTGGGGAAATGGCCCTGTAGGCATACATGTTGATGAGCGTAAGAGCACAATCCTAACCTGGAGTTAGGCCAGCACAGTTTGGCCAGCACAAGGGCCACCATAAAGCGCATTTGGACCACTCTCTGAGTCAGGGAGGATGACGCACATCTCTGTGCTGGCCTCTCTGACTCCGAGAGTGATCCAAACATACTTTACATGTCCCTTGTGCCCAGTGGTGGAATCTAAAACGGGAGGATCTGGAACGCTGGGTGGGACTAACCTTGAGTGGCAGCCCGTCTGTTCGGGTCTGCTGCCTTCCCGCCCGCCGCGCGGGCTGCCCTCTGTGGACGCGCCCCACTGCCGCTCACCCACGGCACCCGGCACACACCCCACCCGTCCCCCCCCCGGCGAGCAGGCATCCCCTCCGAGGCCACAAGCGCTTTGCAGCGCCGCGGCCACCATGGAGCCGGGCGAATGGTGGCGCGTGGGCGGAGCTAAGCTGGAGTAGCGTTCCACTCACTGGTTAGTCCCGCCCAGCGTTCTGGATCCTCCCGTTTTAGATTCCACCACTGCTTGTGCCAGCCAAACTTTGCTGGCCTTTCTGTGCCGGCCTAACTCCAGGTTAGGATTGTGCTCTGAGAAAGGGAAAAAAAAGGAATTGTTGACACAGATGGCTCCTGTTCTGTAACTTTGTCCATGGCCCCCTGTAAAGGCCCGAACACTCTACCTAGGCTAGCACTGGATTCCAACATGTCAAGGGGCAAAGAAAAGTGTAGGGAAAATGCTAGTAGATGATATTATACACTAGAAGTGGCTGGAGCCCAAGGACCTGTGCAAAGGATTTAGACAAAACTTACAGCCCAATCCTACGCATATCTACTCAGAAGTAAGTCCCATTATTCTCAATGGGACTTACTCTCAGGATTGCAGCCTTAGTTGAGAATATTTGCTGCATTCCTGACTATGGATCATCTCACATGTTATCTTATCCATGAGGCAGAAGACTTCCATGTGGTGACTCTCCACACTGCTTGTGGCTATCCCATGCAGTCGTGGATCTAGGGGGACAGAGGGGGCAAGAGCCCTGGGTGCCACCTTGGGGCCATCTTGGGGGGGGCGCCGATGGCATGGCGCCCCCTGCGCCCGCTCCCCTCCTGTCCACCAGGACGCGCGAGCACTTTAAAGTGCCCGCGCGCCCCGGCACACAGAGTGAGGAGCGGGTGCTGCGCACTCCGGGGCGGGGGTTTAAAGTGCACTTTAAACCCCCGGCCTGGAGTGTGCCCCGGCGGCTCGCTCCCCTCCTGTCCGCTGGGACGCGCGAGCACTTTAAAGTGCCCGCGCGCCCCAGCGGACAGGGCGGGGGGGCGGGTGCTGGCTGTGCACTCTGGGCCGGGGGTTTAAAGTGCACTTTAAACCCCCGGCCCAGAGTGCGCACCCCAGCATCTTCCCTCCCAGCTCGGAGGGCACAGCGGCCGCTCCCTGCCCTCCAGGCCAGGAGGGAAGCCACACCCCGCAATGTCATGACATCGTGACGTCATCACGTTGCGGGGGGGGGCACCATGTTATTCCCTGCCCTGGGCGCGGTTCTGATTAGAACCGCCCCTGATCCCATGATTGCTTAAAGTAAACATTAAACTATCAGGAGATCCTATCACAGATCTCCTGCCACATGGAGCTTGGCACTAACACATCTACTCAAGATAAAGCAAGAATGCTTAGTTATGAACCTCATTTCCAGGCCCATCTATGAACCTCATTTCCAGGCCCTATGAAAAAAGGTATAAGCAAAAATGAAGAAGTGTGGTAGCTTTCAAACCTGCATGAACCACTGATTTCCATTTGCATGCTTGGGAGCACAATCCTAAACTGGAGTTAGGCTGGCATAAGCTAAACCAGCAAAGTTTGGCCAACACAAGGGCCAGCATAAAGCTTGTTCGACTCTTGGAGTCAGGGAGGATTGCTCACGTCTGTTTGTTGGCCTCTCTGACTCGGAGAGTGGTCCAAACATACTTTACGGTGGCCCTTGTGCTGGCCAAACTTTGCTGGCCTAACTGTGCTGGCCTAACTCAGTTTAGGATTGCACCGTCAATCATTACTTACCTTCCTTCTACAACCTCCTGCTTACTACTCTCCCCTCCTATAATTTGCCTCCTCTTCCATCTGTTGAATGTTTTTGCTAATATAATGTTTCTCTTCTGTTGCTGCAATCATGTCACACCTGTCTTTTAAGTGACTGTGTTGTCTGCCACTTCCCACATGTGCTCCATGCTCGTACTGCTTCCCTTTTAAGGCTCTGCTTCTACCCATATCGCTTTCCATGTTTCGATAGCTCATTCCCTGTCTCTCCCTATCTCCTTTCCTAGTTCCTTTATTCTGCATAACTTCGTCTGGTATCAGTTATTGGACACATTTGTTCCATTCTCCCTCCCTGCCTGTTTGCCTTTGCTCAAGCTTTTTCCTAGATTTGGAGGAGTTTGCCCTTTTGCATTTATCAAACTAACATCTACTTTCCTTAAATCTCTTCTCAAAATCCATTTCTTATATTAAATAATTAAATATTAAACCCTCCTGAATCATCTGGTGGTGGTTGTTATTCTATGTAGAAATGAGGTCCAAAAAAACCCTAGAAACAGAATCTGATGCTGGGGTGATACAGGGAGGAGCAGATTTGATTCCTGTGATCAAGAACATGTTGAACTCCCAACCACAGTGATGCCCCCCAGACACAGCCCTCTGCTGTTTTCTCACTCAGTCATTTAGGGCACAATCCTAACCAACTTTCCAGCACCAAGGGCAATGCAGCTCCAAAGTAAAGGAACAAACATTCCCTTACCCCCATGAGGCCTCCATGACTACTATTCCACTGCAGAATGCCACATTGGCACCGCTATGTAAGTGCTGGAAAGTTGGTTAGGATTGCACTTTTAATCATTTCTGAATTATTGCGCCAAAGTCCACAGTGGCTCGTGTCTTGCTGGCCTAAGATGGCACATCTTCCTTCCAAGCAGGAATAACACTGTGAACCATCCCCCAGATGGTCAAAGGTAGGGTTACCAGATACAAACAGGGACAGAGTGCCTATACAGTTAACCATTTGTTCCAAAAGGTGCAGCTTTTGAAACCTTTCTATGATGAGTTGCACCTGCAAAATTCCCTCTTCTGTACAATGTATAGTATATAGGCACTCTGCCCCAGTTTATATCTGGTAACCCTAGTCAAAGGGACACTGAGGGATCTTTTCATGAGGAGAAATGTTTCCTGTTTCTACCCCTCTCTGGTCACCAGTGCAATCAGGAGACAGGAAGTGTGGGGAAATCTTGTTTTCTTGTGTGTTCCCTGAGGCATCTGATGGGCTACTGTGAGATACAGGAAGCTGGACTAGATGGGCCTTTGGCCTGATCCAGCAGGGCTTATGTTCTTACGAATATAGGGCACAGCCAGTGTTGTCATTCAGCCGGAACGCTGGGCGGGAGGAACGGGTGAGCGGCACAGCTGAGTATGGGCTGGTATAACAAACCAGTCAGTAATGTGCTGATGAGGGAGAGAGGAAGGACAGTCTAGTAGAGAGCTCCGGGGTGTGCCTAAGAAGTACAAGCTCAATGAAGCTGCCTTACAGAAGATGAGAACAAAGACAGGTCAACACCCTCCCTCTCTGGGAATTGGAGGCACTGAAGCCACACATTGGTGTTCATTCCTTTGGAGAAAAGCAAAAATTAAAAAAATGAAATGCTGCATTTGGGAACAAAGCCTACCATTAGGCCACTCTGTGACCTCACAGCGAGTTTCATCATTGTCTCCCATCCCCCAACAAGGATTCTTTCAATATACATTCCCTCCCTCTGCACCCATCAACCACACTGATGATTATTGTGTCAGGTATTGTTGAAGTGCAACAATAGGATAGAATGTCTCCTATCTGTTAATGTTCCTAAGTCTGTCCTATCCTTCCCAATCTTTTACCAAATCCAAATCTATTCTCAACAACATTCACATGATGTCTCCCTGACTAAAATGCCTTCAGTCTTCTAATTAGTCAGCCTAACTAAATTACTAGCTATGAAGTCAGAGAGGCAAATTTTAAGGTCTTTAAATTTAATTCACTAACATTTACCTCAAAATAGCTCATGGGTCACATCCTTTGCCTTAAAAAAATGCCAGGCTCAGTTTCAAGGATATCCTTTTAAATGGAGCTGAGACAGAAAGGCTGGGAAAGAATTTTGCCTGAGAGAGACAGTGAGAGCAGCAGTAATACCAGGCTCAAAAGACCAGTGGTCTGACTTCATGTGTTCCATGATTTCCAAGCAGCTTCTTGTGTTTATCTGAAGAGGTCCTTATAAAATGTTGTGCCTTTTTGTTTTGCATTGCGAAACATATGTTGGTTCCCACATTTTATTTGTTTGTCTGAAGAATTTGCATCCCGCCTTTCCCATGCCAAAGAAAATGCTCAAGGCGGTTTAGAGAGAACCTAAAAGTACAATGTAACAAACAGTACGTAAAACATCAAAAAACAAAAGCATTAAAGCATCAAACTTTTAACATGAACACACAGAACATTCGAAAACAGGGCAAAACCCAACACATCTTGTCAGGTCATGGGAAGGGGGCAAACAATTGTCCAGGGGAGCAGTCAAGCTAATGTCAAGTACATCATATAATGTGGTGGTTTCGTACTAACAACCTGACACCACACAGTATATTTTTTGTTGTTGTTTCTAGTTTTATATAGTTGTAGAATATTAATCCTCTCTCAAAAGCACATCATATTATGGAGTTATCCAGTCTAATGGCACTCAGGATAGGCCCATCCATGAAGCCTACTGATGCAGTTGCCTCGGGCAACAGATTAGTGGGGAGCACCCATCTGGCTACATGCCTCCACCTTTACTCCTTCTTCCTCTCCCTGGATTAGAAAAGGAAGAGGTTAGAGAGGAAGAGGAAATGTGGAGGGGAAGAGAGTGCTGAGCTAGAATATTGGAGAGTGGGAGGAGCAGAGTCTGGCATATCTTTAGGTAAGAGTAGTGTTAACAGATTGAAGGTGCAATCCTAACCTGGAGTTAGGCCAGCACCATTAGGCCAGCAAAGTTTGGCCGGCACAAGGGCCACCGTTAAGCGTGTTTGGACCACTCTTGGAGTCAGAGGGGCCAGCACACAGACATGCGCCATCCTCCCTGAATCCGAGAGTGGTCCAAACACGCTTAACGGTGGCCCTTGTGCCAGCCAAACTTTGCTGGCCTAATTGTGCCGGCCTAACTCCAGGTTAGGATGGCATCCACAAACAGGGATAGAGTACCTATACCTTTAACCATTGCACAGAAAAAGAAAATTTTGGCTGGTGCTGCTTTTTAAACTCTTTCATGTTGAGCGGAACCTGCCAAAATTCCTTTTTCTGTTCCATGGTTATAGGTTTAGGCACTCTGTCCCCATTTGTTTCTGGTAACCCTCAGTAAGAGGGGCAGCATGTTGTCTCAAGCATCTCAGAAGACATCCAGACCAACAAGGGAGTCAAACAGGGCTGCATTTTAGCACCGACCCTGTTTAACCTGTTCCTGAACGATTTAGCGGGATATCTTGAACAAGCTGAGGGTCACCCTCCTAAAATGGGTAGGAAGAAAATACCTCTCCTATTGTATGCTGATGATGCGGTCCTGTTATCTCAGACGCAGAGAGGCCTATGCAATCTAATTAACAGATGTCTTCGCTACCTCTCTGACAATAAACTGTTCCTAAACTTTAAGAAATCTAAGATTGTCGTTTTTGTGAAAACCTGGTCGCCTCTCAACTGGATTTTTGATGGGGAGAGAATTGAACAGGTTAAATCGTATAGGTACCTGGGTATCACTTTCTCCTATAATTCATCTTGGATACCCCAGAGAGAGGTAGTAGTAAACGCAGCCAGCTCATCTGTTTTTGCTATTCTTAGATTTTTTTACGGCAAAGGGGGTCAATATATTCCGGCGGCCATAAGAGTGTTTAAAGCTAAAATCATCTCTCAAATTTTGTATGGCCTACCGGTCTGGATGAAAGCGTTTAACCCTGACTTGGAACGATTACAGGCGTCTTTCTTAAGAAAGATACTAGGTCTTCCAAACTGTGTACTGTATGCCGCATTATGCTTGGAGACAGGTCAATTAACAATAAAGACTATAGCATGGCTGTGCATTTCCAGATTTTGGATTAAAGCTTATTTCAATGTTAATGATGACACCTTAATAGCCTACCTTTTGAAGGATGTCCACCACATGGCGGATGATTGGATAACTAAAATGAAAGAAATTGGAGTGTGGTCGGAACTATTGGTGGCCGGCTCACAATTGGATGCACTTCGCATGATCAAATCTAGGCTGGTGGACATTGAACAGCAAGACCTCTATAGTGCAGCAAACCGTCGCTGTTCGCCAGCGTACTATACTTCCATATTCCTTTGGAGCTTGGAAAAATGCCAACGTACCTAACTCTTCTGGAAAATCCTCAACTGAGGAGAGCGCTTTCCCTTGCGCGCTGTAATGCACTTCCATCAGCGGTAATCAGGGGCAGGTATCAAAGAATTCCCTTTGCTGAAAGATTATGCCCCTGTGATATGCGTGAAGTCGAAACTTTAGAGCACTCGTTATTTCACTGTCCGCGCTTTTCGAATTTGCGACTTAAATTTCTGGCACCAATCTCTGGTCCTCCTTCTAAAGTACCTGACTCGGCAAGCCTCAGATTTCTTCTTGACTCCACTGACCCCACAACGATTAACAGAATTGCTACTTTTTAAAATGGTATTGCTATTTTTAATTCAGGTGTTCCACCATAGTTGTGGTCACATCCTACGTGAATGCGATGTTTGTATCCATATGCCAATAAAGGTTTCTAATACTAATACTAATACTTGTCTCAAGCATCAGGAGGCCTTAGACAGGCCCAAATGGCACTGCTCTTTCAATCCCTTAAACTGCACCACGTAAGTACTACACATTTACTGGCATTCTTCAAAATTGCTAGAATATTGTTTTAGCATTTTGGCCCATTGCTATACATTTTAAAACTGATGCTTGAGTGAAAAAAAGTTACAGAAGAAACAATGGAAATATATTGCTGATTCTCCCAATAATTGTACATTAGATTTGTTGGGTAGGGAGAGGGTATGCCTTTTCTTTCCATCCTTAAGACTGCCAAAAGTGTTTTCGTTGCATGCAGTGTTTTCATTTGAGATTTCTGAGGCTGGAACCAAACAATAGACTTTTCACATGCTGAAAGAGTTCTGAGAGTTGCACTATTTGCTTCCCATGATGAATACACACAGGTCTTTTGTCCCACTGTCATATCTGGGCAAACAGTTTTTGCTAGATTTTGAGACAATAACAACCACCATCATTCCTTCCCCCCCCCCAACTTGTTTACAAAACATGGCACTTAGATGCTGACCAGATCATGAATAGTCATCCTTCTTTTAATCGTTCTGAAATGATGAATGGAAGGATGACCATTTTCAAGCCTCTGGAAAACAAATGGTTGCATGTGAGGACCACATTTTAGACATGCATGCAAATGCATGCTGTTATAGTTGCTTCTTGCCAAGGACTCCTTTAGTGTGTAAAACCTGGCCAGTCCTATTTGGGCTAAGATACATGGGGAAGCTCACTCTCCGCCTGCCCCCAAGCTGCTTCAGGGACAAGTCTAAAATTTTAAAGATTTTCATCTTTAAAAGGGTGTAGGAGAAAAAATGAACTTCCCTCACTGCACACTGCACACACTGTCTCAACCAGGTATATCCTCTGATTGGCAGACATCTCCTACCTCATTTCCTGTCAGAGAAACTGGAAGAGGTGTCGGTAGTATGCACTCTGCTCAATGGAGAAGAGCAAGGAGGCAGCAGATATGGTGGGCAACTGGAGGCCAAACATAGGCAGTGGTGTCATTCAAATGATTTAGGAACAGGAACTCACTTTTGATTGGCACTTGTCGGGAACCCGGAACCAGCCACGTAGCCCGTTAGGATCCGGAACGCCCGTTCTGGTCCGTTCCCCCTGAATGACATCACTGAACATAGCCCTTCAAAACCTGAATGTCAGGCCAAAAACTTGGTGATCAAGTGATCACAGAATGTCTGCTTAACGAAGAGAGAAGTATAGGGAATAGGCCTTCCTTCCTGAAGAATGACATCTCAGAGCCTGATTCTATTCCCCATGGTACAGTATGCAGCTGGGTCAAAAAGACATGTACTGCGTGCTTGGTAAGGGTAACCTTAAGGTAAGTAAAAATTTGTACTCCATGTAAATCCTCAGGTGGTTTATGCATCTCCTCATACATACGCCACCCATCAGAGGCAGATCTAAGGGAGGGCAAAGCTCTAAGTTTTGCAAGAAGCCTCACCTTGCAGTGGAAATCACTCCTCTCCTGCACCGTTTTAGCCAATCCTCACAGGGAAAAGCAACATCTTGGCGTTGCTTACTGGCTACAGCAGCAAGGGAGAGGAGGGATTTACATGACAGGGTAAGGCTTCTTGCAACACTTAGAGCTTTGCCCTCCCTGTAGATCCGCCTCTGCCACCTATTTTGGTGGTTTGTGTCCAAGGAGGGAAAAGGGGCAAGGAAGTTTTAAACAGAGGGGATAAGATCTGGCACTGTACGATTGCTGCCAGATCCACCCCCCTTCTTGCACCCCTCCCCCCAAAATGCCCAGTTCCTTACCAGCACTGAGAGATCCAGGAAGGCTGCTGCTGTGTGGCCAATGCCACTTGCCATTTCCATTAACAGCTAGGTAGCACATGACAACGTGTCACATTTTGTAACGCCTTAAGTCAGGAGTCTCCAAACTACGGCCCGGGGGCCAAATCTGGCTTGCCACAAGATTTTATCTGGCCCACAGCAACTTAAAATGTTTGACATTTTCACTCATTATATAGCATTTCTCCATTTTCTATTTTGATCTGAATCATATCATGCTGGTTACAAAAAAAGGTCCAAGTAAAACTTAGTCATTCATTTAAATTTCATTTATTCATCAAACTGATTTTTTTGGCCTGCAAAAAGTGTAAAATATAAAATGTGGCTCTCGTATTGAAAAGTTTGGAGACCCTTGCCTTAAGTCAAGCTTTATTGCTGGAATATGCACTTTGGAAGCAAAGCCCATTGATAGAATTGGACCGTTCAGATTTCCATGATGTTACAATGTAACAGCAATCATAAAAAATATACAAAAATCAGAATAATTTTTCCGATAATATGCATTTTCTATGCTTCTAACAGCACCATCATGCTTAAACATCCCTACTGTGAACGCATTCTAGGCTTTCAGTAAGTTCTTGTGGTTTACCCACAGCACAAAAGAGGCCAAGCGTGAAGTGAGAGCTTCTGTTCAGCTCCAGTAATAAAGATGATATCATCATACTCAAGAGGGTTTTGCATCCTAGCGAACCTAGTAACAATCTCCATAGCAATGACTTTTTTGTATGAACAGCAACGCAAATGCCACATCACAGGCTATAGAAGTTGTCATACCTCAATGTCTTGTAAGGTTAACACATTAAAAACTCTTGGAATTATATGTATCACTGGTTTGCACTTAGAGAAGAAGAAAGACTATGTTGGTAGAAATTCAAAACTAAGGGATCAGATATCCAGCATAGCAAAGTACATTTTCTCAGTTATGTTTCTCATTTTCTTGTTGGGAACTAAGACTTCATCAAAGTTTTGTTTTTAAAAGTAGGCCTAGCTATGTTTTTTATGTGTTTGACTGAGATTTTGTGGTGCATCACAACACTAAACTCAGGGTGCAATCCTGTATATGGAGAAAATGCCTCTGTTTTGCTCTAGCCTCTGGGAATGGCTCTGAAGAGCAGGGGGAAGAGCTGCTTGCACCGCGCATTGAGGCGGTGACATGATTTAAAATGTAATGCTGTGTGACCCTAGCTTTTCTACTGCCCAGTTGCATTTCCTCTGCTTTCTCTTCCTCATGAACAATATCCTAATCAAACATTAACATAAATGACAGGAAAGCTAATGTGTGAAAATGCTTTCAGAATTAAAGTTTGACTTTCCTGAGTCTGCTTTTGTGCCAAACCAACCGAATCATTCAGCTAATTTATGGAAAAAAAATTGAGTCTTTTACAGCTTAAACCTCTCCATTACCGCCGCCAATGCAGAAGCTAAAATGGCAATAGCTGCATCCCACGGTAGGGGGGAAATGCAAGAGATCTTCTATGGATAAGGGAACATGTGTTGCCTTACCTGGGGGTAAGCCTCCACAACACCGGGGGCGGGGGAGGCGTCTACTCAGACCTGTGCTAGCTAAATAGCTGGTGAACGGTCTGCATGATCCTGCACCATGGGATCAGGTCCAGAAAGGAGTACAGGATATCAGAGGCACCAGCCCCTTTATCGGATCTGATCCACCCACCCCCTCCCCCTTCCTGCCCCCCACCCTATATGCATTTCTACACAAAGTTGAACAAGGGGAACACTGGAAACGAGATCAAATATACTGTATTTCAGAAATGAGATTTTTATTAAAGATATGCTGAAATGCGGCATATTATTAAGCAAAAATAAGGAAGACAAATATTGAAAATGGCAGTGTGACCGTTTGCTTCAAGTGCAGTTGAGACACATACTGTACAATCTACGAATGTAACACTATTTTGCCAAACAGGTGTGAGAAAAATGATTAAAGACTATATAACGTGCTGCCACAGTATTATTAATACAGGCGTGCCCTAGTATCTGCTGGAGTTCTGTTCCAGACCCCACTGTGGATACCTGAAACCATGGACACAGAGGGCACCCTTTTAAAGATAGGGAAACATCAGTGGTTTTGCTGCACTAAGGTTAAAAAAAAGAAGAAGTCTGTTTAATGTTTCCCTATCTTTTTAATAGGCATCCTCAGTATCCATGGTATCCTTGGATAACTTAAACCGTGGATACCAAATCAGTAGATACGCCTGTATAGTGTCAGTACATTATATCTCTTCAGATAATGGCACTTGGTGCCTAATCTTTTGTTCAGTGCCCACTTGCAGTGCTCCCAAAATGCCTACCAATGGCATGCTCCATGCACTGTCAGAGGCCATTTTGCAACAGCGGAAGTGCCTTCTGCTGTCACAGACAGCTCTATGTGCCAACCCAATCTTCAACAGAATTGGGGCATCGGGCTATAAAGAATCAATGTAAGCTATCTCTTATATCTCAGCCCCAGCGCTACATCATTATCGGCCTGCAGTGCTGAAGCATATAGAAAAAGTGACATTAACTGGGCATCAGCAATTTCTACACATGTTCTTACTGCAGTTGATACTTATGAGATTCAATGAAGTTCCAGTTCCCATTTGGAGGAAAAGTTATTAAACTTGATGGAAATAGCCATGAAATATTATCAGTTGTACCAGATTGCTCACGTCAGGCCTCATCAACAGTTCTTTCAAAACTGGCCAATATTAAAGACACACGAGTTGACAAAAATATAAGAGCAGACTGAGATTGAAAAAAAGTGTGGACACTGTTGCTGAAGGAAAATGGATTTTAAGTTCGGTTTCAAACTGAGCAGTACGAAACCCTGACATATGCTTAACATCTATAATCTGCATTATAAGGAACATAATTCTCAGAAGAATCCAGGCTTTCACATTTGATGGACTGCACTGGCTCTTAAAAATGAGCACTGATAATATTAAACACAACATTTTTCTAAAACCCTTCCTACTCTATTCACTCAAATAATGGCAGATTATGAAATATCTAAAAGCATCTCTGAATTGCATAGATGATAGAAAATTACCTTCAGATAAGCCAATACTGAAAAAGAGAGCTACTGTGATACCACTTTCTGAAACAGAATTAATATCTTTGGAGGCTTCATTTCCATTTGAAGTGGAAAGAAGGCAATTTCCAGTTAGTTTTGTCCTTTCTATGGCAATCGATAAAAGTCTGGGACAAACATTGAATACTGTTAGATTATTAGTCTTCAAAGTCTTCAAATAATTTTTGAATTGGTAAATAAATTCTAACATTCATTCAATTAATGACTCCCCCAAAAAGGAAGACGAGGGGGCCCAGGGAGGCAGAAGGAGGGAGCAGGAAAGGGAAAGAGGGGTGAATCACCCATCTTCTTCCGGGCTTCCCAGCACTGCAGTTCTGTTGGGTTGGGATAGCAATGACTTCCCTTTCCTACCAGGCAGGACCTCAGAAGGATTGTGGAAGTTGAGCCATCTTCCTGTCCCTCCGCCCCATCAGGCTCAGAAGGCCAGGAATAGGGCCTTCTCGGTGGTGGCCCCCCAACATTGGAATACCCTCCCCTTAGAATTGAGAACTGTTCCCTCTTTGGTAATATTTCGGTGGGGGCTGAAGACCTTTTTATTTCAAAAAGCTTTTAATTGTTGACAGGCTGGCTGGCTGGTTTTTATACTCTTGCTTATATTTTACAGTATGATCCACGGGACTTGTTGTTGTTTTAAATTTTAATTGTTTTAATATTGTTTTTAAATTATTGCTTTTTAATGTTAAATTGTGGATTTTATTGTATTTTACTGTTTTTGTTGTAAGCCGCCTTGGGTGCCTATGGGCAGAAAGGCAGGGTATAAATTAAATAAATAATATAATAGACAATACAGGACTCATGGGCTGGGCTGGGCTTCTCTCTCTCTCTCTCTCTCTCTCTCTCTCTCTCTCTCTCTCTGGTGAAGGCCTGCAGGTTCCCCTCAGTACCCAGTGCCTTTAGTACCCATCCTCATGATTTGCCAGCAGTGAGGCAATAAACAGGTCAGAGGCAGATCTAAGGGAGGGCAAAGCTCTAAGTTTCGCAAGAAGGCTTACCTTGCAGTGGAAATCCCTCCTCTCCTGCACCATTTTAGCCAATCCTCACAGGGAAAAGCAACATCTTGGTGTTGCTTACTGGCTACAGCAGCAAGGGAGAGGAGGGATTTATATGACAGGGTAAGGCTTCTTGCGACACTTAGAGCTTTGCCTTCCCTGTAGATCCGCCTCTGAAACAGGTCCTCCCTCACACACCCTTCTTGTCATTTATGATGAGCATTTCACTCATTATCAATATCTGCGATTAATACTTCAGAGTATTAACCAACAGACCATCCCAGTGTGACACCAATAATGTAAACACCAAACTCGGATGTTTGTCGCAGGAACAAATTTACAGAGACTGCCCGCTGAATTGGGTTATTTCCAGCATAAGGATTTCACTGGAAACTTTTCACATTGTTCTCTCCATTATAGGCCACGATGGACAGATCATAATATCACTGCACAGTGCTGTGGGGTAGTTCTGAAGTAATCACTCTTAATAACTCTCCACAAATCCATGGGGTAAAGCAGAGGTCAGGACGTGATTGATCTTCAAAGTGAAACGTCAGTCGCTGACTGTAATAGGCTGGTCATGGGAATCAGATTCCCATGTGTTGAGCATTTCTCAGGGAAGCACAATCATTACCTCAGTTTTCGAAAGCGTTGCTGAAGGGTCTCTTTCTTTTCGGTAGTGGTTATTTATGCTGGTGCAAAGCAAGCACAGAGTGACCCTATTTGATCTGCAAGCATATTTGTGCTTGATGTAGGAGGACACCGCCCCCCCCCGCCCGGTGATTCTCTCAGAAACCACCAAGCTTCTCTCCTGGCTGCAGGCACTCAGCCCAGCCACGCTATAACCACC
>JAJKFI010000030.1:357846-376542 GCA_029204185.1 Lerista edwardsae
ACAACAACAACAACAACAACAACAACAACAACAACAACAACAACAACAACGATGATGATGCAATTTGAGCCTGCATTAATAAAATTATAGTTTCCAAGTTGCGAGAAGTTGTGGTTCCGTTTTACTCCTCATTGGTGAGACCTCACCAGGTACTGCGAGGATACAGTACTGTGTCCAATTCTGGGCACCTTGGTTCAAGAAAGCGCCTACCAAACTGGAGCGGGTTCAGAAAAGAGCAATGAAGATGATCAGGGGGCTAGAAAACAAGTCCTATTTGAAAAGGTTGAGAGAACCTGATATGTTTAGCCTGGAGAAGAGAAGACTGAGGGCGCAATCCTATGCAGCACTGGAATGGCGAGGCCAACTTGGTAGCAACATATCTGATGCTGAATAGGAGAGGCTGGAGCCCCCCCCCCGCCCCACGGCAAGGAAGTGTGTGCTGAAGAGCGTGTGCAGATCTGAGGAGACCGCACAGCCCGAATCAGGGCTGTGCAGCTTTGTGGACGGGCTTAGGATGTAGCCATATGGCCACATTCCAAGCCCGCCTACATCCCGCCCAAGTCCCGCCCCCAGCCTCCCTCCCTTCCACCAATCCCCGTCCTGATATGGGACAGAGCCTCCCTTGCGCCGATCAGCTTCTGTCGGCGCAAGGGAGGCTCTCCGTCAGCGCTCTGAAGCCAAAGCTACGAGTAGCATTGACTTCAGAGCTTTAGCGCCGACGCGGGGGTGCCGCTCAGCCCTCCCGCGTCGGCGCTAAGCACGTAGCATCGAGCAACAACGTTGCATCACACTACATACAATCTAGGGTAGCACTGCCCATGACTGACCTCTCATGTTGTTCATACATGCCCAATATCAAAACTTGCCATAAGACCACGTTGGTAAAATAGTTTAGTGCAAAGTTGGACAAGATGACAAAAAGGGAAACCAAATGTTCTGGGAACTGGGTCACTTTCCTTAATAGATTATGCTACAATGTTAGAAACATTTTAGCTTGGAAAAGGGCAACTAAAGGAAGAACATGACTGAGACAGATTTGGGACAAAGGGAAGTACTTGTTAGTTCACACACTGCCTAACTATCTGTGGAACCCATTGCCACAAGGTAGAGATGGCCACAAATGGGGCTTGGGCAAATTCATGGGGGACAAATCCATTGATGGTACTAGTTATGATGGCTATGTGCTATCTTCAGATCCAGAGACAGTATGCATCTTCAGTAGATGGGGGGGCAGCAGCAGAGGTGTAATTATGGAGCCCAAGGGGCAGGAGCCACAGGCACTACACCAAGGGGGACATGAAGCTACCACTACCTTCTCCTTCAGGAAGAACTCAGAAGTGTCTGTCTTGTGCCGCTTAAGGAGGGTGTGCTTGCTGCAGTGGCTCCTCAAAGGGAAGCCTCCATAGGAGAAAGAATGGCGGGTGTAAAGCTGCCAGCACCTTCTCCCGCTAGGGAGAATCTGGAAGTGATGTCACCAGTGGTGGGATTCAAATGAATTAACAACCGGTTCTATGACGTCATAGCCGGAGCCAAAAAAAACCCGAAGCCAGCCGAGGTAGGTGAGTGGGCGGGGCCCAGCCAGTTAACAACCGGTTCTATAGAACCTGGACGAACCCCCTGAATCTCACCACTGGATGTCACTATGTCACATGGCATCATGACATCACTGTCCCAGGAGCCAGCCTTCTAGTTATACCTCTGGGCAGCCATGCAGAGGGCTTTTGTCTTCATGTCCTGCTTCTGATATGCATCTGAGTGTAAGTGACAGATTGTCCAGTAAAAAGAGAGGCGGGGAAAAGAGATCAAAAAACAGTCCCTCCTTAGAGAACCCCGTATATAGGTGTTATTATGCAAATGCCCGAAGTCTCCGAGCTAAGATGGGGGAACTGGAATGTTTGGTGGCTAGGGAAAACATTGATATAGTAGGCATAACGGAAACCTGGTGGAATGCAGAGAACCAGTGGGATGCTGCCATCCCAGGCTATAAACTCTATAGGAGGGACAGGGAAGGGCGTGTTGGCGGAGGGGTGGCCATCTATATCAAAGAAGGGATAGAATCCATCAGAGTAGAGACTGAAGGTGGGCCGGACTCCACCATGGAGTCACTGTGGGTTAAACTACCAGGCCATAAGAGCAATGTAATAGTGGGGGTGTGCTATCGTCCTCCTGATCAAAAACTTGAAGGTGACCTTGAAATGAGGAAACAAATTAGGGCAGTGGCCAAGAGAGACAGGATTGTAATCATGGGGGACTTCAATTATCCTCATATTGACTGGGTCAACTGCTGCTCTGGTCAAGAAAGAGAGACCGGATTCCTTGACGTGCTAAATGACTGTGCCTTAGAGCAGCTAGTCATGGAGCCGACTAGAGGACAGGCGACTCTGGATTTAATACTGTGTGGTACTCGGGACCTAGTTAGGGATGTAAGTGTTACTGAGCCATTGGGGAACAGTGACCATGCTGCGATTGGTTTTGCCATGCATGTCCAGGAGAGAGTGCAGAGCAAATCTGACACAAGAACCCTTGACTTTCGAAGGGCAGATTTCCCTCAGATGAGGAGGCTAGTTAGAAAGAAATTGAAAGGGGAGGTAAAAAGAGTCCAATCTCTCCAGGCTGCGTGGAGGCTATTTAAAATAACAGTAGTAGAGGCCCAGCGGAAGTGTATGCCGCAAAGAAAGAAGGGCTCGACAAGGTCCAGGAGGGTGCCTGCATGGCTGACAAACGAAGTTAGAGAAGCTGTAAAGAGCAAGGAAACTTCTTTCCGTAAATCGAAGTCTTGCCCCAGTGAGGAGAATAAAAAAGAACATAAACTCTGGCAAAAGACAAGTAAGAAGGTGATACGGGAGGCCAAGAAAGCGTTTGAGGAACAAATGGCTAGCAACATAAAGGGGAATAATAAAAGCTTCTTCAAATATGTTAGAAGCAGGAAACCTGCCAGAGAGGCGGTTGGCCCGCTGGATGGTGAGGGAGGGAAAGAGGAGATAAAAGGGGACTTGGAGATCACAGAGAAATTAAATGAATTCTTTGCGTCCGTCTTCACAGCAGAAGAACTTGGGCAGATACCACAGCCCGAACAGTCCTTCCTAACCAAGGAATTAAATCAGATAATGGTTAATAAGGAAGATGTTTTAGAGCAAATTGACAAACTAAATGAATAAGTCACTAGGGCCAGATGGTATACACCCAAGAGTTATTAAGGAACTAAAGAATGAAGTTGCTGACCTCTTTACCAGAGTATGCAACTTGTCCCTTCAAACGGCCACGGTGCCAGAGGATTGGAGGATAGCCAATGTCACGCCAATCTTTAAAAAAGGGAGAAGGGGGGACCCTGGAAACTACAGGCCGGTCAGCCTAACGTCTGTTCAGGGTAAGATGGTGGAAAGCCTCATCAAAGATAAAATCCTGAAACATGTAGAGGAACAAGAACTGCTAAAAGAAAGTCAGCATGGCTTCTGTAAGGGTAAGTCTTGCCTCACGAACCTTTTGGAATTCTTTGAAAAGGTCAACAGGCACATGGATGTGGGTGAACCTGTGGATATCATATACCTGGATTTTCAGAAGGCGTTTGACACAGTCCCCCACCAAAGGCTGCTGAAGAAACTTCACAGTCAGGGAATACGAGGGCAGGTCCTCTTATGGATTCAGAATTGGTTGAGGGCCAGGAAACAGAGAGTGGGGGTCAATGGGCAATTTTCACAGTGGAGAGAGGTGAAAAGTGGAGTGCCCCAGGGATCTGTCTTGGGGCCGGTGCTTTTTAACTTATTCATAAATGACCTGGAGACAGGGATAAGCAGTGAGGTGGCCAAGTTTGCGGATGACACAAAACTTTTCCGGGTGGTGAAAACCAGAAAGGATTGTGAAGAGCTCCAGAAGGATCTCTCCAAGTTGGGGGAATGGGCAGCCAAATGGCAGATGTGTTTCAACATAGACAAATGTAAAGTGATACACATTGGGACAAAAAACCAAAACTTTACCTATAGGCTAATGGGTTCTGAGCTGCTGTGACAGCTCAGGAGAGAGATCTTGGGGTGCTGGTGGACAATTCAATGAAGGTGTCGACCCAGTGTGCGGCAGCAATTAAGAAGGCCAATTCCATGCTTGGGGTCATTAAAAAAGGGGTTGAGAATAAAACAGCCAATATTATCATGCCATTGTACAAATCGATGGTAAGGCCGCACCTGGAATATTGTGTCCAGTTCTGGTCGCCGCATCTCAAAAAGGACATAGTGGAGCTGGAAAAGGTGCAAAAGAGAGCGACAACAATGATTACGGGGCTGGGGCACCTCCCTTATGAAGAAAGACTGCAGCGTTTGGGGCTCTTCAGCCTAGAAAAGAGGCGCCTGAGGGGGGACATGATTGAGACATACAAAATTATGCACGGAAGGGATAGAGTCGATAGAGGGATGTTCTTTTCCCTCTCTCAAAACACCAGAACCAGGGGGCATCCACTAAAACTGAGGGTTGGGAGAGTTAAAACAGATAAAAGGAAGTACTTTTTTACTCAGCGGGTGGTTAATCTGTGGAACTCTTTGCCACAGGAGGTGGTGATGGCATCTGGTCTTGATGCCTTTAAGAGGGGATTGGACGGATTTCTGGAGGAAAGGTCCATCGTGGGCTATAGGCAATGATGGATTGTGCAACCTCCTTACAAAGGCGGTGGGCTACTGGTACCGGGTGCAAGGGAGTGGCAACATCTTGTTGTCTCATGCCTCCCTGGGGCACCTGGTGGGCCGCTGTGAGATACAGGAAGCTGGACTAGATGGGCCTTGGCCTGATCCAGCAGGGCTCTTCTTATGTTCTTATGTTCTTATCTGACTGGCCACTGTGAGCAACAGGACTTGATGGGATTTGGGTCTGATCCAGCAGCGCTCTTATGCTCTTACCATCAGTGTTTGTACAATCAGCAAACATTTTATTTTCATCAGCCACAGCTAAAATTATTGTCACAACAACAACAACAACTTGTGACATACATTCTGAAGCCATTCCCTTGGGATATATGCAGTACTACAGGGTCAGGATTCTGACAGAGGGGAGACAGCTGAGACTTATATGGTGTATGTATAACATGTGTTTGTTTACAAATATGCAGCAGACTCCTAAAATCAGGTAGGATTGCTACGAATCCTGCTTCAGGTTTCCAAAGATAATAACTGCATGTAATGTAAGGTGCTTCACCTTCAGGCAATTCACAGGTATCTCGCTCTTTCCTCTAATTTAAAGTGCATAAAGGTCATTCCAGCTGTCCTGTGTCTCTTCTAAACTCTGACATGTAGTACATTTCAAAGGCAGGGTAGAGATTCCAGTCAATTAGGGAGCATCTACCTTCTTTTGTTCAGCCCTTGGTCACCCATCAGGATAGGCAGGTAGAATGGTAGTAATTGGCCCGTTCAGAACAAAAATAACTTAATTCATAATGGCAAATACAGACATTTATGTCACAACAGAACAGCCATCATCTCATCCACAGCCAAAGCAATGACATATTTTGTGGAATTTGAAAGTGGACAATCATTAAACAAAGGTTCACTATGTGCATATTAATGGAGAGTCTTTGTATTGTTCCCTGATACTCAAGGAGCCCAATCCTGTTGTTCCCCCTTTTCCAGACTCAACATGTGCCAGATCCCCCTTCCAGTCTTCCCATCCCCCACCTCTTCCCAGATCCCCCTTCCCACACTTCCCATCCCCCACCCCCATTGTTGCCCCTTTCTGCCCTTCCCTACTTCCCTGCCATCTTACCTGGATCAGCAAGTGGCTCCTGATACACTGGTGGCAGCTGGGAGGCTCTGGCCTCTGATGGTAAAGTAGTTCAGTGCAAAGTTGGATTGAGTAGTGCACTGAGTAGCCCACTGCTGAAGTGCCTTTTACGACCAGCACTGACTGCTTTATGGCTTTATGTTCAGGTTTATGTTTTATGTTCAGGAAAAATGCTGTGACAATGACAGGGAGAAGATAGAATTGTGCCAAAGAACTGTTCCTAGAAAGGTTATGTTGATAGTCCATTCTGATCTACCTTTTCTGCACATGTGCTTAGAGGACCAGTTCAAGAAGTATTATTTAGTGGATATTTAGTGTCACCAGGGCCGGCTTTAAGCCAATGTGACCAATGTCATCACATCGGGGCCCATGCTTCAGGGGGCCCCACATTAGCAGGGTGAGCATATTGTCTATGGCTGCAGCTGGGATCTCTATGGGCTGTAAGTCAGTGGGGCAAGCAGAGCAGCTTTACCTTGGTCTCTCCCACCTGCCTCTGCCTCTGAACAGCCCAAAATGGGCCACCTGGAAGCAGTTGGCAGTGATGTTATGATATCACCACCAACTACTTCCACATGCCATGCTTTGCACATGGCATGAACAGAGCTCTTCTTGGTGAGTGGGGGGGCCCCGCAGGGAGGGTTGGGGGCCCCACAGGAATGCCCCACATTGGGCCCCACCACTGCTAGAGCCGGCCCTGAGTGTCACACTAGCATCAGCCCTTGATGTCAACAAAATGTCTACAGTGGGTCTCAATAATTCAACCGGGAGTTAGGAATTAATAAAAGGATTCATGTGCCTCACATTTGAAGTTGAACTTCAAACCTAAAAAGCATTTGTAATAATAACCCTATGCTGAAGTCAAAACTACCGCTGAACACTACAATAGATGATTAACCAATTCTCAGGTCATACTAGTCTTATTTTACATCCTGTTCTCATGGGCAGAATATCTATGGAGAAGAGAAACAACAACCTTAAAGGGAGAACAACAGTTTGCACTTTCCATAGACGTGTAGAGTTAAATGACAAATCAGAAGATAATAGTTTCAACATCAGGGAAGAAAATTGCAACTACTGTATAAGGATTTTCAGTCAGGACCCCCTCCTTTGTCACTTCACTGTCTCTATACCTTGGCTGACAGGAGGTGAAAGTAGGGGGATGTTTCTTTGATTGCCCCTTCTGGAGGCATTGGGCCACTAGCCTTGAAAATAACATTGTCTGAGTATAGCAGCAGCCAGTTCTTCCTAGCCTCCACCCCCACATGCACGTGGGCCATGTCAGTTACTCTTGGCTGCCATGTGCTTACATTGGCCCTGACTTTAGTAATGGAATAAGCTGGCTGGGTAGGGCTGGGTAGGGATAGATATGAGATGTAAATTAGTTAATGTAAGCAACAACCCAGTTCTGAGGGCCTTATTGGGCAAGTACAAATCCATAAGTCAGTTAGACATTAGCTATGTACTGACTCCAGCAGACCTGCATGAACTGTACCTGGCAGCCAAACATTTGTGCTTTGAATACACTCTTTTGTGCAGTCATGCCTGTTGTGATTTGTGATTGACCTCAGGACTAGTATGCACTTGTAGGTAAGCATGGGTTGATGATAGGTAGTCATAACGTTAAAGAATGTCTCCGTGCAATATTTCTGCTGAAAACATCTGGCCTAGGTGTGGTTGTTGCAGATATGTGGAACGGTCTTCTCATTGTGCCTTCCATTACCTCTCTTCCTAATTCCTTTGCCTCCAAGACCCAAGTGGTGATGAATTGTCCCAATTTCCTCTCACCTCAGTATTTGTTCTCAAAAGGTAAAGCAGGAGTTTATTCCTTGCAAATTGGGCACATTTATAGTGTACATGCATTGGAAGTTGTTGAATTATGGTAGGAATATGAATCAGGGTGCAATCCTAACCTAGAGTTAGGCTGGCACAGTTAGGCCAGCAAAGTTTGGCAGGCACAAGGGACACCGTAAAGTATGTTTGGACCACTCTCGGAGTCAGACTGGCCAGCCCACAGACATGCGCCATCCACCCTGACTCCAAGAGTGGTCCAAACGTGCTTTACGGTGACCCTTGTGCTGGCCAAACTGTGCTGGCCTAACTGTGCTGGCCTAACTCCAGGTTAGGATTGCACCCTTAGTGTAAGGCACTAGAAGCGCAATCCAACACTGCCCGTCATGTCGACGCTATGTTATAGCGTCAACGCAATGGACGTAGTGCCGATGTGGGGGAGCCGATCAGCACCTCCACATCGGGGCTCAAGCAATGGGGCTGGCGCTGCCTTCAGCGCCGGTCCCGTTGCACCCGTGCTAAGCCTCCCTTGCAACGGCTGAAGCAGGCTGGCGCGAGGGAGGCTCCGCGTCTATTTGGACACGGGATTGGCGGGGGGGGGGGAAGGTTATGGGTGGGACCTGGGCAGGCTTGGGAATCCTAAGCCCAATTGGGAGGCCACGCAGCCCCAATTCGGGCCGCGCGATCTCCTTGGGCGCGAACATGCCCTTGCCACAGGGAGGCTCCAGCCCAAGCTGCACTAGGATTTGTCACAGGCAGGCAGGCCTTGCCAATCCAGCGCTGTTTAGGATTGTGCCCTAAGTAAATGTCGAAGCTTACACTAAGGTGTAATGGAGACATGTCTTTGACTCCATTCTATAGTGAGTAAAAATATCTGGATGGAGGGTGAGATATGCTGTATCTTCTAATGCAGAACAGAAATGAAAATTCCAGTGCTATTACACTAATAGTTTCAGAGTCAGCGTTGTATGTTCAGCAATTCTGGCTGCCAATAAACTATTTTATAGCAAGTGGAGGTACCCAGGTAATGCAATAAAGGGCGAGGACTTGCTTCTGAGATGTACGTGGCACATACCCTAGCATATCTGGTCCATTTGCATCCTGGAGAGGTCAGGCAGTAGCTAAGGAGAATTAAAATGCAATACAGTGACTCCATCATATGAATTACAGTAACTCCATCATATGAATTCTATGTTGCACTAATAATATAGAGACTAATCAGAAAATTCTTCTCTCTCTGAAATTCCCACCAGATCACTAACCTTTGCCTCAAACAGTCACTAAGCCTTTGCACTTTCAGAAATAATAAGGTTAAAAAAGATGGGGGAGGAAGGAAAACTTCCTAATGTTAAGAGGAGTTCAGGAATAGACTATGAAAGAAAGCAATATGGTGGCTGTCTTTGAATGCTCCAAGGGAACCCTTAGGAATGTTTTCGGTATAAAATATTGTTTTAGAGGAGAAGCAATATGTCTGCTAGATAATTGACAGGTTTTATTTTAGGTATTGATTCAATGCATTTTTATCTCACTTTATCTTCAAGGGCAAATGCCCACGTTGGCAGGCAGAGCAATCCTAACCCCTGCTTGGGCCAACGCAAGCCACTTGCAACGGGCCTGCAGTTTTGTGTTTTGTGCACATGCCGCAAAGCACATGTGTGCCAGCGCAAGAATCACTGGGCTGACGCAGGCAGCAGGCAGTGGCTCAGGGCAGGAGAGAGTGTTCCCCCAGGCAGGGCAGCCTAGAGGGGGGAAATCCTATAAGTGCCAGGAATGTGGAATGGCTTTCAGTCGGAGTGATATTCTTATTAGCCACCATAGAACTCACACAGGGGAGAAACGCTATAAGTGCCAGGAGTGTGGAATGGCCTTCAGTAGGAGTGATAGTCTTATTAACCATCACAGAACCCACTCAGGAGAGAAATAATTTACAGCTTAGGAGTGTTAAAATTGGTTTTGTGCTCAGTCAGGCAACAAAGGTTTAGTTCATTATTTGCATCACATTTGCATTCTGTGTTGATGTTTGAAAAAATCCTTTCTGCAATTCGTTTGAAATATAGATGAAGTATATTCTTGTTTTTCAAAAATTAAATTTGTCAAAATTGCCCTGTTATTATTTGCTAGAACCTATGAACTGGGCTTTGCTTAGTCATTGTCCAAGTTGGGGTCTAGCACCAATCACTATGATACAGTGAATGCTCAATTTAACAAACCTTGATTACAAAGACTTCAGAAATGGTTGCTTTCTGCTCCACTGAAAATTAGTTGTATATGTTTTGCAGATGCTCAGCTCCATTGACCAGTGCATTTGGATTTAATGGACTTTCAACATTAACAGAACCCTATTATTCACAGCAGGTTAAACCACTGCTGCTGGGCTTTCTGACCAGAAGGTTGGGAGTTCAAGACTGCGTGACAGAGTGAGCTCCCGTTGCTTGTCCCAGCTCCTGCCAACCTAGCAGTTCGAAAGCACCTAAATGCAAGTAGAGAAATAGGTATCACTTCAATGGGAAGGTAATGGTGTTCCGTGCGCTACAGCGTATAGTCATGCCGGCCACATGACCACGGAAGCTTGTCCTCGGACAAAAATGCCGGCTCTACCGGCTTTGAAACGGAGATGAGCACCGCCCCCTACAGTTGGTCACGACTAGACCATTTGGTCGTGGGGAAACCTTTACCTTTTATTATTCTATTAAACTGAGGGTTCACTGTACTACCAACTTCGCTTTCCATCCTTATTAAGATAAGGATGGATCCTTATCACATTCTCAAATTTCCTAATGATTGCCTACAATTTTGCTTGGTTTTTCACAATGAAAATAATAACTTTCTGTAGAAAGTTGAGTCATTTGACTCTTTCCTAAACTGTTTAGTTATGCAAACACTACTCATGCCGGATTGTACCAGTCCTGCTGATGTCCTTCAGGAAGCACAGTGGAAGACACTGACCAAAAAGCACTAATGGTGCACTGGGAATGGCTTCACCAAATCCATGTCAGTTTCGAATCAGCCAAGTTGAGTAGTTGCCTGTTCAATAACAGTATATGGATAAGGGAGGAGATTTGGAACAAGTTTCGTCAGCAGATACTCCTGCTTGTGTGCAGGAGTGCTGATGTACCCTGTGCTCCAGCAGAGGACCAATCAAGTTGGGAGAGGTAAGCAAAGAAAATTTTTGCTTACCTCTCTGGTGGTTTCCTGGTCTCCCAGGGGACTCCTCAGATCAGCGCCTGCTCTTTTGCTGGCATAGATCTGAAGAGTGATGGGTGTGTCTAGGCTGGGCAAGGAAGAAAGAATTTGGCAGCCGCTACTCCTATGAAGGTTTCTCCCCATTCCCCCATTGATTCACCCCTGCTATCAGTTAATAGCCAATCTGCAGAGCGCTGCTGGTGGCGTGAGGTTCAGAGCACAACCCTAAGCTGCGCTGGAATGTCAAGGCTGGCAGGCCTGTACCTTAACCAGCACAGCTTAGGTGCCCTGGGGAGCCTCCCGGGGCAAGGGCACATTCACACTCTTGCCCCAGAGGAGGCTCCAGCCTCCGCATAGGTTTCCTCGGATCTGCACCTGCTAAATAGCAGGCACAGAGCCAAGGAGGCTGTGCAACCCAAATCGGGGCCACATGGCCAGGAGACAGAGATGCAGCCTACCAGTCGCACCCCATTTCCACCCCTGGGCTGGTACATCTACCGGTCTGCCCACCTCCCACCCAGAAAAACTTGCCTTCCCCATGCCCAGAACTGCTCTTGTGCCAGCCAAGTGCAGCTGGTGCAGGAGTAGTGCTGCAGCACCATGGCCTGGTGCTGTTGGGATGCTGCTGCAGTGCCATGGCCTGGCACCATTGGGCCAACACTGCAGCCAGCATCGGCCTAATAGCACTAGCGCTGATGCAGGTGTGCTGATAGGTGCTCCTGCATCGGTGCTAGTGAAATTGGGCTGATGCAAGCACGTTGCATCGGCCCAGCGTGCGCTGTAGGATTGCGCCCTCAGAGGGTTTTACACTGTCAGTAGATTCACAGCAGAGGGGTTGCCAAGGTGATGGCCCCAGGATATGCCCGCAGACCTTGTGATTTGTCAGTGTATCCCATAGATAGAATTGGACCATTGGTTATTTTAAAATATATATCCTGCCTATCCTGGCCACTCTATTCAGGGCGGCTAACAACACAAAGATACTTATTTTATCCATTCAGCCAAGTTCGATTCTTGCAACTTTATGGGTGAGCCCTTTATAGCTGCCCTGTCAAGCACAACTTCTTTCAATTGTTAGATGTTCATCTTTGTATCTGTTTTGATAATGTCGAGCCAGCGTGTTCTTAGTCTTCCCCTTTTTGTTCCACTAACACTTCCTAGCATCATTGCCTTCTCTAGTGAATTTGCATGCATGACATGGCCAAAGTAAGTTAGCTGTAGTCTCAACATTTTGCTTTCTTTGGTCAACCATTCTTACTGTCCAACTCTCACACCCATACAACATTATAGGGAAGACTATTGCTCTAGCTAGTCTGCTTTTAGTATTCATGGTGATATCTTTGTTTTTCCAGGTCGCCTTCATGTTGACCATTGCAGTGTGGCCTAAAGTTATCCTGTGTTTGATTCAGGTGTAGTATTGCCATCATAAACAATTTCTGGTCCAAGGAAGATAAAATTCTGGATTGATTCAGTTTCCTCATTGTTGATTTTACATGTCCATCTGCTGCTATTGTCATTGTCTTCATTTTCTTGATATTAAAATTCAATCCCATTTTTTCACTTTAATCCAATGACTAGGTGGAGATTTGAATTTGGGCTTTGCAATCCACTCATTTAGTACAGCATACTAGATCTCCACAACATGTTACAGGATAGGGAAGTAAATCAGGAAGAGGGAGCCCTTAATTGGGATGATGCAGAGGAGATGGAAGGGAGGCATTGGGGAGAGAAAAGTACTCTTATCCTTTCCTTGCTCATACCGATGCAAAAAAGGCGTGTACTGCATCTGGGAGGGGGCAGATTGGGAGGCTTGGGGCAGGTAAGGGACCATATTCCTCTTACCACCCTGTAAGCCGCCCACTTGCCAATGGGACTCCTTGGGCTTGTGCCAGCTCTTTAGCCAGTGCAAGTCCCAAAAAGGTGGCATGTTAGGATGCAAAGAGCCATCTCCTCGCCTCTCAACATGCTTCCTGCTCTCCCCCCAGTTCTACCCCACTCTGCCCTCCACCTCACCACCACTGTCATTGGCAGGTGCTCCGTCATCACCTGCTGCACAGTGGACCTCTGCAACCTCCCCACTGGTGCTCCAGCAGTGCATAGCTTTGCATGCTGCTGGCGTGGCTTTTGCGACTGCCATAAGGCAGCCTCTGTTGGTGGAATGTCAGCAGTTCAGCCCAATAAGACTGGGCTATTGGACCATCTGTTTTGACCCTTCCCACCATTTCCCCTTGCCCAAGCTTTGCAGATTTTACCATCAATGGAAAGCTCCAGGTTATCATTGTTGCTTTTAAACACCATCCAGCAAAATAATCAGCTTCTGAGATCAGATTCTGGATGCTGCAACTAATCTTGGTGCATTTTAAAAATATGGGGGGGGGGGAACTGCACCAAGAAATGCAGATTTGTGTGAAACCTCAGAACTAAAGGAACTGATAAAAGTGAAACTGATGGAAAATAATACCTGATTATCTTTTCTGTCCGAAGTAATAGATCAAATGCTTTAGTCAGAAGGGCTAGGGCCCACAGATCTGATAGGGCATACTCTGAAAAAGATCAGTTTTGACACATCATTCTTTTAAGATAGGTCTTGTGTCCTTTTCATGCAAAACTGCTTTTTAGACTGGTTTACAGCCCAGTCCTATCAAAATTCCTGTGTGGCAATGCAGCAGTGCTGGTGCAACCACTGTTGTAGCCTGCAGGGGATTTTCGGTCGTTGGAGGTCTCCTTAGGGTAAGGAGAAACATGTCCCCTTGGCCAGCAACCGCTATGGATCAACTCAGACCTGCGGCAGCTCAATCATGAGCACATGTTGACTCAGGAAGGCGGATCAGCCTTGGGAAGGGGGTTGTGTTCAGTATTCGCTGTCTCCACAGATCCCACCCCTCCCAGGCCTGATCCACCCTCCTCCTCCTCCTGTTCCACCCAGCACCCGTCCATTCAACTCCCTCCCTGCCTTCCCCTGCATAGGCTTATCCACTCCAGCAGGTCTTCATGGATCAGCCGGCATGCAGGAGGCTGCTCTGGCCTCCCCACCCTTGAGTCTGCAGCACATGCCAGCAGAGGCTGCGTAGCGAGTGCTGTAAAGCAGCCTCCACCAGAGCAACACTACCCACACCACCAGGGGAGGGGATAGGATTGGGCCATGTATCTGTTGTAAACTTTGTGAGTGTACAAAGTGTGGTTAAAATTAGAAATCAATAATAGGCATAATTTCAGATTATATTCTATAACCAACTAGCTTGCTCTCGGTAGTGGCAAACCAAATCTGGACTATAGCACTTCAAAGGCTCACGTGATGAATGGTTCTCCATGGGCCAAAATAATAAGCATGCACACTGAAAACTAGGTGGCATGGTTAGGCTAGCCTTCTCCTGGTTATGCCATTTTTCTATAGGTGTCCCTCACGTCTTGTCCTTGGGTATGATGGCAGTATACACTGAAGCTTCACTTAGCTAGGTGGCCAATAGGGGTAGATGAATCTGTCTACCACTATTAGCTGGATTATAAAAGACAATGCATCATTATCTTTTATCATAGGCATATGTTAAGACATTATGCACTGCTTGGCGAGAATGCATGGATCAGTTTTCTTAGTTTGCCTCCACAAGTATCGGACATTGAGCTGAAGGAGCTAGGGCAAAAGAGAAGCAATTCAGAACATGGTAGACACAAATAGTTCAACATTGGATATTAAGATATTTTACAATTTATAAGTAAAGAAGATTTTGGATATATTGAGTATGAAATAGATAACCTTAGAAATGATATCTTTAATTGGATTGATGATATTTTTAAGATATTACGATACATTGCAAGGTACTCACCTAATGTGTTTACCTTTGCTTAACCCATTCCTTTGTTTTCTGTAACCCTATCCCATCTTTTTCTTAAAAATTAATAAAAATAATTCAATAAAAAAGAAAAGAAAAAGAACATGGTAGACAAAGGTGCAAATGGTGGATCAAAAGGAATGCCAGTACTGGAAATGAGGAGTTAATCACTTATCTTGATGAGCCCAGCATTCTGGTTCCAATAGCTTCCATTTAGTTAAGATGGATAATAGGAAAAGCTTTCATATGTAGAACTGAAATAGAGCAGGTAGACCAAAGATTCCCAAACTGTCAGCCGGGACCCACCAGTGGGTCACAAGCCAATTTCAGGTGGGTTGTGAAGCACCTAGAGCAGCCATACTGAAAATATGGGAAAATAAGATGCTGGAAAGGGAAAGGGCTGTGTGGTTGTTTTACTTGTGTCAAGGTTGCAAATAGGCTATTTTCCTTTCTGACTGCTATTGAAAAATGGCTGTGAAATCACCCAACATTTTGCTGCATTTTCCATGGGGGAGCATTTCATCATGTGAAGCAATCTGAAGTACTGACACAGGTTTAACTTCTCACCTGTGAGAACTAGGCCACAGTGATGCCTTGGTAAATAATTTGTGAAATCTTTTTTTTAAAAAAATCTTGTTCCCCCTTAAAGTTTTAGCACACATTAACATTTGACTCCAAATCATTTTGTTGGAGGGCTGCTGAAATTTACTTTGGCTTGCTTTCTCCTCTGGAGTGCTGCCACATTAAACATGTTCACCACTTCTGTTGTTGCATTAAAGACGTGGAAAATGTAGCTCATGTAAGATCATGTCAAAGCTTACAGTGGTCTTCAGTCTAGTCCTTTGTACTCGTGCCTTGTCTCTCTTCAAAAGAGGAGCTTTTCGACTTGGATAAATATCACCCAACTGACTGCCTCCCAACTCTCTTTGAAATGGGGTAAATTTCAAGATAGCAAAGGAAACCAGTTCCGTGGCCAGATGCACACATTCCAATGAGCCTCACTGGTTCTCTGACCAGGATTTTTCTCCACCACTAAAGTTCCTATTGACATTTCTTTCCGCTATTCTTTTAGCTAAGCCTCTTAATACACATAGCCATCAATAAATGTGCATGTAACTTAGGGCGCAAACCTAACCTGGAGTTAGGCTGGCACCATTAGGCACATCCTCCCTGACTCTGAGAGTGGTCTAAACGTGCTTTATTGTTCCTTTTGCTAGCCAAACTTTGCTGGCCTAACTCTGCCAGCCTAACTCCAGGTTAGAATTGCACCCTCTTAGAGGCAAAAGGAGGCACATTGACAATATTGAAACAGTTCGACTTATGGAATATAACTTAAGCCAAAATCTAAATCTAATGCAGCAGTGTTTCTCAAACTGGGGGCACAATCCTAACCAACTTTCCATCACTGGTATAAGAGCAATGCAGCTCTGAGGTAAAGGAACAAACATTCCCTTATCTGGAGGAGGCCTCTGTGACTACTACTCCACTGCAGGATGCAGCACATGCCCCATTGGCACAGCTGTGTCAGTGCTAGAAAGTTGGTTAGGATTGCGCCCTGGGTCAGGACCCACTTGGTGGATCGCGACCTGATGTCAGACGGATCATGGAAAGCTGCGAGCTGCATATTGTAAGCTACAGATCATACTCTTGCTATATTTCTTCTGTTAGTGTTAACAGTTTGAATTTTCAAGTGAGAGTTTATTTTTTGTTCATTGATTTTGTCCTAATCTTGCTTTCTGTCAGGGATGTTTCATGGTTGTGCAATTGCTGCAGTCCAAGAATGCCAGTTTGTATTCCAGGAGTGTCATTTGATTACGTCCCAATGACAGCACTTCCTGCTTTATGATGTCTCTTCTGGCCATGACATCACTTCTAGGTTAATGACATCACTTCAGCGGGTCACAACACAAGTGCCAGTCTAAAAGGTGGGTCTCAGTCTAAAAAATATAAAAACCACTGTAATACAGCATAGAAGCGTGCCCTGGTATCCACTGATTCGGTACCCATGGTTTCAGTTATCCACGGATACCATGGATTCTGGGAAGTCTATTAAAAAGATAGGTTACCTTGTTGCAGCAAAACCACTGATGTTCCCCTATCTTTAAAAGGGCATCCCTAGTATCCACAGTTTCAAATATCCACAGTGGGGTCTGGAACGGAACCCCAGAGGATACTGGGGCATGCCTATATTTATGTATCTATATTGCAAAGATACAGCCAAGTACAGTAATGTGCACAGGTAATAATGCATCTTCATGTGCTGAACATTCCCTTCTTTATGGCAAATTTTTTCCCTGTTTTTGGACCTTGCTAGCACTTCAGAGGCTTCAATGAGGACTCAACATCTAAATGGGCTACTGAGTCATCTGGATTTAGCAGTCATTGTTCCTTTTTTGTCGTTGATTTCTTCTTCCCCATTGCCAGATAAATGAAACACTTAGTATTTAGTCAGCATATTGGACTATGAAATCCACCTATTTTCCAGGAAATCCCTTGCATTTCTTTTCTACTCTTTTAATAAACTATCTGTGCTTTTCTAGTTTGACCTGCCTAGTCTCAGGTCTCAAGGGAGGGAGCAGGTTGCCACATGTACCTGACCAGACCACTCTGTTCCACTACGGTCTGATTTTGAGGGAGCCCCTGGGTGTTGGGGTTCTCTCTCCTACCAGGCCTCCTCCTGTTTGCCCCCTCCAGCCCTGTGGGTTGTCAGCTCTACCGTTTCCGATTCAAGGCCTTCCTGATTGTTCCTGGATCCTGCAACAGAAATAAATAATCCTCCACTGATTTAAAACCCAAGGGCAATTATTCATCTAGCTGGAGACACACTAGCAAAACATTACAGTGCCCTATACGCAATATGTATTGGTCAGCATAAACTACAGCAGTAGCTGCAGTGTGTAAAACCACAGGCTGTGTGCTGCACAGAGTCTTGCTGTCACATGCCTGTAGATAAGATACGTTGCAGTCATTGCCCACTCAGGGTACACTTACATAAGAGCCAATCCCACTGTCGTCCCTTCTGAGTAAGCAAGTCCAGGATTGCATTGTCAGAGGTTTCATGCTAGCTAAGCCCTACACAATACCTCTAGCAGCAAGACAGACAACAACGTATCAAGGTGTTCTCGAAAAGCAAAAACAGAGGCCAAGGAAGGGCAGTGATTTTCCAGAGAAAGGACACTTATCTTAGTATGAAGAAAAACTTGACAAAGTTACAAAAATGGTATTCCAGTATCCAAAAACAATGGTAAGAATCTGGATTACAGATTAGTCTGAATACATAATCCTGAATATGGATTACAAATAACCTGAATATTTATTGAGGTGCCTGGTTTTTCTTTTGAGCTCTAAACCCATTGGAGTGTTCAGGATTTACTCATGAGTTTGGAAACGTGTGGTTTGGCAAATCGTATTTTGTTCACTCCAGTTGCCAGGAAATGCAGCTAATGAGAGGGACTTGTCACATTTCCCAGCATACCAAGGATTGTTTCCAAAAATGCAATGCTCCACAAGACACAGGATCAAGGACACATGATTCATATGGGAAAACTACCACTGAAGGAAGATTCTCACATAAGAACTGCAACACGGTCACCAGTCATGGCCAGCTGTCTTTCAGGATGATGCAGATGTGATGCATCAGATGTGATGCGAAATACATTGTTGCCATATAGTGAGAGCATCAGTAGTATAACTGCAGGGGGGCAACACTGTCAGAATTGCAGGTGCTGGAAAGTGCCATGTAAGTGACCCCTCCCACTAGCTACTGGAGCCATTCTGGGTAGTGACAGCAACACAGTTGCCATCACTGCTCAGAATGGCTCCAAAGGCAAATGAGAGGGGCCGTTTACACGGCACATTGTGGTGTGTGCAATACTTATCGAGATGTCACTAATGTAGAGCATGCAAAGTCAGACATGGTTGTCAGCCAGTGCAGTTTATAATGAGGAATTCATTGCCCATTTTATTGGGGGGGGGAACCCTGTATACTGTACAATCATGTACTGTATACAGTGAACATGTGGGGTAAGAGTAGTAAGAGTTCAGCAATAAGTCCCACCCCTAACCCACTGCGCTTATGAGACTCTCTCTCTCTCTCTCTCTCTCTCTCTCTCTCTCTCTCTCTCTCTCTCTCTCT
>JAJKFI010000030.1:376552-407519 GCA_029204185.1 Lerista edwardsae
TCTCTCTCTCTCTCTCTCTCTCTCTCTCTCTCTCTCTCTCTCTCTCTGAGCACAATCCTAAACTGGAGTTAGGCTGGCACAGTTGGGCCAGCAAAGTTTAGCCAGCACAAGGGACACTGTAAAGTATGTTTGGATCACTCTCAGTGTCAGAGACACCGGCACAGAGATGTGTGCCATCCTTACTAACTTTGACAGTGGTCCAAACGTGCTTTATGGTGGCCCTTGTGCCAGCCAAACTTTGCTGGCCTAACTGTGCCAGCCAAACTCCAGGTTAGGATTGCACCCCCCTCGCTCTGTGACTATCTCTTAATATACGTACACTGTAAGCACACACCAGTGTCAGTATAGGGAAAGGCCTACTCAGACACATGCTAGGAACCCACACTTTCCCAGTGGTCCCATCTGTCTGCTGCTTTGGCTGTTGTGGGATTCATAGCAGCCAGAAAGTTCAATTTTAAAATCTGGAGTGACAGGTATAACAGTGTTCTCACACAGTCAATTGCTTCAGCAGTGGTCTCTTGTGGAAATTTGCTTCTGAAGAGAGTGTGCTGTTTCTTTGTATACAAGCTCTGAAGGACCTTTGCCCTGGCTATTTCTAGTGTGAAATTAGGATCAGTTTGCTGTTTCAGATACGCGGCTATCTTGAATTCTTCCACTCGCCTGCAGAGCTCCTCAGTAATTTCTCCACTATTGATTTAGTTCATAAACTGTAGATCTGGGACCCACCAGTGGGTTGTGACCCAGTTTTTGTTGGGTCACAAAACTGCAGGTTATGTGCATTGATGGATAAACAAGCTGCTCCTTGGGGGGGGGGAGGCAGAGCACCATAATAGCTAGGGTTACCAGATACAAACTGGGACAGAGTGCCTATGCTCTAGAAGAGGGAATTTTGGCAGATGCAGCTTTTGAAACCGTTCCATGATGAGCTGCACCTGCCCAAATTCCGTCTTCTAGATAATGGTTTAAGGTATAGGCACTCCCAGTATGTACAGTATCTAATAATCCTAATTATAGCCACACTCCTAGGCATTTATAAATCAAGCAGCAGCCTCCAGGCCCTCTAAAATGTTTGGGAACTACTGACTTGGAGCATATAGGACTATCATTAGAGGTTAGAGAACATGGTTTTGTTTTTATGCAGATTTCAGTGTTTTCAACAGTAAGAAGTGCAGAAAGTGGTGTTATGTGTCTTTTTTTTAATCACCATTTTCTCTCACCTGTAGCTCTCCTTGCTCTTACCTGCAGGACTGAAATTGGGCCCCTGAAAAAATTATAGTGCAGAGAGGTAAGAAGTTTTTATCTCGTTCCCCTTTGTTTTGAATTGTTTTATCTGGGCTCCGGTGGTGCCTTAGAGCAGTGTTATTCAAACTGTGGGTCCTGATGTCAAATGGGTCGCAGAAAGCTGGGAGCAGCCATCTTGGAAACTGCAGGACTTACTCTTGCTATATTCCTGTTGTGTTAACAGTTTGAATTTTCAGGTGAGGGTTTTTTGTTTTTTGTTTTTTTTAAAAAAACAGTTCTTAGTTCAGTGCTTTTACATAATATTTTCTCCTAATCTTGCTTTCTGTCAGAGATGTTTCATGGTTGTGCAATTGCTGCAGTCCAAGAATGCCAGTTTGCATTACTGGAATATCATTTGATTACATCCCAATGACAGCAGTTTCTGCTTAATGATGTCACTTCCAGCTATGACATAACTTCCAGGTTAATGACATCACTTCCGGTAGATCCCAACACGAGTGCCTTTTTAAAAAGTGGGTCCTGTTCTAAAAAGTTTGAGAACCACTGTCTTAGAGAGACATACAAGGGGGTATTCACTCACTTTTCCTCCAGCTGCTGATCCAGGCCAGAAGCTTGCGAGAACATTCAGGATCAGTTTGTCAAGAACAGTGTTGGGCTGGAAGTGTCAAGTGTTGGAAGCCACATTTTGCTGTGGATACTCCTTGGGTGGGATGACTAGGGCTGCATGCAAAATATGTAACACTTTACATATTTCAGATCCTCTCTTAATTCTGTGCCTGTGGAGCTCTTTCACATCAAATCTTCTCCTTTGTCTGCTGTTACAGTTTCGCCTTCAGGGATTCCTTGTGTTTTTAACCTTCCCATGATTGTCAGGTTTTCTGTACCCTGTAGAAGCTCTGATTAGTCTCACATCACAGTGAGTTGACAAAGAGTCTGGACATTTGCAACGGCTTTCCTGCATAGTGCCATCTAGTGGCTGTAGTGCTTATACAGCTAACACCACAAGTGCTGTAGAAAAGATTCATGTGTTTCAGTGTCAGATACGACCATTATGGTAATACAGGCATGCCCCAGTATCCACTGGGATTTTGTTCTGGACCTCACTGTGGATACCTGGAACTGTGGATACTGAGGACGCTTTTTTAACAATAACATCAGTGGTTTTGCTGCAACAAGGTAAAAAACAAGAGATCTGTTTAATGTTCCCCCATCTTTTTAATTAGGGACGTGGTGGTGCTGCAGGTTAAACTGCTGAGCTGAGCTTGTTGACCAGAAGGATGGCAGTTCGAAACCACATGACAGAGTGAGCTCCCATTGCTTGTTTCAGGACGCCAACCTAGCAGTTCGAAAGTACGTAAAAAATACAAGTAGATAAATTGATACCACTTTGGTGGTAAGGTAACAGCGTTCCGTGTGCTACGGCGTGTAGTCATGCCGGCCACATGACCACAGAAGCTTGTCCTTAGGACAAACGCCGGCTCTTCAGCTTAGAAACAGAGATGAGCACCGCCCCCTACAGTCGGTAACGGCTAGATCATTTGGTTGTGGGGAAACCTTTACCTTTTTTATCTTTGTAATAGGTGTCCCAGTATCCATGCTATCCGTGGATAACTGAAACCATGCATACTGAATCAGTGGATTCCGAGGCACGCCTGTATAGCCTAATGCCTAACTTGAAGTTTATAATATAAATTTACCTGTGCTTCCTGTTTCACTTTTAGACTGTTTGTTTAAAAGATGCTAAGCCTTCTTTCAAAACCTCAAATCAAATCCCTTGGCAAACATTTTCATGTTATTTAACCTCTTAGGACCCTTACAAATGAGAAATGGGATAGATTGGCCTTGCAATATGCAGAGATTTCCTCCTCAGACACCATCAATCAAGCAAACATCCTCCTTTCTGGAAATCCCCTTCTCTTCCTGGTCCAGTGTATGTCCTGGGATGGAGTAACCTGTGATTATGCTGCCCTGGGTCAAGAAATCGACACTTGGAGATCTTCATGCAGATACTGCACAGGCACCTGCTGGAGATGCTCTAGGACAGTGCCGAAAATCATCCTCCGGTGTGAACAGCCAGCCACACAGCAGGCCTTGTGCACAGAGTTCCACACAGGCACGGCATGCGACCAAGACCCCTGGCAGCTGTAGCTGGGCTCTTTGCATTCCTCCAATAGGAACGGCAGATGCCATACACTCCAGGAAGGAGCCGGGGCGGGGGGCAGATCCAGCCTGTGGGCTGGAATTTGGAGCCCCCTGCTCTAGGACAGCCGTTTTCATCCAGTCTGCTGTGGCACATTGTTGTGCCACAAATGGTCCACAGGTGTGCCATGGGAGTTTGGGAGAGGGTCATTAATTAATAGGGCAGTTGGGGTGTGTGACCCCCACCAGCAGCATGGTGTGCCTTGACAATTGTCTAAAAACTGATGGTGTGCCCTGGCAATATTAATGCCTTGTCAAGTGTACCAAGATATGAAAAAGGTTGAAAATTTAAGGCATTTTTTTTAATTGTTGAGTGATCATGGTGGATCTGTTTTTTAATGTTTTGATTTTGTAATTGGTTTTTATGAAAAAGGTTGAAAATTTAAGGCATTTTTTTAATTGTTGAGTGATCATGGTGGATCTGTTTTTTAATGTTTTGATTTTGTAATTGGTTTTTATGAAAAAGGTTGAAAATTTAAGGCATTTTTTTTAATTGTTGAGTGAACATGGTGGATCTGTTTTTTAATGTTTTGATTTTGTAATTGGTTTTTATGTTTAATATTTTGTTTGATTTTAATATGGTTTTATTTAATGATGCAAGCCACCTTGAATTCCCTTCAGTAGGGAAAAAGACGGGATATAATTTTTAAAAAATAAATAAATTGAATCAATCACTGCTCTAGGAGGATTTCCTGACACAATCAGGAGGTTGATGATTTTGTAGGTACTTTCCAACTCTATGAAATGTAATAATCACAAAACAGCATGGTTTCCATTTGAATGACCACAGTTCATGGATTCTGAGGAGGAAAATACTGTTTGTTGTTCCTATTATTTAAACAATAACAAAAAAATTAACAAACTGTTATCTTCCATAGGGCCCAACATTTCTCTCAGGGGGCCTGCAGATAATAATTTGCCATACCACCAAATGGGCTAATCAGCTTTTCTGCTGCTGCTTATAGACAACACAATGCTTATTATAGCAGAGGGTACCCACTGAGTTTTTGTAGCTACAGGGGATTCAGCTACAGGGATTTGCTATGCTGAACTAGTGCCCTCTTTATTGTGTTTCTGTGTGCGCATATGTGTGTCTGTGTGTGGAAGGTAATGCTGGAAGAACAGCCGAGTGTGAGAGTGAAATTGCAGTATCACTGATACTGCAGAAATTGCAGTATCACTCCGCCATGCTAGTCAGTGACTCATCAGAGATGCATTTCAAGGCACTGTCCTCTTCCTTCTATTACCACTCTTAGTAAAAGAGGCTAAAAGGCATACATCTGAATTATGGGGCTGCCATTCAGCTGTGCACATATAGCTCAATCAGATTACAACGGGGGAAAGAGTATTGTCTCTGTATGATCACCGCCACTTTCTCTTGTTGCATGCTACTTGGAATCTGGCTTCCTTTGAAAGAGAGAGTATTAGAAACATTTGGATTTTTTCTGTCTGCTTTATTTACACGTGATACAAAGAGAGCCTAAGGAGAAGGAAGAACTACGCAAATTCTGACTGATGGTAAATTATCTACATCAGAGAGAGATGTAATTGCACATCTGTGCTTCTGCCTCTTTTCTGCCTATTTCAAAGACTGCTTCTGATATTACACCTGTGACATCAGTCTTAGGTAGGGTGGGGTATGTCACCTTTCCCATGTTCTGACATTTCTCCATTCCAAACACTTAGAACTACTACCAATTAGCTCCCAACCATTTGTTCCCATTCAGGAAATGTCAGTCAACCACACTGCACTGTGACAGTGATGATCAGTGAAAGATGATCTAACTGATGATCTGCCTAATATAGCAGGCTGGCTATGCTATGCCAATGAACAGTATGATCACCTATATACAGTATTCAAAGCTAAAAGAATCCAAACAACTGATAGCATCACAACTGGAAAACAAGTCCTGTGAGGAAAGGTTGAGGACACTTGCTATGTTTAGCTTAGAGAAGAGAAGGCTAAGAGAGGATATGATAGCTCTCTTCAAATATCTGAAGGGCTGTCATAAGGAAGAAGGCACAAATTTGTTCTCATTTGCCTTTGACAGTAAAACTAGGTCCAATGGGTACAAACTGCAAGAGAGGCAATTCCAGTTGGATATCAGGAAGAATTTCTTGATGATAAGGGCGGTTCGACAGTGGAGCAGATTGCCAAGGGAGGTGGTAGATTCTACCTCACTGGACAGCCTCAAGCAGAGGCTTGACAGGCACCTGCTGGAGATGCTCTAGAAAGATTTCCTGCTACAAGCAGGGGGCTGGACTAGATGACCTTGTAGGTGCCTTCCAACTTCTATTATCTTTTTTGGGCACTAACTAAAAAGTCATCACGTAGTGAACTGGTTTTAGCATTCTCCGCAACTCTTATTCAGGCTGGATATTATGCAAGAAACAACAACAACCTACACCAGAAGTTTTGCAGAGTGGTTTGGTCAACATGCTGCTTGAAGATGTGTTTCAGTGAATTTGACATCTTGCTTACATGAGCGTGTAACCTTTTTTTTAAAAGGACCTGTTTGTTTTTTAGCTATCTGTATGTTTTGTTTGATAAGGCAAAAGACGATGATATCCTGACTTTCCATTAGAGAAATAAAACTCTCCATTTTTTATACCCTTCATTTTCTGACACAACTTGAAAATGTTGAGAAATAGGATATTTATGAACTGTACTTACCACATTTGGCAGCATGTCAAGGTCATCTGATGATGCACAAAGGAATCAATGGGAAAATATTGAGCGTGCAAGCGGAAATGTAATACAGGGTCTAAGATCTCCAAATGGCTAACTTGCTTAGGAGAGATATTCTGATTGCTCCAAATATCATCATCATCATCATCATCACTGCTGTGAGAACATTGTTATAGTAACTTCAACCCTTCTGGCGACTGATCCAAGGCTTAGTTCATTTCACAGGAAAACTAATTTTTGACAAGCTTTTGATTTCCTTTTGTTTTTGTTCTTTCTGATGACCAGCTGTTCCTTGCTTGCACAGCAAATTGAACATGTAAACAAATGCTACAATCTGGGAGCTTCCTTTATTGTTAATGAGACAAATATGCTATAGGCTGGCTGAGGACTAGGCAGCTACAGAACTAGATCTTCTGCTGGTGTAAATCTGAGTAAGTGGGCATGTTGGCCCAGGCAGGGAGAATAGGATATCTTAAGAAAAACATTTTAAGCATGTATTTGCGCATATATAAGCATTTTGTTGATAGATGCTCTCATAATCAGTGGTGTCTTTGATATGGATGAAAAATCAGCCAAACCCTGAAAGTAAAAGTCTCCGAAAGAATTAAGAATTGGAAGCCAGTACAAAAACGAAGGTTTACTGTCCTCTCTGGTGCCCAGAATGTGTCCACCTCTCTTTTTGATGAAAAGGAGCACAATAAAATTCAGAAGGTGTTCTCTTACTACATAATACAGCTGATATGGAGCATTCATTACTTTATTTATTTGTGATGCCTATGAGATCTCTCTGGGCTGTACTGTACTGAAGACCTTGCATAATCTGCATGTGTGTATTGCCAACATAAGGCCATAATGCCCTTGGAGTGTCACTATCGGACCAACAGAATGTGAAACTCCAGCTCACCAGAGCCATGCAGTAGGATGAAGACCAACAACTGAGAATTTGACAGCAGACAGAAAGTGACATATAATAGCAAGCAAGCACAGTTCAAAACAGATACAAAAGGATCCCTGAATCCAGGAGCTAAGAAGCAAATGCTTCTTAGGCAAAGGTGGTGTTCAGTGTTGTCTAAGTTGGGCACTGCCTGAGGCCCCCACCTGGAGGCCCACCTATGACCAGCTCCTGAACTGGTGGCAGTAGTAACATTCGATGCACCAAACGATGAGTTGGAGAAGGCCATGGGGGGCACACTGCAGGGTTTTGCCCCAAGAACCCCAGCAACATGGCATCAATGCTGATCTTAGGAGGTGAAGTAAGCTATAAATGATTCTATTTCAAAGGCCCTAATTCTACCTGCTGCCCCCAGCTCCAAGGCAGCCATGCCAAAAGGGTATGTGCTGAATCCTATGATGGGGAAGGTGGCAACCAGAAGGCAAATGAGAGATAAGTAAAAATATTTTTCACTATCTCTGTGCAAGCCCTGGGGCTGCCAATGGGTCTCCTTAGATATACGCTGCCTATTTTGGTGGCAAATGTCCAAGCAGGAAAAAGGTTGCTGGCATTGCCATTGGATCTACCTGCTCCCACCTCCTACCCCGGTTCCTCCCCTGGAACTCCCAGTTCCTCCCCCTCCCAGCCCACAATCTGCCCTCCATGCCAGTTCACCTGCTCAAGAGTAGGCTACCGGTTGCAGCACTGTCATTTGTAGTGGTGGCTCCAAAATGGCCAATGGCCATGTGCTGTCGTATATCACCTATTACAACCTCTGTTTTGCTGTCATAACTAGCCCAATGGGATTGGACTGAAAGTGTCATAATGTGGCAACAGATCCTGACTTGACTTCATCTTGGAGTTCTTGGCCTGAAAGAACTTCCTTCCTGCCACAGACAAGTCCTCTGTGCTGTACATTGCAATCATAACCTTGTGGCCTTTTACCTCAAAATACTTCTTCCTGCTGGCCTTTCTTTTCTTGCCACCTTTGATCAACCTTCTGAGTTCTTGCCATGTTCTCCAGATTGCTTCTCTCCATACTGATTCCTGCTGGAGACATCTGACTATGGTATCTTGAGTAAAACCTTAACATTTTTGCAAATAACTGCCCCAGCCTGATTCAAATGCTTGTTTTAATCCACACCCCTTAGGTGTATTCCTGCCTAGAGGCAGGATGATTTATTTCAAAAATAAATACTATAAGTAAATGTAGGACATAATTATGGTTAAGGTGAATTCCAAAAGAAACTGTTACCGACAAAGGGCAATAAATTTGAAGGGCGTATGAGTGCTTAAATCCATGTGCTCCCTCAGTTATTACATGCGTGCAACTGAACACCCTGAAGAGGACTGCCAGTGAAGCTACGGTTAATACACTTGGCATCCTTGGGGATTAGGAGGATGTTTTGCAAGAGCTAAGTTTCCTTAGAAAGGCTGCCCCTGGCATATGAAGGTGAATTCTGCAGCAGCAGTTGACACAGCTATGCAATATAAAAGTCCAAAGTTTGAATCAATTCTGCTTTTGTCTGATATAGGGATGGTCTGATAACCTGGGCTTGTTCACACAATAAATGCAATCCAGAACTATCCCTAGGAACAAAGACAACTTTGTCTTTTGCAGACAAAGATAACTTGTGAACTGAAGGACACTTGAGTTATATTCCAAAGATGTCCATCCATAGAGTCATGAAGGTTACATTGCCATTTGATAAGTATAGCTGTGGACTCCTGCTCGGACAGGACTCCTAAATGTTTGGGACAGGGATAGGAAGGGTAATAGACTCATAGCCCAATCTGAACCTGAATAGGAGCAGGCAGGCTGTGGTGTCTGCGCTACATCCAACTCAGGCTGGGAGGCAGCTGGAGCTCACCTGGGGGAACCCTACGGAGTTGCTTGGAGCTGCACCAGCAAAATTGCTGGCACAAATCTGAGTGGCTATATCGGGCCTACCAATCTCAGGAATGGGGGTTAGAATCAGTGATGTCATCTAACGGGCGAACAACCGGAACGCTCCGTGGGCAGCCCCGCCCACCCATCGCCATTGGCCGCCACTCCGTGATGGATGCGGCGCTGGGAGGCGCTCCCAGCCTCGGAGGGGGCACCTGCTTGCCGGTGGGGACGGGTGGGGGGCGTGCCAGGTGCCAGGCAAGACTCAGGCACTCAGCGTTCCGGTTGTTCTCCCGTTAGATGACATCACTGGTTAGAATCCAAATTAATGGCGAGATCCATGCTCCACCTCCCTTCCCAGGCCAGCCCAGCAGCAATCTGCCCACTGCCTGCCCTCCCTCCACCTTGTTCCGCAACCTCCCCCCCACCCTCCCCAACCCCCTGCGTTGGACAAACTTGTCTTCTGTGTGCATATCACCCGATTTGGGTTTTGCATCAAAATGTATGGGATTAGCTAGTTTTAAAACATTGGCTTGTTTCAGACAAAAGAATTGTTTTGAGACCTAAGGATTTGTGCATGGGTCTTTCAGTTTTCGCAGATGCCATCATCTATGATGACTTCTGACTTTCACAATGCATGCCAATGACTGGCATTTCTTTGATAAGTGAGAGCGCAATCCTAAAGTGGAGTTAGGCCAGCATAAACTAAGCCAGCAAAGTTTGGCCAGCACAAGGGTCACTGTAAAGCATGTTTGGACTACTCTCGGAGTCAAGGAGGATGACTCATGTCTGTGTGCTGGCCTCTCTGACTGAGGGCACAATCCTAACCAACTTTCCAGCACCTGGGGTAAGGGCAGTGCAGCTCTGAGGCAAAGGAGCAAATATTCCCTTACCTTGAGGAGGCCTCCATGACTACTACTCCACTGCGGAATGCAGCATGTGCCCCATTGCCCCAGCTATCTCAGTGCTGGAAAGTTGGTTAGGACTGCGCCCTGAGAGTGGTACAAACATACTTTGTGGTGGCCCTTGTGCTGGCCAAACTTTGCTGTCTTAGTTTATGCTGGCCTAACTCCAGTTTAGGATTGTGTCCTGAGTCTCGAGTTACTCTTAAAAAACATTATAGAAGAAAAGAATAGAATTTTGCAGTTTTGGCCTTGATCTCAAGTTCGAGCTTTGTGTAATGTTATTTAGCCCTGATTAAGCTTATTTTGATTCCATCATTCTTCATGACTTCCAGTAGCAATTTCATCACAGTTCTTTTCGTTTTTTAACCAGCCAGCGTGTGACACTTGTTCACAACTGCTCATCAAGATTGATGTCCTCTATGATTCCCACAAGAGAAAGAATCATAATAAATCATGCTCTCTTCTGACTACTCGCTACTTTTACCAGACTGTGCTTCTAGGCAAAATCGTTTGTTTAATGCTATAGCTTGAGATCATGTTCACAGCAAGAATTATTAATAGTAGCATTTGAGTTGCCTTATGGCGTAGGTTGCGTAGCAGTCATAAGACCCTCAATGGCAATCAATGCTTTTAGAGCAAGGCTGTGAACATGTGAGTAGGGCTAAATTGCTGTGGGAGCACTGTGATTTGTTTTAAAATTCTAGTATACTGTTAATCCCGTCATGGAGAGGATATTCACCATTAATCTGCTGGCCTAGAAATCAATGCTCTGATTATCTGGGATGTAGAAGAGGCACCCTCACAATGGCTATGACCTGCCCCAAAATTTTTCAAGAAATTTCCAGCATGAAACTCCTGACAAAGGTTTCCTGTCACATTACAGGGTTAATTAATGGGCAGCTCCATCCTATACTGTGTTGGAACAGGCAGGTGTTGTATTCAGTGCATGTTTGGGGCAAGCTACCACTTGGTGCTGGATAAGGGGAAGTTATTCCCATTATCTGGCAGCAAATAATGGCTCCCCTGTGGGGTTACTTGGATTGGTGCCAGCAAAATCTCTGGTGCAAATCCAAGTGGCCCAGATCGGAGCCATCCAGGCCAGGGGTTAGGATCAGTGGCGTCATGCTGCCGGAACGCTGGGCGGGAGAAACGGGTGAGCGGCAGCCTGCTCGTTGCGTACCGCTCCGTTTCGCTGTCTTCCCCGCCCCTGGGCAGGCTGCCGCTCACCCGTTCCTCCCGCCCAGCGTTCCGGCAGCATGACGCCTCTGGTTAGGATCCGGCCTTAGTGCCAGATCCTGGCTCCACCCTCCTCCCCAGGCTGGTTCACCCGCAGGCCCGCCCCCTCCCTGCCCCAATCCACTCCCCCCACCCTTCTCAATTCCTCCGCTGGGCGAACTCGGTTGGCCTTACTGGCACTGGATGCTGGCACAGGCAGGCTGGCACATGTCCTCGCACTGTCCTAGCCTGCTCTGGAGTGGCACAGACATGCCTTATGGCACGTTTGCAGCACTCTTAGGACACCGCAAGAGATGTGCCAGTCTAAATGCGGGTCAGGATTGCGCCCTCAGTATAACTAGGAGGATCATGTTACCACTTATTACCATTGTTGTGATTTGTCCTTATGCTTCTCTTATACAGTTAGCTCGTATTTTATGCATGATTGACTTGCACTAATTCAAGTATATGCGCTCAGCCCACCCACCCACCCCAAAAAACAACACTTTTAATAGTACAGGTGATTCTGCCTGCCATTCAACTTATTCTGTTTATGCCCTGGAGTGAGCTTGAAATGAGAGAATGAAGCTGGTGTTCCCAGTTTTTCACATGTCTCTCGTACTGTGCTTTTAGTTCTTAAAGAGACAGTATGTCTTTGTTGAATTTAAGGGAGTTTGGCGTATATACGCTATTTCGGTTTTCTGAGCCAACCTTAGAACCTAACCCTGGTATAAGAAGTCAGATGACTGTATGCATTTATGCTTTAGAACAGCCATAAGCTATCTCTGTCATAGCTATGCATTTCAAAGCTATTACTTTAGCCTTTTGAATTATATTTTTCCCCTAAGTGCCCATTTGTACATAGACCTCCAGCTGAGGGCAATATTTCATGCATCTGATGAAGTGGACTGTACAGTCCAGAAAAGCTTGTGTAAACACCATTTAGGTGCCAGATCCTGGCTGCCACAAGACTCTGTTGTTTTGGCTGCAACAAACTAATGTAGCTACCCTTCTGGAAGTGGTTAACCTCATTTCCAGGGCTGGTTGTAGCATTGGTGGGACCCAATGTGGGGCATTCCTGTGGAGCCCCCCACCTTCCATGTGGGGCTCCCCACTTCCCAAGAAGAGCTCTCTTGGTGCCATGGAAATAGTTGGTGGTATGATGACGTCACCACCAACTGCTTCCAAGAGGCCCATTTTGGGCTGTTCAGAGGCTGGGGCAGCTGGGAGGGCCCTAGGTAAAGCTGCTCTGCTCACCCCACTGACTTACAGCCCATGGAGATTCCAGCTGCTGCTGCAGGCAATATGCTCACCCTGCTGGTGAGGGGCTCAGTGTGACGACATTGATCACATTGGCTTAAGGCCAGCCCTGCTCTCTTCTTACAAGCCCTGATAGTGAGGGGCGTGGGGAGCAGGCCCATGTCTCCCAGGAGCTAAGCATTTGATATTCTTGAGAAAAGGCCCATTGTGACATTCAATATGCTGGTGAGAACCTGAATGATCAAGATGACTTACCCTCTGGGGGAGGGCACTATCAATGTATTGCTAGGCCAGAGCCTGCAGGCACAGTCCCCCTTCCCACATTCACTGAAGGCTGAAAAAATTTGTGAGAAGAGGGCTTAGGCAGGGGTGTGTGTGGACAGTTTGTGCCAGCATAGGTTTTATACGACAGCAGTGAGTTCTTGTAAGTCTTAGCATTTGCAACTCTTTCAAAAGCATGTTAATGATACTGACCTTTGGGGTAATTTGATTTTGAGGAGCGCACCATGTCAGCTGAGCTCCAGGCTGTCATTTTGATAAGCACAAGGAATCCAAAAAGTTATTACACTTTGGAAATTGAAACAGAGCTATTCCAATTATTACCCTATTTTTTAGTGGCTCCCTTTCGTATTTCAAAATACAAAAATAGGTGGCATGTGGAGGTCTAAATATTTGTTCTACATCCATTTTCAACATGGCCTTCTCACTTCTGCACCCTAAAGTCACTTTAGCTGGGGGCAGCAATTGGAAAACTGAGGTGTAAGGTATAATATGGCTTATTCAGACTGGTCATACAAAAATAGAGTAATACTAGAATTCAGAAGAGTAGCCCTTGGCAAGAGAGCAATTCACAGTGTTTCTGTACTTCAGGTGACTATTGTACATGCGCCCATCTTTATCATGTCATTTCATCTCCATCAATATATAGATTGTGTATTGATTGTCAAACCTGCCAGATAAATGAGCCAGAATGCAGTCCTAAATTCAGCGCACCTTATTCAGCGCACCCAATTCAGTGCACCTTATGTGTGCTGGCGAGCCTCCCCAGGGCAAGGACACATTCGTCCCCTTGCCCCAGGGGAGGCTCCTGCCTTCCCATAGGGTTCCTCGTATCTGCACCTGCTATTTGGCAGGCACAGAACCAAGGAAGCCGTGAGACCCAAATTGGGGCCGCGCAGCCTCCCAACAGGGTCTTGGATATAGCCTAAGGGCCTCATGCTGTCCCTGCCCCCTCCCCGGGCCGGCACACCCACCGGGCCTGATAATGCTGAGATGTATTCCAAATCCCTTTGCTCCAGTGACTGTTAGTCCTATTCAGACATTCAGCAAAACACTGGAATATGACTGCAGGAGTCAATGCAGATATGAAGCTAATTGTGTCATTTGTGCTTGCAGAAATTTAAACAGCAGCTATGGGGCCCTGATTAATGTACAGTTCAGACAAGCCCTTGAACCTGAGAGAGTTTACAGCAGCTAAACCTGAGAGAGCAGCTTGGGGACATTTGTGGGGGACCTCAGTGTGAGGGAGAACTACATTCTCAATCCTGATTCCCACCTCCCCCTCACCCAATGGCTGCCATTTTGAAAAAGAAAAATGGCAAGCCAAATGACACATTTAGAAGTACAGGGCATCTCAAGAAAATGTACACATACACCTTATAGTGTCAAATTTATGCCATCTTCCCCCCGTTTTTGTCATTTCAAATTTGTAAAATTGATGCACCACATCATAAAACCAAGGATTCTGATCCCTCCTATTAAAAAAAATTCTCACCAATGCATAACTCAATAAAACATGGTTTACCTTTGTCTGAAATTGGAAGACATGACCTTAATAATAAAACTTACTCAAAAAGGTACTTATTCTCATTTAGAAAATATTTCACTTCAAATGATTCATTTCAGGAACATTGTAGGTATGTGGGATATGAATAATAATTTCATGAGGTAATGTGTGGCTGATCGCATCAGTTTAGCCCTGTGGTGCAGGGATGACCAAAACCTCACAACTCCTCACCACAAGCCCACTCCTAGGAGCATCAATATCCCATTTATGCAACAATAGCAACAACAGTAGCAACTGCTGTACAATAATAAATACAATGGTGACGAAGGAATAGTTTTTCGGTTGCATCAAGGGATCTGTCCAACATGATTATAAAAACCCAGCTCAGAAAAGGTGCAGGAGGAGTAGCTACAGCCAGACTACCATTGGTTCTGGAACCTCAAAGAGCATTTTTCTTCAGTTGTGAACAGTGATTTCAGGTGGCCCAATCCAGATTTAGACAGTGGCAAAGGCAGAGAAAAGAAAATGTCCTCACATCATGGCTGAATAGGGGCCTGAACCATCTACCATTAGCTGAAGAAAAACAAGCACACTAGTCCCAAAGATTGCTTAACATCTACTTCAGTGGTCTGGGAACAGGGGTAAATTACCCCAAATGGAGTAAAAATGAAATTCCTGGGGGTAATGGACGGTTGGCAGCGCAACCATCTTAATTAAAACTGCAGTCCAATGTACACACTGCCCCAGGAGTAAAGCACATTGAATTCAATCTGACTTACTTATGAGCAAACAGAAGTTGACAGACGCCGGCTGACCACTGAACATAAGGAGCATGCAGGCTGGGGCAAACGCGACTGGCTGCAGAGTAACAGTCTGAGCCGACACCAGACTGTCCTCCTCCCCCTCAACTTGTAGCCTGGTGCAACGATCCTCTGATCTGGACTGGACTGGGGCTCAGCGTGTCGTGGGGTGTGTGGGGCATGTGCGCGTGTGCAGGACACCAAAGAGAGGCACCAGGCAAGCATACAGCGTGAGGCGAAGCAAGATGGAAAGCGAGCTGCAGGAGACAAAATGTAGGAACGCTTGCTGCGTTTCTGTATTAGTACTATTTGCCTTCTCCAGAATGGAAAAGCAGATACTGTGCTGCTAAGTTGCATAGCCCCCTTTGTACATATTAGCACACATTAGGAATGGCCCTTGTCTTCTCCACAGCTATGTTTCTGTGAAGTGGGGAGGGGAAGGGGGGTCAAACTAATCAGGCAATAGATGTATTTGTTTTGCTCCCATTCATCCTGTTAATATTTAAAGTGGAGAGGATCTAATTTTTTACATTAAGAGATGTTTTTATGAGGCGAGCTGAATCTCCTTACCTACATGCACACTCCTTGTGATGTAAAAATGAGGTATTCCCTGTTTGACAAGTGCACGAAACAGATATCTACATTAAAAAATGGCTACTGCTATCATTTTTTGGTTTGATCCAAAGTTGCAAACAAATCTTTTAAATTCTGAAATAAGTCTTTGGAGGCTGCCCCTCTATCTTACTTTCTGACCTTAAAAGTGTTATTCTTTAATCCAGTACAACGGCTCTCAAACTTTTTATCACCGGGGCCCAAAGGAAGTGATGTCATCAAGCAAGAACATTTTAACACCCCATATGACAAAATCAAATCTAACTAAGCAGGTTAGATATTTACAATAAGAGTAAGATTTAAAAATATTTAAAGAACTTTCCTAACTCTCCCAAACCCTTTGCAACTTCAGATTTGCATAGCATTAATTAAGCTCATTAATTAATCAAATAAAAAGCAATGAGTTCCAATATGTAATTTTTTTCTTTTGTTCTGGTGGGGGGGGGGTTACGTCAGCATCTCTAAATATATTTTGGGGTAAAAGGTGAAAAAGTTCCCTGACCCCTGATCTACTTTGAACCAAATTCTCACCATTAGCTACAATGATTGTGCCTTCAACAATAATAAGCATGCATTGTTCGAAATCAGTCCAAAAAATGTTTATCAAGCACATTCACAAGCAAGGCCTTATTACTTTGGTGTGATAGACTCTATTTACCAGATAATGTAATAGAAAGGAACTGCCATGAACACCATATGTCTACCGTACATTTGTGCTGAATTTGGCTGGAGACAACTGAATGGCTGTTGTCAGACTCAGTACACTGAAGGACTTTTTTTTTTTTTAAAGGCCAACCTAAACTTCCCTCATCTGGTCTGCATAATCTGCTTGATCTTGCCATTTTGTTGAACAATGGAAAATTGACTGAATATTTAAATGTGTATTGTTCTTGTGGAAACATAATGTTCAGCTACTTTTGTTGCCTTAGCAACACCCACTTCTAAAAATATGAAAGACACAATCTACAACGTAAATGACTGTGTAATAAAATAAGCTACAGGAGAAAATGCTTCCCTGTCCCTGACCCTGTGCCATGGCTAAGTTATTTACTTCAAGCACTTCATTTGCACAGCTATAAAATGCCTGGGAAACATAGTGCTGTGTTGTCTTTCTTTAAGTTAGAGGATATAATGAAACAGACCTTGGAGAAATAAGTGGGGTATCTGCAACACAAAAGGCATAGCTGTGTTTGCAAAGTCTCACTAGAATCTAGTCAAAACAGTCACTTCAGGACTCAAAACATCTTTGAGGAGGTGGAATTTCAAAAATAATGCGCAAGGAAAGAACTACTCTCTCCCTCCTCATGCACTACAGGTTCAATGAGGATCGAGCACCTGTAGTTATTTGGGGGGAAAGAACAGGCACTTTTGGTTGGAAGGACACCTAAAAGCATGTTTACATGCACAGCTAGGTTGAATTCCGGTTTCATTATTTAAAAGTAATCTTCTAGTCCTCATGTTTACTGAGGTAGGTTTGAAAATGTGATGAAAAAAGTAGCTCCGCATAAAGGAAGTCAGCTTTAAAATGCCCTAAATTTACTGTGTTTTGTCTGCGTTCAGAATTTCTGTTGTCTACATGTCAGGATTTTTCAGGAACAGATTCATGTTTTTCACATTTGAAGAAGGCAATTTTCAGATAAATGCAGCATGCCTGCCAATTTTAATTTGGCATCTGCCATGTACTTGTAAATCATACACAAATAAGCTTACTTTCATGTAACTAAAATATTTCAAGCTTTCCACTTCTCCTGGCATAATTCTGTGGTTTCACTCAAAAGTTACCCAGTGAAAAACTAGAACAAAGCTTGAAATACCTTTCCAGAAGTTTAAAACCCCTCCCATGAGTATTTGAAGGGCATATAATTCAAGAAAAGATTGACAACTTCTCATTGTCTGAGACCTTATAGAGAGCCTGCGAGGATAATTACTGAGGTAGAAGGACCAAGGCTCTGGCTGTATAAGGCTGGTTCATATACATAGATATACTGGTCCATCTTTCACAGTTTGACTATTGGCAGTTTTGACTTAATGCTGATGGCCGCTGCAGATAAGGACCCTACCGATTCATGGAGAAAGAGAAAAAAAATCCTCATTCTAAAAACCTTTTTCCTAGGCAGGCAGGCAGTCTCTATTAGAACAACAATTTTCAGCTCACTCCAAGAAAACCAACTCCCTCCTTTCACTCTGGCTCGCTGAAGAATGGAATGCAGAAGTCATTAAATGTTTTCACATTCCATTCTTCAGAAAGCCAAGGCAAGGGGAGGGAGTTGCTTTTCTCGGAGCAGGCTGAAAATAGCAGTTCTAATAGTCAGAGATTGACTGCCTGCCTTTAGAACGGGAATTGTAAAGGGATCTATTTTGTTTTAACTGCTTTTATTTAATGCAGTTTTTGGTATCCATGGGGATTCCAGGAAATGAGCCCCCATGGATATCGAGACATGTCTGTATGTTTTAATTTAACAGCCTACGCAAAGCAGTACATATGGTTGGGAAAGAAGCTACTCGTGAGCATACTGGTGACCCAATCCTATCTAGGGCCTACAGCAGTGGATTTTGAGATCCACTACCATAAATCCGAGTCTGGTTCCAGTACAAAGGGCCAGAGGCTCCATCACATGCCACCAGCCCACGCAGCCTGTGCCAGAACAGGCAAGCTGGTAGTGGGTGGTGGAATGGGGAGCATTGGGGTAGGGAGTGGGATGAACCAGAAGTGGTTCAGAGATGGGAGGGAAGGATCTTGATGGCAGCACCACAAACCAAGACCTAATCTCCTTTTCCCAGCATTCTGGTGGGGATAAGATAGGGCAGCCCAACTCCTGAAATAAGTTGGAGCACTGGATCTTTTTAGGAACTGTGTGGGTGGATGTGGGTGGTTGAGTGTATAAGGTGTGTGTGGGTCCATGTCCTGGAACACTTTCAAATTTTGTTGTACATTATGTATAATGACAATAAAGTAACCTAATCTAACTGTCAGTACCGCTGGCCCCTAGCAACCCGATGCTGGTTGGAAGGTAGCATCAATGGTAGCAAAAGGTAGCAAAATCGCAGGTAGCAAAATGTGTTAGACCTGATCTGAGTAACAACTACAGAATGGCTAATCAAGACAGGGAGCTGAGAATTATTGACAGCTGCACTCAAGATTCATGGAGGTTGTTATCCTAACGACCTGAATGGACCTGTCTTATAAGACAACATGTTTACATGTCATTCCTATTACTTTCACATGCCAGGTTCACACCTTTTGCCGTGGCATGCATAAAGAAGACTTGGATGTATTAAATTGGCCACAATGGTATTTGAGACGTTTGGCATTATGAAAAATAAACAGAAACTTAGAGTGCAATCCTAACCTGGAGTTAAGCAGTGGTCCAAACATACTTTATAGTGTCCCTTGTGCTGGCCAAACTTTGCTGGCCTAATTGGGCTGGCCTAACTCCAGGTTAGGATTGCGCCCTCAATCAGGAGGAGATTGTAGGAAAGAAAAGAGACTTAGAAGAGCCTCTGCAAGAATGTCCAGGTCAGGCTTCATTCATTGGTAGAAAAGCAGTGCCATTTTTAGAAGCTGCGAGGCCCAATTCAAAATACTTTTGCAGGGCCCCAAGGGTCAGGAGTCTCTCTCTCTCTCTCTCTCTCTCTCTCTCACACACACACACACACACACACACACACACACACACACACACACGCTGCAGGGCTCCCCTATTCACAAAGATGAGCCATAGGCCAGGGCTGATGTCAGCTGGTGAGCCCTCCCAGAAGTAGGTGGCGGTGACATGGTGATGTCATCATGCCACCACCAACTGCTTCCAGGAGGACCAATTTTGGGCCAATTGGATGTTGGGACAGGTGGAAGGGCCCTCCAAGGGTGTAACTCTGCTCAGTACACCAGCCTCAGGACTACCTCAGCATGGAAAATTCCATGCCAGAGCATGCACTGAAGAGCAAGGTGCCAGCTGCAGCTGTGGGTGATCCAATTGCTGCCATAGCACAGGGCCCCCTCAGGTACCTAGTTGAGTTCAATCAGCCCAATTATCCTAACGCCAACCCTGGTTGAAAGCGTTTTCCGCTCCTCTTCATAGGCCACCTCCTCTTGCCCGTGGGACTCCACAACAAGTGAGTCATCAGCGTACTCCTGCTCATTTGGCAGGAGCTCAGTTTCAGACACTTAAACTAAAAACACACACAAAAAACCCACCCTCACCATTATTCATAGACCATGACCTCTAAAGGCACCACCAGTAAAACATCATTAATTTCTATGGAGCATATGCTGGTGCAGCTGATTGTGGGCTGATGTTGCAAATAAAGATGAAAGGGTAAACATCATGCAAGCTGAAAAAAGGAAAGACTAGAATAACATTGATTAAAAATAATTTAATATAAAGGACAAATTCGTTTTAAGAAGCTCTATTATGAAAAGGGGGAACGTAAGAAATATTGGTATATTGACTAAAGGATGGTTGTATGACTAAAGTAATTAAAGGGATCCATATGGAATCTCAGGGCTCCCACCCACCCAACCCTTAGTCAAATCGAAACAAAGGACTACACTCTTGAAAGACAGCCACTAAGGAAAAACATAGGCCTCTGTAAAGCCTGTTACTAGATATTGCCAAGCGGATTTTTGCTTAACACTTCTCTCAATTTGGCAACAAAAATGAAGCACCAGAGATTTCAACTTGGTATGAAACATACAGTGGAGTTGGAAACGCATCTTTTAGGTCTTTCCTTCCAAGGGTTATTTGTCACTCATTGGAGACGCCATGAATGTGACATGTCCCTTATACCAAATCTTAGAGAGCAACCCTAACCTGGAGTTAGGCTGGCACAGTTAAGCCAGCTAAGTTTGGCTGACACAAGGGCCACCGTAAAGTATGTTTGGACTACTCTCAGAGTCAGAGAGACCAGCACACAGAGGTGCGCCATCCAGCCTGACTCCAAGAGTGGTCCAAACACACCTTATGGTGGCCCTTGTACCAGCCAAACTTTGTTGGCCTAACTGTGCTGGCCTAAATCCAGGTTAGAATTGTGCTCTTAGCGACCTCATGGAATATAGAGTAACTTCATAAAAATCAACAGTGTCAAAATGGCACACAAAGATGCCCTTAAGTCAACAAATCTGAGGACTGCAATGCTTACGTGGATTTCTACAAATCAGGAGAGTCATTAAGAACATAAGAACAGCCCAGTGGATCAGACGAAAGGCCCATCTAGTCCAGCTTCCTGTATCCCGCAGTGGATCATCAGATGCCTCAAGGAGCACACAAGACAGCTAGATACCTGCATCTTATTGCCACTCCCCTGCATCTGGCATTCTGAGGTTGCTTACTTTTAAAGTATGCAGGTTGCACTACCCATCACGGACTGCAGCCTGCTACGGACTTTTCCTCCAGAAATCTGCTCCCATGTGGGGATGCTTTATATATGAAGTATGCTTTATAAAGTATGCTTTATATATGAATATGTTGTCATTGCAAAAGTTTCATCTTCTTAGAAATCCTATAAAATCTAGTCCTTTAAAAAATATCCTCAATGACATGTTTGCAGTAGTTGTTTGCCTAGAGATAACACTGATTTGAAGCCATTCTGAGGCCAACACTTGACCTACATTGTGCGAACTGATAACCTCAGAATGTTAGAATATTTATTCTGCTGTCATTAGAATAACAAATCAATCAACAAATGAATTTCAAAAGGAAATGCCAGCATGAAACTGATAAACAAAAAAGCATGTCCCCAATCATGTGGAACTTGTGGGTGCCACAGGAATTCTCAGAAAGGATGCTCAGTGTTCCAGTGATGTGCACTCAGGTGAGGCAGAGCCTCACCAGACCCAGCAAATAAAATAAAAAGCCCAAGGACCCAACAAGTTAAAAAAAAAGCACCATGCTTTTCTAATTTGCTCCTTTCTGCTCCAGCACAGACAATGAGTTAAAGCCATACACATTACACCAGGGCGCTCCAGACTCTGGCCCATGGGCCTGATTCGGAGTTCATTGGTTCCTTCCACCAGGAGAATGGCGCTTACCGTTCCACTGGGGAGTGGCAGGAAAAGGAAAGCCCCTCCAATCGTCCATGACAGTCATAACGTCCAGCCACTTCCAGACTCTGCCATCCCAGCATGCTTTGCGTCTGAATTTCCAGGCAGACACAGCTGGCAGGCGTGACTATCAGGGGCTTTCCTGCAAGGGCTTTCCTGCAGTCCCCTGGCAGAACAGTAAGTGCTATTTGTGCCGGGGAAGCCTTTGCCAGCAGCAGTGGTCTCCAGTTTGGAGACTGCTACAATGCATGAAGGCAGTTTGCAGAGGGTTAGGTTGCAAACCATGAAAAAAGGCAGGGCAGCCGGCTTCCAATGCAAAAAAGACAGTGGCATAACTAAAAAGATATTTTATGCAAGAGCAGAATCAAGGAGTAAAAATCTTCTGGACGTTAAGAGATTGTGGCTGGAAGGGCAGCATCATGTTTGCCATAAGGAAGAAAAAATTCCTTGCATACAACAGAAGCATGAGAACATAATAACAGGCTCCCCCATCCGCTGTTTCATTTATCCACAGTTCTCTGCCCTTTTCCTTTGTAATGCTCTTTGTTTGCAGTCTTTCCTCTTAAAGAACATAAGAACATAAGAAGAGCCCTGCTGGATCAGGCCAAGGCCCATCTAGTCCAGCTTCCTGTATCTCACAGCGGCCCACCAGGTGCCCCAGGGAGGCATGAAACAACAAGATGTTGCCACTCCCTTGCACCCGGTACCAGTAGCCCACCACCTTTGTAAGGAGGTTGCACAATCCATCATTGCCTATAGCCCACGATGGACCTTTCCTCCAGAAATCTGTCCAATCCCCTCTTAAAGGCATCAAGACCAGATGCCATCACCACCTCCTGTGGCAAAGAGTTATTATTATTATTATTATTTATTAGATTTATACCCCGCCTTATTTGCCTAAAGGCGCTCAAGGCGGCTTTACAAAATATAAAAACTAACATTAAAAACACTTCAAAAACAATATAAAAAACAATACAATAAAACAATTAAAACCACCAACAGTACAATTTAAAAGCAACAAACCCAGTGGATCATAAAATATAATAAACCAGCCAGCCCGCCAGACCTGTCAACAATTAAAAGCTTTTTGAAATAAAAAGGTCTTCAGCCCCCGCTGGAATGTTAACAGAGAGGGAGCAGTTCTCAATTCTAAGGGGAGGGTATTCCAAAGTTGGGGGGCCACCACCGAGAAGGCCCTCTTCCTGGCCACCACCCCTCTCACTTCTCCTGGTGGCAGCACAGTCAAAAGGGCCCCTCCAGATGATCTAAGAATACGGGTTGGATTATATGGAAGGAGACGGTCCCTCAAATACCCTGGACCCGAGCCGTAAAGGGCTTTAAAAGTCAAAACTAACACTTTGAATTGGGCCCGGAACAGAACCGGCAGCCAGTGCAGTCGCCGAAGCAGTGGCTCGACAGAGTCAAACCGACGTGCCCCAGCAACCACCCGAGCCACCGCGTTCTGAACTAGTTGTAGTTTCCGGACCGTCTTCAAAGGCAGCCCCACGTAGAGCGCATTGCAATAATCTAATCTAGATGTCACTAGGGCATGGGTCAATAATCTAATCTAGATGTCACTAGTTCCACAGATTAACCACCCGCTGAGTAAAAAAGTACTTCCTTTTATCTGTTTTAACTCTCCCAACCCTCAGTTTTAGCAGATGTCCCCTGGTTCATAGCGGGTGTTTTGAGAGAGGGAAAAGAACATCCCTTTATCGACTCTATCCCTTCCATGCATAATTTTGTATGTCTCAATCATGGCCCCCCTCAGGCGCCTCTTTTCTAGGCTGAAGAGCCCCAAACGCTGCAGTCTTTCTTCATAAGGGAGGTGCCCCAGCCCCATAATCATTTTTGTCGCTCTCTTTTGCACCTTTTCCAGCTCCACTATGTCCTTTTTGAGATGCGGCGACCAGAACTGTACACAATATTCCAGGTGCGGCCTTACCATCGATTTGTACAATGGCATGATAATATTGGCTGTTTTATTCTCAACCTTTTTTTTAATGACCCCAAGCATGGAATTGGCCTTCTTAATTGCTGCCGCACACTGGGTCGACACCTTCACTGAATTGTCCACCAGCACCCCAAGATCTCTCTCCTGAGCTGTTACAGAGCTGACCAGAACACTAGAGGAGGAATGCAAGGAGCAGTCAGCCAGAATGCTAGAGGAGGGAGACAGCCAGAATGCTAACAGGAAGCAGGAAGCTATTGCAGGAAAGGCTGCAAACAAAGAGCACTGTGAAGGAAGACTTATAATAAGGTGACCAACTTTTTTACAATGAAAAGGAGGACACAAATTGAAGAAAAAATATCATAAATAAAAGAAGCATTTTATTCATTGCCACAATAATACACTATAATATGATAAATGCATAATAAAAACATTTGTAACATTTTATATTTTAATTATGCTTACATGCCAACAGGGTTGTATAAACTTGTAAATAAAATTATACATATTTGGAAATTATTAAATAGATAATGAATTACTAAAACGTGAATTGTGCTTACCTGTGTATGATTGAATATTCACTGAAAAAAAGAAATAATTACCCTGAGTCTACTGCGTGCGTATGTGCCATGTCTCGGTAAGAAGTAAACAAAGCCACTTGCGCACGGCGCTCTCTCTCAAGGTCTCCCATGCGGAGCGCATGCATCTCATAATGGCGTCTCACCACACTGTACCAAGTGTAAATCACAGGCTCATATGCCCGCTAATCAGTTCTGGGCCCCTATGAGTCTGTGATTTTTTCAGCAGCGTGTGACCTTAAGCACAACAAGACTCACAACCACTGCTACTAGTCTGGGCCCAAAGTTAAGAATACTTCCTCTTAACCTTAAAATTCCCCAGGCTAAACAAGTCCCAACTACAGGGACTTTTTCCAATGAGTAACTTAAAATTTGGTAAGCGTGTCACTTTAGCCACTGAATCTTATCTGGTTCCAAAGACAATCAAAGCTTCTAGTAAATTTAATTGTAATTTATTGATAAACAAGGGTTGCTCAACTAAGAAAGCATACTAGAACTAACAGGGATACCTTATAAAACAAAGAAAACTAGGCTCCTATCATTGACTTGGCCCTAGTTGTTCACCTTGTTCCTCAGACAGCAATTCCAGTCTTGCAAAGGGAAGTCTGCAGGTTTGCAAGCTTTATCAGGTCTGATGATCTTCTTGGAGGATGATCTGGAGGAGCCTTGCAGTTTGGAAGGTCTTGACGGTGGTTGTGCGGCCACCCCCCTCAGGCTCAATCAATTAGCCTATCAGGGTAAAGGGGCCATCTCCTGTTTTCAGCACTAGCTACATGTACCCTTTCTGAATAGCTTGCATTCCTGACCCCAGCTATAACTTCACACCTTTTGCAAACAACCAATGAAATAAGCTCTCTCAATCCTGCTTGTGTTACAATTCTTTCAAAATAAAGTCAGGCCAGGGCCTAGCTTTTTCTTGTTTGCTCTTTACACGAGCCTTGATGAATCATCATGTCAAATACAAACACGTCACATCACACCCAACGGATCGGATCGGCATTGATCAATACGGAGATTTACAGATTAGTCTTCAAATCTCGAAAAGGAGGACATGTAGGAGGACACTTTTCGAGGGAGGACAGAACTTACAAAAGGAGGACTGTCCTCCCTAAAGGAGGACGGTTGGTCACCTTACTTATAAGCCATGAGAAACAGTGCTTGGCACCACAGTATGTATAGTGTTCACTTTTATCCACAGTTTCAATATTCTTGGGGGGAACAGGAATGTATCCCCCTGGATGGGAGAGGGCACCTGTATCTACATTTTATCTTGTAACTGTAAGTATAAGGAGGTGGAACATTCTTTCCAGCTCCCCTTATGTGTCCTTGATGCTGTACCTGAATGCACTGAGGAAATGAGTGTGAAATTAGCAGAATTAATGTATTGTCTTCAGATGCAGAAAACAGAAAACACAGAGACAAGCACAGAAGCATAATTTAAGCACAACTTTAAGTCCAGTTAACTGCAACAGCAGTGCTGCTGTTCTACATATTAGCTGAAGTATACTGCACAGTGAAAATCAATAGTCAAACTGCGTTAGGACAATCTCATTATCGCAAAATACATGAAACCATATTAAATCATATAAATTAGTAGAGCTTGCTCAAGCTATACAAGCGCATGACTTGTAAAACTTGTATCATGCACTCCCAGTTCAGCATTCAGAAATGAAAGATTCTGTTGTTACGGATGCTCATGTGGTAGAAAGATTTACCAGTATTGCTTTTCACTAAATCACTATCTTTAATTGAAAAATGAAACGTCCTGCTGCACCGACTCCTAGTGTAATAAGGGTTGGTAGGATATGGATTGGATAATACAACATTGGGCTCGGTTCATCTGTCATATTCCCTAGATTTTCTTTGCCTTATCTTTTGCAGACACATTGGTGTTATATCAGTAGTGTAATATCCTCCTTGCTAGAAAATAATTCTAGGATTATCAAAGGACTATAGCTCTGTTAAATTCTCAAACTGGCCATAGCTGCTAACCTTCCAACTACGCAGGGCCGGCCTTAAGCCAATGTGACCAATGACATCATATCGGGCCCTGCGCTTTGGGGGCCCCCGCACCAGTGCAGTAAGCATATTGCTTCCTGCTGCAGTCAGGATCTCTCAGGATTGTAGGTCAGTGGGGCAAGCAGAGCAGATTTACCTTGGGCCCCCCTCACCTGCCCCAGCTTCTGAGGTGCCCAAAATGGGCCTCCCGGAAGCAATTGGCAGTGACGTCAACCTCACCACCAACTATTTCCAGGTGCCACACTTTGTGTGTGGCACCACAAGTGCTCTACTTGGTGAGTGGGGGACCTTGAGGGGAGTGTGGGGGGCCCCACAGGAATGCCCCGCATTGGGCCCTGACACTCCTAGAGCCGGCCCTGCAACTACGGTTGCTGCTGCTGCTGTTGTTTTAAAGGATATTTATATACTGTACCACTTTTCAACAAAAAGTAGTTTACAAAGCAGTTTACATCGCAAAATCTAACAATTATGACTTTCTGTCCCTAAAAGGACTTACAATCTAAAAAAGAGACACCAGTAACAGTCACAGGAAGACGCCAAGCTGAAGTGAAGAGGGACAGTTGCTCTCCCCCAGCTAAATATAAGAAGACACCACTTGAAAAAGTGCCAGTTAGCAGTTGCCCAGTTAGCAGGGCTTGTGTTTTTCACTTGTAGGTTCCAGGATCAAATGTCATCCAATTAGGGGCAATCATTGTTTTTGGCATCTTTGATACAATTTTATCCAACATTCAATGTTTCAGTAACCAGAAGTCCCACCATGCAAACATAAGGAGGGCAGGAGGTGTGGTCTGGAGGTTGAGCTATCACCCCTGCCTGAAGAAGCTAAGTGAGATCAGCTTGGGCTCTGTGCCTTAGGATAGGAGACCAGAAGCCTCTGACAAGCTGTTGTGAGAGAACAGAACTGACAAGCTGCTGTGAGAGGGCGGGGGAGTCTGGAGGAGTCGGCTGGCAAGAATTGATAACCAGAGGCGTTTCTACAGGGATGGCAAAGCTCTAAGTTTTGCAAGAAGCCTTACCCTGTCATGTAAATCCCTCCTCTCCCTTGCTGCTGTAGCCAGTAAGCAACGCCAAGATTGGCTAAAACGGTGCAGGAGAGGAGTGATTTCCACTGCAAGGTAAGGCTTCTTGCAAAACTTAGAGCTTTGCCATCCGTGTAGAAATGCCACTGTTGATAACTATCTGAGAATCTGCATGGGTTTGATTTGAAGCTGTTGCCAATAGAAGCTCGGAAGGCACAAGAGCTATGCAGCCAGAAGACCCTCTCACTGTGAAAAGGGAAACATCTGGAAAAATGAAAAGTTCTTAGGGTGCAATCCTAATCTGTACCCTAAAAGTGAGTTGGACTACTCTCGGAGTCAGGGAGGATGGTGCACATCTGTGGGCTGGCCTCTCTGACTCTGAGAGTGGTCCAAATGTGCTTGTGCCAGTCAAACTTTGCTGGCCTAACTGTGCCGGCATAACTCCAGGTTAGGATTGCCCCCTAATCAGTGGCATCTCTACAGGGAGGGCAGAGCTCTAAGTTTTGCAAGGAGCCACACTCTGTCATGTAAATCCCTCCTCTCCCTTGCTGCTATAGCCAGTAAGCAACGCCAAGATGTGGCTTTTCCTTGTGAGGACTGGCTAAAACGGTGCAGGAAAGGAATGATTTCCACTGCAAGGTAAGGCTTCTTGCAAAACTTAGAGCTCTGCCCTCCCTGTAGAGACGCCACTGCCCCTAATTTAAAAAAAAAACCCTTGTAAAAACCCTATTTTAAAAACCCATTTGAAAAAATGGTGTTTATGGCCTGCCTGCCAATGTAAACTGCCTTGAATCTATGAGAAAGGCATTATATAAATACTGTAATTTATTTAGGGTGCAATCCTAACCAACTTTCCCGCACTGACATAGCTGTGCCAATGGGGCATGTGCTGCACCCTGCAGTTGAGGGGGGGAACAGTCACGGAGGCCTCCTCAAGGGAAGTAAAGGGAATGTTTGTTCCCTTACCTTGGAGCTGCACTACCCTTACCCCGTTCCTGGAAAGTTGGTTAGGATTGTGCCCTTATTTATTGAATTTTTATCCTGTCTTTTTCCCACACTGAAGGGGAGCCAAGGCAGCTAATAATGTAAAAAACAAAACAAATATAAATACAATTATATTTATATTATAATATTTATTATAATATTTATAGTATACTATATTATAATATTTACAATTATATTTTTATTACAATAAAAACAATATTGAAAAACTAAACTCGCAGGACCCTACTGTTAAAATACAGCTCAATAAAAACGCCAGATTGCAGTGTCAAAAAAACCTAACCTAGACCAAGTGTAAATGATAAATAAATGATAGCTTAAACTACACCAAGCCTACCTTAAAAAAATCTACATAAATATAAACTTGGTTTTTAATTTAGGGTGCAATCCTAACCAACTTTCCAGCACCTGGGTAAGACAATGCAGCTCTGATGTAAGGGGACAAACATTCGCTTACCTTGAGGAGGCCTCTGTGACTACTATGTCACTGTAGAATGTAGAACATGCCCCATTGGCACAGCTGTGTCAGTGCTGGAAAGTTGGTTAGGATTGCGCCCTTATTTCTTCTATTTCAACTTCTTAACTCCAAGCATTAACAGTGCCTTTTACAAATGAAGACTGAAGGCAATTTTATGCTTATCCTTCAGGAAGCATGTGCATTGCAAAGCAATCTGCTTCCAGTATACATTCCACTATAGGAAACTTATGGGAGTTGTTCATTTATAGCTGCTCTAGCACACAGTGTGGTACTGCAGCACACGCAACACAGGAAATGGGCCCTGTTCCCCTTTCTTGGCTGACACTTAGAGTTGGCACTGGTGGCTGAGAACAGGATGTTGACTGAACCACTGCAGCACTGTCATGATGGCAAGGACAGAAGTGGGTAGGAATGCCCTCGAGCATAATGTCAAGGTGAACAGGGAAGGAGGTAGCTACCCTTGCAGCCACATGTTGATTGCACTGCAGTGGAATTGTTTGGGCTACTTAGGGAGTGGCAAGGGTTCTGTTAACTCAGTATCCCTTTAAAGTCATTTGTACTGAGAGACCGTAACATTTATTTTAAAGTGGCTAATCAATTAAAAGTGTAACAGTTCGTTGGCAGCCTCAGTTGTAATCTGATGTTACACATCGCTAACACGTTGATGATGTGGCCTTTTGTTGAAATAAGAAGGGCCCTTAAAATCCTAAAGGATCTAGTTCAGTATAGATTAAGTATCCTGTATCCTGCTTGGGAAAGGAAGGTGTCTGAATTTTGGATTTCCTTGGATTTCAGAATAATTGCATAACTATAATGAGAAATGCTTCTTCTTGCTCTTTTCACTGCGACCCATTTGGGTGTCTGCTGGCCTCTTTGACATTTTTCAACAATGTCTGTGGAAGCACACACCATAGAGGGAATTTACAACCTCTGACTGCACTGTATATGGGAATGAGACTGTCTAGTTTTCACATTACAAAGTATTGGACAAAAGTGTCTGAAAAAAATAGTACAGGTAGATGACCTCTTATCTAGACATCTGAAATCTGGACTATTCCGAAATCCAGAGTGATCAACAAGATGCCAGAAGCAGGACATGGAGGCTAACATGTTGCTTTCCAATGGCATCCAAATGCACACTGCCTCTGAACTGGAAGATAATCATAATGACCAATAGTCATTATAGAATCATTGAATCTGTTCTTTCTAATTCTATAACGGTCTGGTTTGGTTCAGTGACTAAACAGGATAAGAATAGACTCCAAAGGACAGTCAAAACTGCAGAAAGAATAATAGGAGTCAGCTTGCCCTCTATGGACAATTTATATACTGCTCGGATGAGGAAAAGAACAGGGAGGATTGTGGCAGATCGCTCTCACCCTGCCTGCAATCTGTTTGAACTTCTTCCTTCCGGACGTCATTATAGAACATGGTATATAAAAACAACCAGGCACAAGAACAGTTTTTTTCCCTGTGCTATTGGGCTACTGAATGGCTGATTATCAGCGGCGGCATTCAGCCGGTACGCTGGGCAGGACTTACCTTTGACCGGCAGTCCGCCCGTTGCGTAATGGCACGTTCTGCCACTTTCCCGCGTGCTGGGGCAGGTGGGAAAGCGGCAGAACACACCGTTATGCAACGGGCGGACTGCTGGTCAAAGGTAAGTCCCGCCCAGCGTACCGGCTGAATGCCGCCGCTGCTGATTATGTTGACGTTTTGGTTTTGATTTGATAAGTTTAGAGTTAGTGGGGGGTTGTTAATGGGATGGTATTATTTATTAGTTTAAGATATATGTGAGAGCTTTTGGGCCGAAGTAAAATTCCATGTATGGTGAAATTCCATGTATGGCCAATAAAATTCTATTATATTCTATTCTAGTCATTGAAAGACTAACAGCCAAAGCTGCCCCACTAGGGGAACTAGCATTCCACCAGTGTTGGCTGCTGCAAAGCAGCCATAAAGAGTGCTCTGGCAGCACATGCTGCAAGAGTGACAGCGGGAAGGCCAGAGCCTTCCCACGCCCATTGTCAGAGTGCTGGTCACCTGCTGGAGCAAGTAAGTTAGCACAGAAGGGGGGGAGAGAGGGCGGGAGGGACAGGGATGGGGAGGATGGAGGAAGGATGGATCTAGCAGTGATGGCGTGCGCGGTGTGTAATTATATTGATCCAGATCCTGTCCCCTCCAGCAGCAGCCTCCCGTCCCTTTTCTGTCCTCAGGCTCAGCGCAGGTCTAAGGAGACCCACTGCAGTGTGGGTTTACAGAGAGAAAAGAGGATTCATCTCCTTTCCCTTCCAAAGCCTCCCACTACACACACACACACACACACACACACACACACACACACACACACACA
>JAJKFI010000030.1:407529-430857 GCA_029204185.1 Lerista edwardsae
ACACACACACACACACACACACACACACACACACACACACACACACACACACAAATGCACAGACGCATGTGCTGAAGCGCACATCCTGGATAGAGCACACCCTGAATAGAAAGATAGGATTGAGCCATTAGACCCTTAAAGTCACATTCAGAGAGCATATATTCTTACCCACCCTTATAAAACAGGGATTTCACCCAGACAGATTTTACAGGAAATGGAGCATAAGAAAAGCCATGCTGGATCAGGCCGAAGGTCTATCTAGTCCAGCATTCTGTCTCCTACAGTCTCTGCCACAGAGAGTATTCTCTCTCTCTACATTCTGTCCACTGGCAGAAGGATAACATTCTTCTATCCCATCATTGGACGGATGTCCAACTGCCTCCCTGTAGGGCAGTGGTTCTCAACCTTTTTTCCACCGGGACCCACCTATTACTATGACAGCCTGTTGGGACCCCCAACCATAATTGGGAGCAAGTTGCATCGAACTCACTGACAGCGCAATTCTATGCATGTCTACTCAGAAGTAAGTCTCATTGTGTTCAATGCAGCTTACTCCCATGAAAGTGAGTATAGGATTGCAGCCTGGGACTCAGATCCACGTTAGCGCACGCAGACACGAGCAACCCTCTGACTCTCCCCAAAGGCCTCCATTAGCTCACGCAGCCTCCCATCTGCGCGAAAGGCCCTCTTTCTCCAGCCAGACCTCCCTCAGTGTGGCTGCACCTGCCCGGCGAGAACTTGCACCTTTAACACCACATGAGGCGTGCCCCCCCCGCCCGGAAAGTCATCTCGAGAGGGATGAGAGCGTGGCGCGCGGACCGGATCCAGCACGCAAATCCCTGCTCAAGCCAGGCAGCTTTCCTGGGTGCCCTTCACCCGGTCCCCCTCTCTCAGCCTCGCTTACCTTGCAGGGTTGTTGTGACGGGGGGAGGCGAAGCACCCACAAGCCTGACGTTGGGGCGGGATGGCTCACCCGTGCAGCGCCCTGCAGACTCTCTCAGGGCTGGAGAGCCGCCGCCTGTCCTGCATGCTGCTCCCAGGGAGTCCCGCTCTGGCCCGTGAGTGCGCATGGGAAGGCGGCCTCGGACGTGCGTTGACTCACGAGTCGGCCCCACGCCGCCCAATGAGCATCCCTCCTGGGAAAGCGCGCATGGGCCGGAGGCCTCCCGGGCAACGCCCCTGCGCGCCTCCTCCCGAGTAGTCCCATGGCGCGCCTCCTCGCAAGTAGTCCCATGGCACCCCGTGAGGCTTCCAAGGTGAGAAATTCCACAGCTCCCTTTTAGTGTCTTCCTTTGTCTTGGGCCAAGCTTCGTCCCCCAGCCCCCGCAGACCCATTTCTCCCCCCATCCGTGTGTGTTTTGGAGGGAGGTGCCAGCGACCCCTGCAAAATGCTTGTTCGACCCCCAAAGGGGTCCCGACCCCCAGGTTGAGAACCACTGCTGTAGGGTTTCCTGCTTGTGGTGTAATGCAAGAAGTGTGTACTGTTTACCTTATTTCCAGCCACATACTCCTCATATGCTGTTTTTGTGTCCTTTTTTGTCTGCTTTCATTTCTTGTGCCTCTTTTCAGTTTCCACCTGTACAGTATGTAAGACTTTAGTTTTCTGAATGAAGCCTTCTTGCCTATTATAGTGCCTGGAACTCTGCTTGTGAGCTATGACTTGGTAGTGTCTCTCCTATTTAGTGTCTCTCCTATTATACGTTCTGGTTGAGCTTCCATTGCTGTGGCTTTAAATAATCTCCATGGACTCTGGAAAGACCTGACTATTCAGACTTTCCCTCTTAGCTTTCTTTCTACAGGTGCCCTCATTTTTTTTAGAAGTCTCAGTTTTTGAAGTCTACAGTGCCTGCATTAGGCCTTCTTGGTGACTTTCATATATATTGAACTGGATAGTATCAGTTTCAGGGCCAATTGTTCTAGGGCACAGTCATTCATAGCACAAGCCTAGGTATGTGTACTCAGAAGTAAGTCATATTGAATTCAATGGGACTTACTCCCAGCTTGTATAGGAGTGCAGTCTCTGCCCAATCCTATGCCCCGCCATTGGTGGCAAAGCAATCCCACTGACTGAGCACATGTTGCAACCACTGGTGGAGGAGGAATCAGACTGTCAGTTGAATGTAAATAAAAATATTTAATCGTACATATGTTTTACTTACTCCCCTGTAGGCTACCTGATCTCCTATATGGTATCCTTAGACCTATTAGACCAGACTTTCCAGGCATTTGTCCAAGGAGAAAAAGGAGGGTGGGGAGGTCTGGGCAAGACGGGACAGAATCTGGTGCACACTGATTCCATCGAGATCTCTGCTGTGAAAGAAAGCCAGATTTGGCTACAACTGACCCCGGAACCTTTCGCTGCTTGCGGAAGTAGGAAAAGCACAATAATATCTCTGCTGTTTGTGCCTTGACATCTTTCAGAGTGCAAGAGGAAATGGCCTGATTAAACTAAGCACAACAACATAATTCTAGCCTGTCATTCTGATCTGACTGCAAATATTTAAACAAGCCCACAGAGGTTTGCATGAACTTACTTTGAAAAGGAAAGGTTTCACTTGTTTGGTTGTGCCACTCATACAAACCAGTTTCAGACGGCCTGTTCTTGGCCATTTGCTCACCCAGTGCCGTCCTTTAACCATAAGACGTCCTTCACGGGAACACGGCCCTGTAGGCTTTTGCACATTTGTGAGCAGAGGAGGAGGGATGCCTAGGAGCCTCTTCAGGGCAAATTGGGGCACTGTGCCAATTCAGCTTTAGCTGGACCTGATACCAGGGGCTGGGATATGGGAGGAAAAATGGATGGAGGTAAAAAGCAGTGGCATTCCCAGAGGGGGGCAAAGTGCTACGTTTTTCAGGTACCTGAAGCACTGTGTAAAGTTGGGGCGGCACTTGCTTCAGAGCCATTCATAGCTATGAGAGCAAAGTGGAGTCATCTCTTCCACTTTGTTCTCATAGCTGTGAATGGCTCTGAAGGTGAGGGGAATTGCTTTACATGGCGCTTCAGGCACCTGAAAAACGTAGTGCTTTGCCCACCCTCTCTGAGAACACCCCTTGTAAAAAGTCAAGGATCTCTGCCTTTCACAACACCTGAGATCATTTGTTTCAGCCTGTGGCGACTCTCGCTACAGGCTGGAGGTTCTTTGGGATCTGAGGAAGGAGCCATTCCAGTCGTGTGCCATCGTCCCTGACTCCGAGAGCAGTCCAAATGCACTTTGCAGTGGCCCTTGTGTCTTGCTGGCCTAACTATGCCATCCTAACGCCAGGTTAGGATTGTGCTCTTAGTTTTACTTGTATTCATTTTTGTGATTATCTGATGTTTCTTTATATTATACATAGTAGCACATATTTATTTATTTTATTTATTTTGAAGAATGTATACCTCGCCTTTTCCATGCCCAAGCAAATGCCCAAGGCAGCTTACATGGGCAGGTTCGTCTAAACCACCATTTTTAATGGTTGTTTTTTTTTACAAATATACAGTATTCTGTATATTATACACATGATTAGACTGTTTTTTAAAAAATAAATGAATATCAAAATTATTGTTTCTCTTTTGCTTTTTTTGGGGGGGGAGGGGGAGGAAAGTGACACATCAGCAGAGTCAAATTAGGTGTTTTTGACACAGCAAGCCCAAAAGGTTCACCATCACTAGGCTAATGCCTAAGTGAGAATTAAAGTGTTGGCAGACATGCTATTAGAAGAGAAACAATGGGCCAAACAGGGGCCCTCTGAGGTCCTAACAACAAAACCAAACATTGATCCATGCCAGACACTTGACTCCGTAACCTTCATCAGGGGCTTAGAAGATGAGCTACTATGAACAAGTGAAACAAGGACACATCTTCCATAACCTTATTGGATAATCTATAGGAGATGCCACTGGAGAAAGTGGGAGCTGATTGGCCCTGCTCTGTGCAGAATACACTGCTCCCATAGGCTACAATGGTTGACAATAAATCCAAGATGATTAACCTAGAAAGATTGTCTGCATATAAAGATGGGGATGAGAGAAACAGCCGTGTCTCTCGGCTGTGGTTTCCCTTGTCTTCCGAGTTGAAGGTAGAGCCAGTTATGTCCTGTTTTCACTGCATGTTTGCTTTGAAGTAATTACTTCCAATGAAAAATAAACTGGTTTAATAAATGTAGATAAACCCTAAGTCAAACTTAGTTTAGATTGTGCTGGGTTGGTTTCTTCAGGATCTGCTAAGGCAATCCAAGCAGCGATATTTTTTTTTTATAAGATAATTTTATTGCTTTTTAATTATAAAGACATAGGTAAGGACAGTTAAGACAAAAGGAATAGGGAAACAAAGGATCAGACATTAGGAAATTTGGAGAGTTCTGAGAGTTACTTAGCATAACAAATAAAATCACAGCTATAACAATTTCCATCTGAAAGGTTATAAACAATCACATGAAAAAGTTTCTATCTTTCATCATTAATTCTAATTATTAAAAATTTCAAAAAAGCTGATTTAATCAAAAACCAAAAAAGAAAAGGGAAAGAAGAAGTTGAAAAGTAAAATTTTTTTAAAAAAAGTCCTTCATAACTCTATCTTGTATATTCTAACATTTCCAATTAAATTTTAAATTTCAATTTCTACCCAAAATAAATGAGAGTACTCTGTTTACTTGTCTCAAACCATACCTATAACCTTGTCTCAAACATACCTTGTCTCAAAACATACCTATAAAAATTTAGACAGATTATGAAATTGTATAAAACGCATAAAACTATCTTAAGCCTTCATAGTTCTTCCAATTCTCAAAAGCAACATCTTTAAATGCAAGCCTGATTTCTCATGTACTTAAAAAGAAAAGAAAAAAAATCAAAAATCCGCTTTGCAATTATAATCTTGACATAAAAAATACAAGCTTGCAATCTTATTGCTTTTCTAAGATCAGAAATTCAATATTAGCTATCTTTTTACCACATACAGCAAAGGAGAAAGCAAAAAAAAAAAAAACACATTGTAACTATCTTAAATCTTCCATTAAGTCTTAATTAATTTTTTTTAATCTTTCTAAAATGATATCTTTAAATATAAGCTTGAATTATCACATACTCAAAAGTAAATGAAAAGAGAAGAATAAAAAAAACAACACTTTACATTAAAATCTTATATATTTCTAAACTCCAGACTCAATTATAATACCAAATATAACAAAAAAAAAAATATAAGGAGCATCTCTGAATCCACGTCTTATTATTTCCCTTATTAGCCTCAGTTTATATTTTAAAGCAAAATTTAGAGCCCAATTTCCCCATTTTCCAAATTTCTCTACTTTTTTATTCCAAAAAGTCAGACTGGTACCACTCTAAACAAATAACAAATATCTAGTTAGACTATGATCCTTCTGCCACAAAAGGATCATCAACTCACAGGTTTCTCCCACTAAAACCTGTGAATTGAAATAATGTTCCTTCTTCATACCGTCCATTCCTTTCCAGTCTTCTTCAGATGCAAAGCACACATTTCATCCTAAAATGGGAGGGAGTCAAACTTTCGTTAATAAGCTGTCCAATTCTTCTTCTAATTTATTAAAGTTCACCCCAGTCCTTCCATCCAAAACTCCTTCACTCTAAATCGATGTAAATTCTTCATTTGTTCTAAGTTCATTTGTTCATTTATTCTAAATTCCAATTGTAAATCTTTGATCTTCTCTCAGTGATCTCAGTGATCCTTCTCTCAGGCGACAGCCTGACGCCATTTTAAGTCAGTTACGCAGCAAAAAAATTCAAGCTCTTTCATCTTTAGATACAGAATGGAATAAATATATCCAGACTTCTCTCACTTCATGAAAAAATAGGTGATAAGAAAGGCAAAACAGAGAAAGCATTTCAGTGATACTGCCAGATTCTGTGTGCAATTAACGCCTTATTGTTACCTTCATAAATCTTTCTCCTTGCCAGCTTTCTCAGATGTTTGTCTTCACTGGGACTCATAAAGACCTTCAAACTTTCAAAAATATAAACCATCATGTTCATTCCATAATCCAGCTTCCACTCCTCGTTAACAAGAAAATTGAGTAAGAAAATGAAACAAGAAACAGATAAAGAACAACAGCAATGCACTTCAGTGGACATCTTGTGTTGAAAGCTACGCAGATTTAATTCCACTGACTTCTCTGGCCTGCTGCCAACTCTCCAGTGCAGTTCGCGCCAAGGTGTTATCCTCATAAAATTCATTTACGCCTGCTCACCATCTCTTCCCACACAGTTGTCTTCCTTAGGGGGACCTCAGAAGACCTTCCAGAAGCTGTAATCCATCATTCTCTCTCTCTAGGTATTATCCACTCTCCAAGTCAGAGACTGTCCACACAGTCTGCCAGAAGGCAGAGTCTCTTCTGCTCCCCGGTCACAAGCAAACATCGTTCACCTCCGGATTTGGCCACTATCCAGAGGCTAGATGTTAATGCTCCCCCCCACCCCAGTACTACTACTGGAGTTGGGCCCGAACCTCTTACAGAGATTCAGGAAAGAACAGAAGCCCCAGCCACTCATAAAAAGTGACTGCCATGTTCGAGTCCCTGGCTCCTTCCCCCCAAGCAGCGATATTTAATACTGCTTATCACAAAGAAGATATTAGATTCATCTTCTTCTTTGCCACTTGATCACTGCAATATTTGGCCACTCATACAGGTTCCATCTGCCTCTTTTATCCTAGCACACTTTTAACAATTTTCTGCCAAAGCATATTTACAAGACCGGAAACGTCCATCAGGGAGATAAAGCAGGGATAAATTTGAAAGTAACTACAGTAAATAAATTTTGTTTCCAATGTGCTTAGCTCTGTACAGCTTAATTTGGGGGGTGGGGGCTGTGGTTGAAAAAAAACAAAAACAAATGCTCTTGCTAGCATGTGAAATGAGTAATTGTGCGATAGTTCAAACAATCTTTGGCATTGCCTTTCTTTGGGATTGGAATGTAAACTGATCTTTTCCAGTCTTGTGGCCACTGTTGGGTTTTCCAAATTTGCTGGCATATGGAGTGCAGCACTTTGACAGCATCATCTTTTAAGATTTTGAGTAACTCAGCTGGAATGCTGTCACCTCCGCTAGCTTTGTTGTTAGTGATGCTTTCTAAAGCCCACTTGACTTCACACTCCAGGATGTCAGGTTCGAGCTCAGTGACTGCACCATTGTGGTTATCAGGAACACTTAGATCAGCCTTATATAGTTCCTCTATGTATTCTTCCCACCTCTTTTTAATCTCATCTGCTTCTGTTAGGTCCTGACTGTTCTTGTCCTTTATTGTGCCTATCTTAGCACAAAATTGTCCTTTAATATGTCCAATTTTCTTGAAAAGATCTCTAGTCTTTCCCATTCTAGTTTTCCTCTATTTCTTTGCATTGCTCATTTAGGAAGGCCTTCCTATCACTCCTTGCTGTTCTCTGGAAATCTGCATTCAGTTGGGTATATCTTTCCCTTTCTCCCTTGCTTTTGGCTTCCCTTCTTTCCTCAGCTATTTGTAAAGCCTCATCAGACAGCCACTTTACCTTCTTGCATTTCTTTCTCTTTGAGATGGTTCTAGTTGCAGCCTCCTGAACAATGTTACAGACCTCCATCCAAAGTTCTTCAGGCACTCAATCTACCAAATCTAAGCCCCTAAATCTATTTGTCACCACCACAGTATATTCGTATGGGATCTGATTTAGGTCATACATGAAGGGCCTAGTGGTTTTCCCTACTTTTTTCAGTTTAAGCCTGAATTTGGCAAGAAGAAGCTCATGATCTGAGCCACAGTCAGCTCCAGGTCTTGTTTTTACTGCCTGTATAGAACTTCTCCACCTTTGGCTGCAAAGAATGTAATCAATCTGATTTCAATGTAGACCATCTGGTGAAGTCCATGTGTACAGTCGCCGCTTGTGTTGCTGGAAAAGGGTGTTTGCAATGACTAATTACAATGACTAATCTTATCAGTCTTTGCCCTGCTTCATTTTGTACTCCAAGACCAAACTTGCCTGTTATTTCTATTACCTCTTGACTGCCTACTTTAGCATTCCAATCCCCTATGATGAGAAGGACATCTTTTTTGGTGTTAATTCTAGAAGCTGTTCTAGGTCTACATAGAAAAGGTCAACTTCTTCTTCTTCAGCATCAGTGGTTGGGGCGTAGATCTGGACTACCGTGATGCTGAAAGGTTTGCCATGGATCCAAATTGAAATCATTCTATCATTTTTGAGGTTATGACCCTGTACTGCTGTTCTCACTCTCTTGTTCACGATGAAGGCTACTCCATTTCTTCTAAGGGATTCCTGTCCACAGTAGCAGATATAATGGTCATCTGAATTAAATTCTCCCATTCCTGTCCATTTTAGTTCACTAACTCCCATGATGTTGATGTTCAGTCTTGACATCTCGCATTTGACCACAGCTGGCTTACCTTGATTCACAGATCTGACGTTTCAGGTTCCTATGCAGTATTGTTCTTTGGAGCATCGTACCTTCCTTTCACTTCCAGACACATCCACAGCTGAGCTTCCTTCTGGTTTTGGTCCAGCTACTTCACTCTTTCTGGAGCTACTAGTACTCGTCTTCTGCTCTTCCCCAGTAGCATAATGGATGCCTTCCAACCTGAGGGGCTCATCTTCCAGTGTCATATCATTTAGCCTTTTAGTACTGTAATTCATGGGGTTTTCTTGGCAAGAGTACTGGAGTGGGTTGCTATTTCCTTCTCCAGCAGATCACGTTTAGTCAGCTCAACTTCCCCATCATCTAATGCAGCCATGCCAACAGGGGGGGAGTTTTGAGCCCCAAAGTCTTCCTTGAAGTTCCCGTGCCCCAAGATAAGGCTTGGTGCCCTGCTGGGTCAATTTGGACCTGCGCCATGTCCAAATGGTTCCATGTAGGTGGATTGAGGCTGGGAAGGGGGGTAGTAGGATGTTGGTGAAGCAGCTGCCGCAGATCTTGCCCCCTTCACGATCTTGACACCACCACCCCCCGGTCACCACCTCATTGCTTTCTATCCTTCCCCCTTTTTTCCACCCCATCCACCACCACCACCACTGACTTACCAGTGCCAAGGTTTCTCTTGAGGCCACAGGCACCTGGCCACAGCTGCCTCTTGCTATAGCAGCCAGGCTGTGCAGCATAGTGGGTCACATTTTTCAACCGCTATAAAACACACTGTGCTAGGATAGTGTGTGTTCTGTTGGCACAGTGGCTCATTAGAAGTGGGCGCTAAGAGAGTTATATTTGTCCTTTGCACATGCAGTGGGCCCTCTGTATACACAGGAGATCCATTCCAAGACCCACACCCACACCCACAGATACCAATTTCCCTACGGAAGGGACTAGAGGCATACCGGGGCTTTTCTGCGCCCCAGGGATGTTGCGTGACATTATGACATCACATATGGTGACATCATAATATCACAAAGTAAAAGGAGAGGGGGGCTCCTGAGGCGGCCACTGCTCCCCAAATGGCAAGTTTCCCTCACTCCCCAACTCAGGAAGTGAAGGGAATGCACAGGCTCCTCCTGGGATGGCTGGCATGATTTTGCTCCAGCGGGCCCTGTAAGACCCCAGGCAACCAGTGTGTTCCCCTCGCTACCCAGTTCAGGAAGTGAAGGGAATACACGGGTGCCTGCAGGGGCGTACTGGACGTGAGGAAGGGTGGGCGGGGAGGCCAAAACGTGCTCTGCTTTTTCTTGCCCACTGCGCCCTCCCCCACAATCGGCACCCACTGCCCCCACGTCCCCTCATGGCACCCTTTATACACTTCTGGAAGGGACTCACAGGACCTCCTGGGCTCAACTGGAAGCGTCCTCCAGCCATGTCCAGGTGGTCTTTGTGGCCCCCCCAGAAACAAGCTCAGCACCCACATACAGGGCACAATCCTAGCCAACTTTCCAGCACTGGCATAGCTGTTTCAATGGGGCATGTGCTGCATCCTGCAGTTGGGCGACAGTCACGGAGGCCTCCTCAAGGTAAGGGAATGTTTGCTCCCTCACCTTGGAGCTGCATCGCCCTCACCCTGGTGCAGGAAAGTTGGGTAGGGTTGCGCTCTGAATCAAATTTGCAGGTGCCAAACCTGCAGATAAGGAAGGCTGACTGTATACATTTTTTAATCTGATGTTCTATCATTTGGCACTCACAAACAAATGTCAAACAAGAACAAGATAACTTTCTATTTGATTTTGAAGCCCTGGGTACATTGCTGGCTTGAATTAAGGTATTTTAAGGAAGGGTTATTTTAAGGAATTACGGTTACATTAAGGTATTTATTGGTTGTTCTGGAAGATACAATTAGTACATCTCGTTTTCTATATCCAGGCCCTTTTATCTATACATAGAAAACTAAAATAATCGACTAATGTAAAATCAGAGGCATGATCAAAAGATCAAAGGACATAACTTATGAATATATATATGCCTAAGTATTCATCATTTTAATGGATTTGGTATAAATAATGTAAACAATGATGAGGCATTCATCTCAACAGTTTGAGGAAAACTGCAGCTTAAAAACTCTAAATGGAGAGGTATTCTTATGGGCTAGTGCTAGCCATGTGATGCAGTGTGCTAGCACAGTTTCTGTTGCATCCGGTGGGGGAGTCTTGGCTGCTGGAGGTCTCCTCGGGGTAAGGGCACATTTTTTCTCTTGCCCTGAGTAAACCCCAGCAGCTGCTATGGGTCATCTTGGCCCTGAGCCAGCCAGATTGTAGGTGCATGACTGCATTGACCTGGGGCAGTGGATCAAGCTGAGGAGCGTCTCTAGGATTTGGCGTGTGCCACTCCTGCAGATCTGCCCTCCCTGCCCCATTCTGCCCACCCCATGCCTGTCTATCTATCTGCCTCCTGCCTGTCCTCTGTTCTGGCTTCCTCCTCAAGCGAATCTCTGTAGATCTAGAGCACAGTTTACAACTGTTTTACAGCAGCCAACACAGACAGAACTCACATTCAGCTGGCATAGCAGCCCAATAGCAGCCCAATAGCCAGTCTTTCTATTTAGGTTTCACTGTTAGAGAGCTATGTCTACATAAACGTACATACTGGGGACAGAGGTCAATCAATCAATCAATAGGTACTTATATACCGCTTTTCAACATGAAGTTCACAAAGTGGTTTACAGGCAAATAGTAATAATAATAAAATTAAATGGCTCCCTGTCCCAAAGGGCTCACAATCTAAAAAAAAAAAAAAGGCAAACCACCAGCAACAGCCACTAGAAAGACTGCGCAGGGGTGAAGAGGGACAATTACTCTCCCCCTGCTAAATATAAGAGAAACACCACTTGGAAAAGTGCCTCTTGCCCAGTTAGCAGGGGTAACCTCAGCAATGGTGGGTGGGGTGGGTGTCAATGGCTATGCACACATTATTATTCCCCTCAGGTTTCCCTTTAAAAAGCTCTCACATCCACCTCCCCATTTGGGAGTCATTGAGGGAGGTTACAATCCTATCCATGCTTACCTGGGCATAAGCCCCATTGACTATAACAGGACTTACTTCTGAGTAGTCATGTATAGGATTGGACTCAGTCATTGAGGATTCACTGAGTCAGTGCTCTCAGTGGGAGGGAGGGGACTCTCTCTGAGGGCACAGTCCTAACCTGGAGTTAGGCCAGCAAAGTTTGGGCCATACATGGACACTGTTAAGTGCATTTGGACCACTCTTGGAGTCAGGGAGGGTTGGCGCATGTCTGTCTGCTAGCCTCTCTGACACCGAGAGTGGTCCAAAGGCGCTTTACAGTGGCCCTTATGCCGGCCAAACTTTGCAGGCCTAACTGTGCCGGCCTAACTCCAGGTTAGGAATGTGCCCTGAGAACGACTCTGAGACAGACTCCCTCAGAAAAATTTGGATGCACATTCATGCACAGATGGGCTAGAGGGAAGCCTCACCCTACCCCAGACACATGGTCATACAATTTGTTTAAGGCAGAGCTATTCTGGCCTTCTTTGGCTGCTGAACCAACTTGCCCCACAAGGAAATTCTTCATGGGCCTCTCTGTCCTTGGCATTCTGTTCAGAAATAAAGATACGCCCATCATTCACTCTGCTTAGCCTTATCACTGTGGTAGCAGAGAGGCAAAATTCTCAAAGCATGGCTCATGTGAGTCTCTTTGAAATGATTTGCACATTGCCAGTCATTTCGATAAGAAAAACCAACAACCCCCAAATCCCTTGAGCAATATTTTCTGATTCATGTCAGCTTACTTGGAGACAGGGAAAATTGCTTAATTTTGTATAAATATAATTCCAGATCTGCAATTTTGTTCTCGGTACATAGCTGTGGTTTTATTAGTCCTTCAAATCTTCCATTCATTTCTCTGTCTGCTTGGTATGACAAAGACTGGCGTGTCGTTAGCCAGCTCGGCAGCCAAAAGAAAAATGTAAATTACCTCCTGCCAGCACAGGTGGCTATGTACAGCCTTGGCAGGTGTTAGGAGCAGAGAGTCTAAGGTGGCCCTGGGGGCAGCAGGTCTGAACAAGAACCAACAAACATTCAGAGCGCAATCCTAACCTGGAGTTAGGCCGGCACTGTAAGGCCACAAAGTTTGGCTAGCACAAGGGCCACCGCAAAGTATGTTTGGACCACTCTCGGAGTCAGAGAGGCCGGCACACAGATGTGCGCCATCATCCCTGACTCGGAGAGTGCCCCAAAGGTGCTTTACGGTGGTCCTTGTGCTGGCCAAACTTTGCTGGTCTAACTATGCCGGCCTGAGTCCAGGTTAGGATTGTGCCCTCAGTCATAAGAGCACTCTGCCAGCCGTTCTGGCCTCCTTGAAATTCTCAGTAAACTTAAGTATCATATGAAATATTCTTTCAGGTAAATACATGCACTCAGGCTTTCATAGTCGGCATTCAAACAGTTATTATTACATGCTTGAGGTTCTAATGTCAAAGATAGAAAGAAAAGAAATTAAAAGCTGGTAAACACTTAAACCTAAAGATCCCCTGGGACCTAAAGTAACCCTTTTAAAACAGTTAATAATGTGAGAGGGGAGCTATGGATGGTTTGAAAAGTTGATTAATCACATGACTAGGATCGGATGATTGGATGCTGTGCTATGAATTGAACAGAGACATATGGTACCTAGATTATCTCTTCCTCCCCAGGTGCACTGGTTGGTAGTTTTTACTGTTTGATGTAGGAAAATGTTTTTAAGCCTTTACTTTCAGTAGGTTTTAAGCCTTCTATTAAATAATATATATTATATTAATAAGAAGAAGAATAAAATAATAATCACACCAGTATTTATATATTGCCTTTCTTACTGAATTTTATTCAAGGTGATAAATTGGACTTTATTAATGGACTTATCATTGGACTTTATTCAAGGTGGTTTTCATAGATAGGCTTTCTCAACCCCATATAGCGGTTGTTACAATCACAAATTCTAATCTAGCATAGAACTATATCTTCCAATCCAGGTGGTATCCTTCACAGTCCAGCATCTCTCTGGCTGCTCTTGCCTCCCACACTTGAATTGATCAGCACTCCTCCACTCTCATTGGAAGGGTTGTCATCTTTACTCCTCTCACCTGCTGGAGAGACTCCTCTCTCAGCAGCATTTATCAGCAGTTCACAGTTACTTCTGTCTGGTGCACAGCCATTCAAGGTTACCTTCAGGCTTCAGAGGCAGCAGTTTTACCACTCAACAAGACCTCCTGCCCATGCTTTTAACATTCATTTTAGTAGGTTTTAGCCTTCTATTTTAAGGGTAACTTTAGGTCTTGTGGGATCTTTAGGTTTAACCAGCTTTTCTTTTCTTTCTATCTTTGATAATGCTCTCCACAGATGAAGGCGAAACATCAGAGAGATCAATGTGTATGGAACGTGATCTAGACCCTTGGAAGCTTGTAAAAACAAACATTCTTTCAAGTATTTTATATCTTACATACATATTCACCTTTGATAAAATTAATTATATAACTTATTTTGATATTCCAGGTTTTTTCTTCAGTATATCACAGCAAAATATATATGACAAGAATTTTGCCTGTGTTGTTTTAAGAAGGCATTTGTATGTGTAACTTTGACCATAAGAAACTGCATTTAATCACATCAGGGGTGTGCAACCCAGAACTGATACTGCCTTGGGTCTGCTGCCTCTATGCAACAACAAACCCTAAATCCTTACCATGTTATTTGCATGCTGCTCTCAAACCTGGAAGTCCTGCGCTTCCAGGTTCAACTCCAGTGCACCACAGTAAGGAGGGAAGTTGACTGCTTTCTGCTTGAGTTAGTGGGAAGCAAATCATCGTAGATGGGAGGGAAACAGTGGCAGCTAGTCAGGGTGGAAAACACCCCAAATCCACCATCTCTTGGACCTCTTGTAATCTGCTGCTGATGCATCAGGTGGCCTCATGGATGGGACAGCTGTGGATCACATGCATTAAATCACCAGGCCCATTTTACTCTAGGCACCTATACAATGCACCTGTTCGGATGTATATATGCATGGAAAACTCCAAGGCCAGAGCTGAGAGTGCAGCAAGCAGAAGGAACGACCCTGCTTCTTTGCTTACCATTATTTATTTTAATCCTGCCCTTCCTCCATAGAACTTAGGGCAGCATACATGCCCTTCCTACTGCTTTATCTTCTCAACCACTTTGTGAGATAGGTCAGGCTAAAGGATGGGGACTGGCTAAAGGCTCAGACCCTTCATGGCTCAGTGGGAATTTGAACCTTGGCCTTCCAGATTGGCACAGTAGTGTAGTTAGAGGGGGGGGGCTGTAAGTACTTCAGGCTACACAATGTGCTGTGTAAGCCACCCCTCCTATTTGCCATTGGAGCTATCTTGGGGAGCAATGGCAGTGCAGGTGCTCGCCTAACCAAATGGCATCTGCATGTTGCCATCACTGCCCGGATTGGCTCCAATGATAATTGGGAGGGGTTGTTTACATGGCACATTGCGGCACCTGCAGTATTTACCACTCCCCACCCCCAGATCGACATCCAACATTCAAGACACTACATTTTGTAATAGATCCACTTTAAAAAATAATGCTTATTAGTATATCCACAGGCTATAATGGTACCTTGTGCCTGTACCCAGCAATGAAATGTAAAACTGTAGATAATGTCTTGCCTCAAGAACTGGCCTGTTCACACAGCAATCTGGATACGGGGCAGCCATTTATAAATCGACTCAGGGAAAAAATGCCCATTGACTTTGAGGCTCAAGCCAACTGATGATGGAACCATTTGTAGCCTCCAGCATAAATTATTCCAACATAATATTTTTGCCTGGCCTGAACAGGTCCTTAAAAGTCACTTTGCACCGCTTGGCAACTCCTCCAATGGACGGGCATTGTTAAACCTCCGGCTGGTATTAAGCCTCAGGGAGGAGAAGAAAGAATTGATTCATGCTTGGATTTTGGCTAAGGGGTGATGGCTTGAAAAAAAATCTTGCAACTTGGATGGCCTCACAGGCACACTTAGGAGAGCAAGAGAGAAGAAAAGAGACTGAAAAACACTCGATAAGAAAATGTAGCCTCTGTCCTTGGGCCTCCTTCAAATTCTTGTTTTGTTTTACAACAAATGCTCACATGCATTTCTTTCCCTATTTGAAGCATCCTAGAAAAAGCATCACTTCTCTAGCCACAACCTCTCGGGCCTGCCATGGCAACGCTATTGTGCAATTCAGATGACTGACAGCACAATCCTATACCTATCTACTCATTGCGTTCAGTGAGGCTTACTTCCAGGAAAGTGTGCATAGGATTGCAGCCCAAATGTGGGTTAGACACAGTGATGTCATGCAGGGGGTACGCGGGGGTACGCGAGTACCGGTTTCTAGGATTACAGCTGGCCCTGCCCATTCGCCCGCCCACTCGTTGACTCCGCCCTCTGCAACATTTGAATTTCCTGCATGTTTGAGTTGCCTGCATGTTCTCAGAGCCAGGCAGGCAGGCAGGCAGCGAGCGGAGCCTTTCCTTTCCTTGCCACTGAAAAATGAGTTGCTCTGGGGTTTTAACATGACGCCAGGCCTCCTTAACATGTTCTGGGGGTGCTGTGGAATACTGTTGCAACTGTTGGGTCAGTTTAAAATCATCTGAGGCCTCAAAAAGGGCTTTTTTCATGTCACTTCCTGCCACGACATCACTTCTGGCTTATGATGTCACTTTCGGTGGGCGGGTCCCGACACGTGCCAATCAAAAGTGAGTACCTGTTCTTAAATCATTTGGATGACACCACTGGTTAGACAGCCTCCTGAAAGGTCTCGAATTGAAACATGAACAAGTAACAGATATGAAGTAGCGGGTCGAGAAGACTATTGTACAAATCCTTAATTAACAAACCCAGAGGAGTATTAGCTTACCTGCTCCAATGCAATTCCAATGGCCTAGAAGCATCCATGTTGCCCCATTTTGACTTGTCAACTCATTTTTGTGAAACTGGTGTGTATATATATGGGAGTGCAAGAAATACAGGCAGGTGGCACAAGTCCAGGGAGAAGAAAGGGGTGGTGAGGCTGCAAAAAAGGACAGGATCCAGCATATGCCATCACCAATGGATCCAGCCTCCCCACCCCTTTGTTTCTCCCTTCCCTGCCCTGTTTTATCCCCTCTACAGTCTTATCTGCTCCAGGGGCTGCAGACAAGTCCCATGACAGATGTGGAGCAATGGTTCCAAAATGGTTACTGATGGAGTGCTCTGCACTCCATTGGCAGCCATTTTGCAACAACTGAAGTGTCTTCTTCAGTTCTTCTGACCGTAAAGTACACGGTAACTTTTGCTGTATAATTTCAGTGTGAGGTGCAGCAAAGTCCTTGAAATCTTCATTTTATGTATTTGTTATAGCAGTGGTTCCCAAACTGTGGGTCGGGACCCACCAGTGGGTCGCAAGCCAATTTCAGGTGGGTCATGAAGCACTTAAAGCAGCCATATTGAAAATATGGGAAGATGGGATGCTGGAAAGGGGGAGAGCTATGTGGTTGTTGTGATTGTGTCAGGGTTGTAGATTGGCTCTTTTTCCTTTCTGATTCACTTGGCTGTTGGAAAATAGCTGAGAGATAACCCAACTTATTGCTGCATCCTCAGGAAAGCAGCAGGCTTTGGTGTCACAATGATGGCACTTCTAGGCATGATATCACTTTCAGTGGGCCCTAGACAGATTGTCATTCTAAAAAGTGGGTCTCAGTGCTAAAACGTTTGAGAACCACTGTGATATAGTACTAGGTTTAGAGAATTCAAACCTTACCTTAAAAGAAACAAAAGGTTTTGAGTAACTGCCTTTTTTAGTGTTGTCAACTATTCCCTTAATCCTTTTAAAGGTATTATTCACAGTGAAGATTAAAACCATCTTTCTCTGGAGATGTTGAGTTATCTCTTTTACTCATCAGTAGTAAACAAAGTGTAATTATCTGTGCAACTTGATTAACATTCAGTCTATTAACAGTATTTATATATTGCTTTTCAACATAAAGTTCACAAAGCTCTTTACAGGCAAATAATAATAATAAAGTCAAAAGGTATGATGTTCTATTTACAAGCTTGCACTAGCCATTCACAAGGTGATGAGTGAGCATAATTTCTAGGCTCGGTAACGTACAAAAACTGCCTGCTAATGATTTATGATTATTCGCTCCCATCTTCTTTGCAACTCATACAACAAACAGCTGTTGATGTGCAATTACTAACATAGGCATGTGCAGGCAGACGGACTTTTGTGAGGATGAACCTCTGTATATTCATGGGGAAAGGAGGCAGAACCTGCCACTATTCTTGTCCCTGGAATACAGTAGTCATACAAGTGTTCATCTTATCATTACCTCTCCTGTAATCCTTGTACATGGTATTCCTTTAGCCTTTTGCTTACTTGATATTAGGACTGAGCCAAAAGATAGGAGCACTTTTCACAGAAACTTTCAGCTGCTCTGCCAAGTGCCCCCTTGTGGTGATTTTGGGAGGGTGCTGCTAAAATGTTCAAAGTGAGGAGAGGCAACGCTGTCCTCACTCTGAACTGGCTTCATGGCATCATCATGTAGCCCACTGTGATTGGTTCTTGCCAGATATCACTTGAGGAGGAAGAAACCAAAGCAGCTGCAGAAAGGGGAAAGAACAAACACCTGTAAGATAAGTTCCATTAAGGGGGTTTAGGGGGACAGTTCAGATCCACCAAAGCATCCTTTTTGCCTTAAAAACATTGATGGATGAACATTCAGTACATTTTTATTTTATATAATGTGGTGCAATAAAAAAAAAGAACAGATTTGCTCGGGAAATGCCCTGCACTTGAAGGCATGCGCCCTCTCAATTGCACAGATCATCTGAGCCGATAAACAGAGCAGCCGTAGCGCAGGACACCAGCCAGCTATGATTATGATGTAATTAAGTATATTAGGATGCATTCTAATATGCTATAATCTTGGTTTCCGGAGCAATGTTTTCTGTTCCTTTATATCTTGATATGTAATTCTCTCCTCTGCGCCTACAAATGCCCATTGCAGGACTGCTGCTTCTGTTCCATGTTGTTATCTCAAGGCGTCTGCTCTGCCGTAGAACAAAGTCGCCTAAGACACGATTGCCTTCGCTTCTCCAACAATGAAGCAAAATGTTGGCAGTAGCAAGCTGGTGAAAACAAGGCCTCTTTTGTGAAGAATTTCGACAGGGAAATTTCTTTAATCTCATATATATATATTTTTTCCTCTCTAATCTTGGGCTTTGGCAGTTAGCATTCCAGGCAATTTTTTTTCTTTTGTCATTCAACAAATTAATAAGAAGCAGCAGAAGGAGCCAAATTGCATATTTATAGTTCTTCACTTTCCACTCACTGAGATTCAATTACTTATGGGATAGACTGCCAGCTGGTGTCACCTGTGGGGTAGTGGCGAAGAGGCTGAGCTGTGAGGCGGGACTTCCTTGATTTGAATCTTGCCTCTGCCATGAACTCAGTAGGTGATCTTAGGCAAACCAGCTCCCTCTAGTACAAAATGGGAATGATAATGGTTTACAACCTTACAGGGTTGTTGTAGGGACAACACCTCCATCCCCATGATCTCTGGGGTTCACTTCAGAGCCAGAGGTCTGTTTTAGAATCAGAGAAGATGGCAAGACAGACACTTTCACTCCCTTTCAGCCTGATCCTAACCCACGCTGGAACAGTGGGCTGGTCACCTGGCAGCCATCCCAATAGGGCTTCTCAGATATGCACCAGCAAAATTGCAAATCCTAGGGGCCTCTGTAAGGACAGTGGGGTGGATCTGGCCTAGGTCAGCCAGACCAATCCCACACCCCTCCCTGATCAGGTCTGCCTATGGGTCCACCCTCCTCAACCCACTACACTGGCCTCTCTCAGCTGGCCTTTCCTTACTGGCACAGGTCTGGGAATTGGTGTGAGGAGGCCAATGGCCTCCCCAGCTCTGGAGTCAGTGCAAACATGCCTTATGGCACGTTTGCTTCGTCCCCTGGCCAGTGCAAGAGACTTGCACCAGTCGAAGAGCACCGCGGGATTGCACCCTTGGGCAGCCTTGCATTCCTATGTGCAATCCTATGTGCACTTACCTGAGAGTAAGCCCCATTGACTACAATGGAACTTACTTTTGACATGCGTAAGATTGGGCTGTTGGTTCAAGACACTCAATACCCTGAGAGGACATTAGTTTCGAAGCTGGAGGCTGTTTAGGAAGTGGCAGAACTCCCCGTTGCCACCTGTTCCTTAAGCAAGTCGTATAGTGGCCAGAAACGTTTCTCAAGTGTTGAGAGTGGTGGCAACTGTTGCAGTAATTAGTGATTTTAGATAGGCTTTCAACTCAAAGATATTTTTAGGCCAAGGCCAGTGGTTCCCAAACTGGTGGATCACGATGGGATGGCGTGACACTGGTGGAGTGGCAATGGGATGCAGACATCTTGTTGTCTTGTGTGATCCCTGAGGCATTAAAAGGGGATTGGACAGATATCTGGAGGAAAAGTCCATCTTGAGCTATAGGCCATGACGAGTTGTGCAACCTCCTTACATTAGTAGTAGGCTATTTCAGAGTGCCGGGTGCAAGGGAGAGGCAACAGAATGCAAGCATCTTGTTGTCTTGTGCGCTCCCTGGGGCACCTGGTGGGCCACTGTGAGATACAGGAAGCTGGACTAGATGGGCCTTTGGCCTGATCCAGCAGGGCTCTTCTTATGTTCTTATCTGGTGGTCTACAGTGAGATACAGGAAGCTGGACTAGATGAACCTTTGGCCTGACCCAGTGGGGTTCCTTCTTAGGTATGTTCTTAATGACACCTTTAAGTGGTGGAGAAGGGGGGAAGGCAGCAATGTGATCCCCAGGATCATGCTGCTGCCAGGAGAGAAGGGGTTTCTTCCCCTACCTGCAGGTAGTGCTGTCATCCAGGGGGTGCTGGGGGCCCAGCGGAAATCGCCAAGCCTCTGATTAGCTGAAAATTGTGATCGGAAACCACTTCCGGTTTTACAATAGAAAACCGGAAGTGTTTTTCATTAGCTGTTTTTAGCTAATCATAGGCTTGGGGAGCCCTGCGGAGGCTCCCACACCCCCTGGATGTTGATGTTGGATGCTGGTGCTGGAGCACCCTGGATCCTGGATGCTGCAGGTAAGGGGGGAAAAACCCGTCTCCTGGCAGCAGTGTGATTATGGGGATCGTGTTGCTGCTGCAGCCCTGCCCCCACAAAGACGTACAGTATGTGGTTCCTTCCTCCCACAAAGGACTTTGGGAACCACTGGCCTAGGCTGTTCTGGAGCTGATCAGATTATAGTTTGTTTGTTTTTTAAAGCAGGTGCAGAGGACGCTGCAAAGGTAAAAATGCAGTTTTAATAAGAGTCTGTATGTGTTGATGGTAACATACCGCTTAAGATCTTATTCCAAGATAAGCTGTTGGCAGGTATGACTCATGTCCTACTTTATGAAATTGCTAATCCTCCTGCAAAAGCTGCAAAATAATTCTCAATTGCCAGGAGAGAGTACTGATCCAGTTGTGATACCCTACTTACAGTCAATCTATAGTCACTACACATGCATACAAAGCTAACTAACTTTGGCAAAGAACCCTTCAGTGGAGTAGCTAGAGCGGGCTCATAATGCTAAGTATTGATTACTATGCAATGCACAGCGTAATCATCCCCTCTCCCACACCACTGTAGCCATTCCAGGAGGCAAGAGCAACCTGGGTTACTGCATTACTCTGGCCACCCAGTATGGCTCCAGTGGCAAAGGGGAGGGGCTGCTTGCCTGACAATACTTATCATTTCGATCCCCTCTAGCTGTGCCACTGAGACCACTTGGAGCTGCCCATTCTGCAAACTTCACAGGTTCAATAAGAACCACATCCTTCAGTCTTGTGCACTCCAATCTCCGCTTTTGGTTTCATTGAAAAGGTCCACATCTGGGCTTTAACAAAAGGGTATGCTGTTTGGGTTAACTATTTTTGCAGTAACCTTTCCGAGTATAGAAGCCTTCCGTGATCAATTTAAATCATCCCACTATTTCACAGGGAGCCATGATTTAAAAAATGTGTCTTCAACCAATTAACAAACTTCTCAAACATTCAAAGCACAATCCTAACTTGGAGTTAGGCCGGCACAGTTAGGTCAGCAAAGTTTAGCCAGCACAACAGCCACCATAAAGTGTGTTTGGATCATTCTTGGAGTCAGGGAGAATGGCTCACGTCTGTGTGCTGGCTTCTCTGACTCTGGGAGTGGTCCAAAAATACATTACGGTGTCCCTTGTGCTGACCAAACTTTGCTGGCCTAACTGTGCCAGCCTAACTCCAGTTTAGGATTGCGCTCTCAATCTCCTGACTGTATAAAGGTTTCTCATTGTATGGCAGGTGGAAGCCCCACACGTCCAAGGCGCTCAGCTTTCTTTCTATCTTCATCTATTGTTAGTGAAAAAGCAAATTGGGATTTTGCAGTTCTCTGCCCTTATCTAATCCTAATCACACAGTAATTCGGGGGCTAAAACTGGAAATATAGTATCTATTGTTCCTTGTGCCTTGGAGGAAGGGTGGAGTACAAATGTGATTGATAGATTAAATAAATAGTACTGATTCAAAAAATAGCTTGACAGCTGCTTTTCAAAGACATCAGCAGGATTGACATGAGGGACATGAAATATAAGTAGCTCAAATACATTTTAGGGTGCAATCCTAACCTTGAGGTAGGCCGGCACAGTTTGGCCAGCACAAGGACCGCTGTAATGCGCGTTTGGACCACTCTCACAGTCAGGGAGGTCAGCACACAGAGGTGCACCATCGTCCCTGACTCCAAGAGTAGTCCAAACATGTTTTACAGGGCATTTGTGCCAGCCAAACTTTGCTGGCCTAACTGTGCCAGCCTAACTCCGGGTTAGGAGTGCGCAATCTCTTAAATTGTGCAGGGACATATTATTTGGAAGTTATTTTTTCCAGGGGAGAAAAAGACATGTCTGCTAGTTATTTTTTTTTTTCTGCCTATGCCTCTGATCCTATAAATTAGTTTGTCACAGCAGCCCAAGGAAATAACAAAGGAGGAAAGTGCAGAGAGAATGTACATGAACAACCTGTCAAGCAAGACTGTGTTTACCATCTACAACACTGAACAAACTCAGACCTCTTACGACTTCTTTGATGCCATGGAGAGTGGATACATTTTTGCTGTTTCTGGCCCATCAAGGAGGAACTAGTGAAAAAAAACACACATTCTAGGACTAGGACAGAAGCAACAACACTTTTCAGTAAGGGGAAAGTGCGTTGAGTGAAGGCAGATACAAGAAGAAAAGAGAGTTTACAACATGTTCCTCAGCCATAGGGCGAGTCCTGCTTTTTCTGAAATGACAGATTGCATCCAAGTGTATCGAACACTGGTTTGGCTGCCCCCTCAGTTCCGCTCCATGCCAGTGGCACACCTGGGGGGTTAGGGGGCAAATATCCCCGGGCACCAGGCAGAGAGGGGTAATAAAATTGCCCCCTCCTGCTCTCAGTTGCACCTCCCCATCACCACTTTGCTCAGAGGCTGCCCTCCTCTAAAAAAGGTGGAAAAGGGAAGCCCTGAAGGGTTTTCTGAGAGCTGGGGAAGCCAAACGGAGCCTCCCTGATCCTCAGAAAGCCTTCAGAGGCCTTCTGGAGACCAAAAGCCATCACGTCTGGGTTTTGGCTGAAAATCAGAAGTGACTCAGCCTCTGAAAGGTCTCGGAAGGCTTTCTGAGGACTGGGGAGGCTGCAGGCGGTCTCTCCGGCCCTCAAAACACTTCCAGGGGGTGGCATCAGGCAGTGAGGTGGCCACTCCAGGTGGGAGACAGCACCCCTGGAGGTGTGCCCATGGGAGGCAACCCCCCCCCTCAGAACACCACTACTCTATGCATTGGACAGACTGCTGCCAAGTCGCGCAACGAGGGAGAACACGCAGACCAATATGATCCATAAGTTCTACTTTATTGTTGTACACAA
>JAJKFI010000030.1:430867-461360 GCA_029204185.1 Lerista edwardsae
TTCCCCCAATCCCATAGTCCTTAGCGAAAACCACTCTCTCCACAACAGACTGCCTTCTTTGTTAAAAAAAAAAGTGCTATATGAACATTTATCCATTCATTTGGCACAGTATTTTTAAAAATTAAACTTTTTTTTTCTTCAAAGCTCTTCCAAAGATTGAGAGGTTGTGGTCACTGCACAGGCACCAGCTAGTCAGTATCATGCACAGATGTTTTCTGCACACCTACAAGATTACCCCCTAGTTTGACTCTGGAGGAGAAGAGGCAGAGGCAGATCTAAGGGAGGGCAAAGCTCTAAGTTTTGCAAGAAGCCTTACCTTGCAGTAGAAATCACTCCTTTCCTGCACCGTTTTAGCCAATCCTCACCGGGAAAAGCAACATCTTGGCGTTGCTTACTGACTACAGCAGCAAGGGAGAGGAGGGATATACATGACAGGGTAAGGCTTCTTGCAACACTTAGAGCTTTGCCCAACCTGTAGATCCGCCTCTGAGAATAGGACATTTGAACTAAACACACGGAAGCTGCATACAGCCCAGGTCCACTCCTTTGTACATTTTATAGCTGTTTTTTTTCTTTTAAAATAAAGGATATCTGGCAAATGTAGGTACAAGCCACCCAACCAACAAGCAGCCCACCTCACCCTGGAACAGCATATGTTACCTAACAATTGTTGAATGGAAGAGTTATCAAATTTACTAGCAATCTGATTGAATACGACAGCAATTCAGAGCCTCTGTTAGAAAAACCTGAATGGGGTTCAGTATGCTCACATCTCATACTGTGTTCATTTGATGTGTGCACTCTTATTTACAGTGCACACTTCAGGCTGATCTACCTGTTCCCTCACCTGTCCTCAGTAATTCAAAGCGCAGATAAGGATGACAGTGAGAAGAGAACAGCAACTATTGATACAATCAGTAAATTCACTGTCTAACCTCTATATAATGCCCTGAGACACTTTAGAATTTGTCTGCCTGCGGGATCAGCAACATCTAAAAGGTCCACACACTGTAAAAAGATACTCCTTGGTTATTTATGCATTTTGGAGAGTTATACAAGTTATATGTAACTGGTGTCATTCTTAAAAATGTATCAATAATCAGTGATGCCCAATCATATAACTGTCACAAAATGCTTTGAAATTCTTGCATAAAACATATAATGGGTTGATATGGGTGATACGGATGATAACCCATATGGATGATATGGGTTGATATGGATGATACTTTACTACCTGGGGCGGCCCCATCAAAAGGGCTAGATGCAGCTGTCGCCTCAGGCAGCAGACTAGTGAGGGAGTGCTCATCTCTGCCTACCTGCCTACCTCCAGATAACCTCCTTCTCTTTCCATGCCCTGAATTGGAAAAGGAAGAGGGGCACACATTTGAAATACTTATGCCATTACAGGCGTGCCCCAGTATCCACTGATTCAGTATCCCTGGTTTCAGTTTTCCATGGATACCGGCACACACATTAAAAAGAAAGGGGAACATTAAACACATCTCTGTTTTTTTACCTTGTTGCAGCAAAATCACTGATGTTCCCCTATCTTTAAAAAGGCATCCCCAGTATCCACTGTTTTGGGTATCCACAGGTGGGGTCCGGAACAGAACCCCAGTGGATACTGGGGTATGCCTGTATACCTGTCCTGTTTATAGTTGTGTGAAGGTTTGAATCTAGGTCCTATACCCAAACTCTAACCACTAAACCAGTAGTACTCAAATGTTTTAGACCGGGACCCATTTTTTACAATGGCCCTCATGTTGGGACCCACCTGAAGTGTTGTCATGAACCTGGAAGTGATGTTGTGGCAGGAAGTGACATCATCAAGCAGGAAGTGCTGTCATTGTAACATAATAAAATGAAATGCTCCTGAAATGCAAATTGGCATTCTTAGACTACAGCAATTGTACAACTATGAAATATCCCTGACAGAAAGCAAGATGAGGACAAAAAAATTGTGTAAAAGTGATGAACTAAAAACAATTTTTTTTTAAAACCCTCACTTGAAAATTCAAACTGTTAACACTCACAAAAGGAATATAACAAGAGATCTTCAGTTTCCAAGACGGCTGCTTCCAGCTTTCTGCGACCCACTTGACATCAGGTCGCAACCCACCAAGTGGGTCCTGACCCACAGTTTGAATAACACTGCACTAAACTATAACATAGCGAAGTGCTGAAGTATAATCTGCTTAAGTCACGATTGGGCTGCAAGAAGAGAGAACCTCTTCTCAAAGCTTATTTGTAAGCAGTGAGCCAGCAGGCCACCTGCACCAACCCAGTGAGGCCTGTAAGATATAAAGGTTCTGGAGCCTTGTCCCTTTAATTCACATTATTTGCTCACAATATCACCACCCCAGGCTGGCTGATCGCCTGACTGGTTTCCTTTCAGGCATGCTGCCAGTTCAATTCTTTGGAGCTCTTGAATCCATTTGAATTGTGTTTTATGTGTTTGGCACAGCTTTAAACACCAGGATGGGGGTGTGTGGGCCTTTTTGTTTTGTTTTGTTTTTAAAAATTGCCCTTTGGTTTTACATTGCCTTTTGTTCCCACCACCATAGTGTTCATTTATCTGCCTCCCCTTTGTTCCTTGTGTCAGGGCTGTGTATAGGGAACACTGTTCACAGAAGGAAAGACATTCTCAGTAAACAGAATGACTTTTTTAAAAAGAGAAATACATTTTTACCCCCTCCAGGCTTTTTCCACAGATTGCATTGTCAAAAATTTAAAAGGGTGGCTGGAATAGCAAATATAGCAAAGCAGGTAGGGGAGCGTAGAAATGAGCCTTGGTGAGGGAGAGAGAGACTGGAAGGTGCTGGAGGTTACAGGCAGGAAGGGCCTTCAAATCAGTAATGGAGAGATTAGTATTGTTTCATGCTTATGGCCCACATCTTCAAGCCATGAGCAATTCCAGGCATGACAGCACAACCAGTAGCATAGCTATAGGGGGGTCTGTGTGGTAAGTATTGCAGGAGCCGCAATACACAGTGTAACTGCCCCCCACTCATCATTCTGGGCAGTGACGGAAACTTTGGTTAAACTGAGGTGCTGAATGCATGGAGGTCCACAACCCAGAAAATATAAGTCACTCTCTGCTGATGAAAATAGCTTTTCCACAGTTACACACACACACATTTGAAGGGTTTGTAGGGATTTGAACCTGGAACTCCTTGACACAGGATGTGCTTATGGCAACTGGCCTAGATGCCTTCAAAAGAAGATTGGACAATTTTATGGAGGAAAATTCCATCACAGGGTACAAGCCGTGATGGGTGATAAGACTGCCTTCCCTGCGGGGGGTGGGGAGGGACGTATGTTATAAAGTTCTGGGCTATTCACAGTGTTTCTCTCAGTTTTACAGCAGCTGTCAGAAGTGTTTCCATGCTGTTAAGAGTTAAAGTGTAGCCTGAAGAAAAAGAAAGTTTGCTTAATAGCAGGGATGTGCTGGAGCTACCGCAGCAAATCTCGAGTCAAGTCTCAAATCTCTACCCCCCCTTGACTCGACTTATGTACGAGTCATAATAGGCAGCCATTGCAACTCGTCCAGAGCCATGTCATTTTGTTTCGTCACAAGTCATTTTGAGAAGCATACCTTTGTGACTTGAGTTTCCGATTCATGACTCCTTTTCCAGGTCAGTGGCCCCGAGTCCTCAAGTCACACCCAAGTCATTGACACGTGTGGCTCAAGTCTACACAAGTCAGCAAAACACATGTGTTTCGCAACTCAGACTCATGTCATGTGGCTTGAGTTTCCATCCTTGCTTAATAGTAATAGATGGTAAGGAAACCTGCAGAATGTGCCCAAGTGGCATTCCCAGCCTTTGCTGGAGAACAGACCTAACAATTCAGGAAACAGCTTGACTGCTTAAGGCTTAAACAATACCCCAAAAGGGGAAGTTGCCAGTACTGTTTTGAGAACTTGAAACTAGACTTTTCTCGTGTTTGAACTTTTTACTGGCTCAGAGACTCAGGGCGAAATCCTAACCAACTTTCCAGCACCAGGGTAAGGGCAATGCAGTTCTGAAGTAAAGGAACAAACATTCCCTGACCTTGAGAAGGCCACCATGACTGCCCCAAAACTGCAGGATGCAGCACATTCCCTATTGCAGTGGTCAGGGAACAGGGGTAAATTACCCCAAATGGGGTAAAAATGAAATTCCTGGGGGTAATGGACGGTTGCGCTGCTGAGACACAGCCGGGCATGCATATGAATCTACATGCATGCCCAGCTGTGTCTTGGCAGCGCAACCGTCCATTATCCCCGTTCCGGTTCCATGGCTGGCTGGCTCCGTTTTGTTTTGTTTGTTTTGCTCCGCCCACTTTCGCTGGCCGGCAAAACATGCCCCAGACTGCTCTGCGCCTGCTCTGCTTTTCACACCACAGCAGTTTAGAGCACGTGGACACAGCAAGGAGAGCGGCAGAGCAGCAGCGGATTGGACCTGAGTGGCAGTGGAGCAGAGCAGCAGTGAAGAGGCAAGCCAGGGTCAGCTGGGCATCGGAGGTGAGAGAAGGCACGCGTCTTTCCCCCACCATCGCCTTTGTTGCCCTGCCGGGGGCATGCGTCCTCCCCCCCTCCATTGCATGTCTCACTGTCCAGCGAGGGACAGGGACGTGTGGTTCCTCCAGGCAGAACACGCAGCCCCATCATTTTGATTGCTGCCCAAGGCCAGATGCGGCGCTTCTTTAATGATGTCCCAAAGTGTCCGTGTGTGATGGAAGGTGTCTCCTAAGACTGGTTGCTGTTGCCAGGGGAGGGGCTGATTGGAACGGAGGTTTTTAAAAAAATTGATCACCGAAGAGTGCAAGTCTATGAATGTCTACTCAGAAGTAAGTCCCATGATAGTAAATGGCACTTACTCCCGGGTAAGTATTAATAGGATTGCACCCCATCTTAATTAAAACTGCAGTCCAATGCACACATTGCCCCAGGAGTAAAGCACATTGAATTCAATCTGACTTACTTCTGAGCAAACAGAAGTTGGCTGGCCACTGAACGTAAGGAGCATGCAGGCTGGGGCAAACGCGACTGGCTGCAGAGTAACAGTCTGAGCCGTCACCAGACTGTCCTCCTCCCCCTCAACTTGTAGCCTGATGCAATGATCCTCTGATCCGGACTGAGGCTCAGCGTGTCATGGGGTGTGTGGGGCACGTGCGCAGGACACCAAAGAGAGGCACCAGGCAAGCATACAGCGTGAGGCAAGGCGAGAGGGAAAGCGAGCTGCAGGAGACAAAATGTAGGAACGCTTGCTGCGTTTCTGTATTAGTACTATTTGTCTTCTCCAGAATGGAAAAGCAGATACTGTGCTGCTAAGTTGCATAGCCCCCTTTGTATTAGCACACATTAGGAATGGCCCTTGCCTTCTCCACAGCTATGTTTCTGTGAAGTGGAGAGGGGAGGGGGGGGTCAAACTAATCGGGCAACAGATGTATTTGTTTTGCTCCCATTCATCCTGTTAATATTTAAAGTGATCTAATTTTTTACATTAAGAGATGTTTGTATGAGGCGAGCTGAATCTCCTTACCTACATGCACACTCCTTGTGATGTAAAAATGAGGTATTCCCTGTTTGACAAGTGCATGAAACAGATATCTACATAAAAAAATGGCTACTGCTATCATTTTTTGGTTTGATCCAGAGTTGCAAACAAATCTTTTAAATTCTGAAATAAGTCTTTGGAGGCTGCCCCTTTATCTTACTTTCTGACCTTAAAAGTGTTTTTCTTTAATCCAGTACAATGGCTCTCAAACTTTTTATCACCAGGGCCCAAAGGAAGTGATGTCATCAAGCAAGAATATTTTAACACCCCATATGACAAAATCAAATCTAACTAAGCAGGTTAGATATTTACAATAAGAGTAAGATTTAAAAATATTTAAAGAACTTTCCTAACTCTCCCAAACCCTTTACAACTTCATATTTACATAGCAATAATTAAGCTCGTTAATTAATCAAATAAAAAGCAATGGGTTCCAATATGTAATTTTTTTCTTTTGTTCTGGCGGGGGGGGGTTAACGTTGGCTTATCTAAATATATTTTGGGGTAAAAGGTAAAAAAGTTCCCTGACCCCTGCCCTATTGGCACAGCTATATCAGTGCTGGAAAGCTAGTTAGGATTGCACCCTCACTCTGGCCATTAGACTTATTTCTGAAATAAAGCAAAAAGCTCTTAGGTGTGGACATTTGGCTTTTCTTACCTAGGAAATGGACCTAGATCTCACCTAGCTCTTTGTGCATCTTCACTGTACACAGCATGGATATATCTAGTATATCTATCTATACCACTCCTGGTATATCTAGAAGTAGGCTATTTCTGTGCAAGGGAATGGAAACAGGATGCAGGTGTCTAGTCGTCTCGGGTACTCCCTGAGGCACCTGGTGGGCCATTGTGAGATACAGGAAGCTGGATTAGATGGGCCTTTGGCCTGATCCAGCAGGGCTCTTCATATGTTCTAGATATCTGTTTAGAGTTTTCTCACTCTTTTCTTGACTAGCCTTTGGATAACAGGGTTGGGAACTGTTTTTAGGCTTGCTGGCAGCCAGGCTGGACCTTTGTACTTTTGGCAGCCTCCAATCCAGGAGTGGCATGTGGGGTCAGCCAGGTTGGGCAGTAGCCAAGGACTCAGAACACCCACCTGGCCAGATCAATCCTTGAATTCAAAATGTGGTAGCACTCGCATCCAGGGCACCAGAAAGGGTGTGCCATGGAGACTCAGGGCAAGGCTTTGCCTGGCACTGCCCAACACTGCTCTAACCCCCCAGGATATTTGCTTGGACCTTGGAAGGAGTTACCCTGCTCAATGAACCAGAGCACTGGTTCCTAAACTGTGGGTTGGGACCCACCAGTGGGTCGCAAGCCAATTTCGGGTGGGTCACGAAGCATCTAGAGCAGCCATATTGAAAATGTGGGAAGATGAGAAGTTGGAAAGGGGGAAGGGTGCGTGGTTGTTTTGCTTGTGTTAGGCTTTTTTGCCTTTCTGATTCACTTTGCTATTGGAAAACGGCTGAGAAATCACCCAACTTACTGCTGCACTTTCAGGAAAGCAGCAGGCTCTGGCATCACTTCCGGCCATGACATCACTTTTGGTGGGTCGCAGACAGATTGTCATTCTAAAACGTGGGTCCCAGTGCTAAAAAGTTTGAGAGCCACTGAACTAGAGTAGTACAACAACCTCATACCATGCAGTCAACAGCACATCCTTCGATGTGTGGTGTCTTGGCTAGAATGTTGGGCTTCGGCATAAGAAAACCTGGTTAAAATCTCTCCTTCATCAAGGAGTGACTGCTAGCCTTGGGCCAATTGCGGACTCTCATGGCCTTACTAGACATTACATGGTAATTCCAGAATTGGAATTCCTGACACCTTTTTCGAAAGCAGTGGGGGAGGGAATCAGGACTGGGGTCACGGTGCAGGGGTCAACCCTTTGCACATCTGCATGCCGATCCGCTGACTTGCATCTCACCCGCTTCTTAGCTGCTCTCAGCTGCAGAAGAAAAAACTTGCAGGGAAAAGGGGAAGAGGCTATAGCAGGCCAGGGAGTGATAGGGAAGGGCCAGCCTGAGGATCTGGGTCTCGTCAGGGCTGGCATCAGCATAAAACACCCTTGGGCAGCTGTCAAGGAGCCAGCACCTTTGGGGCCCACTTGTGACACTTGCCCCGGCCCCATAAAGAGATTTGCCCCCCAGCCAACAAGCAGTGGCGACGTTCTGTCTGCCTCCCCCTCCAGGATGGTAGACGTGACTTTCTTCCATTCTTGGTGGGACAGAAGCAACAGCAGCAGCATTCCAGCCAGCGGCTAGAAGGCAATTTCTTTCCCTATCACTGCCCCATGCCACGTCCTGTCAGCACACCACCTTTGCCCCTCTGGTGAGGAGAACTAGGCTCCATGAGCAGGAGGTACCTGGCTGAAGACCTTTTAGACCTGGAATTAGTATGAGAGTCCACTGTGATAGTTGGGTTTCAGTATGGCTAAAGGGCTATGTGCCCTCTTCATGTATCATTTCTGTCCCCAGCCTTACTCCAGAATATCTTCACCTGGTTTGCTTTCTTAAAAATCCATTCGGAAATAGTATAGGGTGTGTGTGTTTTTCCCCACCACTAGAAACAAACCATGGAAGAATATGCACCAAAAATGTTACGCCATCATGCAAAATTCAAGTTGATTTGCAACAAAGAATCATGAATGGAAGCTAAGATTCCAGGAGATGACACATGAATCCTAAGATTCCAGCACCAGCACTATAAATTTGTTTCTTTAGCAAAGGAGTTCATCAGATTTGGCCACTGGAGATCAGCAGTGCAATCCTAGAAATGTTTACTTGGAAGTAAGTCCACTGAGTTCTTTTAGGGCACAATCCTAATCTGAAGTTAGGCCAGCACAGTTTGGCTGGCACAAGGGACATGTAAAGTATGTTTGAACCACTCTCGGAGTCAGAGAGGCCAGCACACAGATTTGAGCCATCCTTCCTGACCCCAAGAGTGGTCCAAATGTGCATTACGGTAGCTCTTGTGCTGGCCAAACTTTGCTGGCATCGTAGCACGATGTCCAAGAGGACCATCTTCTGTTCAACCACAAGACAGCCTCCCTCTGAAGATTCTCCTTTTAACTTTCATGACTGCGAGTGTTTCAAAAGGGTGTTATTTTATCACTGATTTCATTATTTGAAAGGCAGAAAGTGGTGTTATATGTTTTTATTCTAAGTTCTCATTCCGAGTTCTAATTTTTTCTTAATTTTAAATGCTTTAAAAGTATACTAGGTAGGTGATTTAAGTGATATAGAGCTCAATCCTAACCTGAGTTAGACCTAACCAGCAAAGTTTGACTGGCAGAAGGGCCACTGTAAAGCACTTTTGGACCACTTTCTGAATTAGGGAGGAATGGTGCACATCTGTTTGCTGGCCTCTCTGACTCCAAGAGTGGTCCAAACATACTTTACAGTATGTGTGTCTTGTACCAGCCAAATGTTGCTGGCCTAACTGTGCCAGCCTAACTCCAGGTTAGGATTATGCTCTTACTCTCAGGTAAGTGCTCTTGGATTGCAACCCAAGAGCATTTGTTTTCACAGACGAGGCTTAAATCACTGTTGCCCTATTGGTGGGGGTCTTTGATCCTTACTTCATCCAGAAGAAAAGGCTGGGCTGTGGCATATGTACTGTACATGAGCACTCTGACCAATGTAGGTTTTTTATTCATATTACCAACCCAATTGAACTATTAAGAAATATGTCCTCTAAGGCTGGTATATTGCGGTAAGTACTTTTGTAGCTCACAACCCGTTCCCTCAGATGCTTAAGAAAGAGTGTAATTGTTTTACAGTTACTGGACTGCACAAGAGAGATCTTGCGACACAATAAAAATTCTTGCCTTTGATTTCATAGATAATCAAGTTAGTGAAGCACTTCCAGTAAAGAAATGCACTATACTTGGTTGGGCTAAAGTCTACATTGAGAAAAGAACTGCTCAGGATCATTTCCTTTGTTAATTATTTTTAAAGCAGTCTTGCTAGATGGACCTCAGTTCCTACGGTTAAATAAAAGTAAATGTTCAACTCAGTACTTGGACTTCTTAACAGCCTTGTTGGCTTCCTGACCAAAGACCCGGTACAGCGCGAATCCGGGTATATTCATACTATTACCTTCCCAAGTTCACAGTAGATCTCTTTAGATATTATCCTCAATGTGAACATGTTCAGTTCAGGGACAGAAGGAAGCTGGAGTGCACCAGTTTGCCATGTCCTCCAAGCCAATGGGCCTACCAGCAGTAGTGCTATCCAGTCGGTACGCTGGGTGGGACTTACGTTTGATCGGCAGTCCACCCCTTGCATCACGCTGCGTTCTGCTGCTTTCCCGCACACCCCGGCGTGCGGGAAAGCGGCGGAACGCAGCATGATGCAACGGGCGGACTGCCGATCAAACGTAAGTCCCACCCAGCATACCAGCTGGATAGCACTACTGCCTACCAGTCGTGGCCCCAGAGCATCTGCATGCTGTTCCTGTGTTTGAAACTCACCTTTTTGAAACAGGTGTGTGTGTGTATGTGAGTGAGTGAGCTAATTCTGAACTGAGCAGAGAAGAGTTTATTTTATCATGAACCAAAACATGTATGCAATGCAGTGCCTCCTAACAGCCATAAAAGAAGGTACAGGACAGATCTCCTGCAGACATGGGTTCCAAAGTTTGGGAGCTGCCACCAAGAAGGCCCTGTTGGGCATGCATGGCACCTGAACCTCAGCAGGTTGGGACTCCTGCCTTCTAGTGTAACCTGTACCTGCAACAAACAATCATATACTGTAGTACTAACAATGCATGTTAGTATTCTATGCCAAAGATGTGCTCACACATCCAAACAAGATAAACGCTAGACTGGTTAACACTACACTGAAAACAAATTCTCCTTCAGTGACTGACACTATGGAAACAATCTGTGCTTCAAAATTGTGAGAGTGATTTTGTTATCCTTGGAGAAAGATCATCTACGGCTCTACAGTTTCAGAATACATCGTACAACACCTTCCCCATGCTAAAGTTTACAAATCTGTTTCATTGTCTTTTCTGCTCTCTTGATCTTTTTCTCATTTTTTCCTTTCACTAAAGACAAAAAAATGTAATGTTCACAGAGGGGTTAACAGCTCTGAAAGCTCAATAATTAGTGTTGGAATGAAACTTAAGACTTAAAGAGAAAAGTCATTATCCCCTGAAGCAAGAGTGTAACTCTTACACAAGGGGGAGGGAACAGACTTTCCAGACCAGTTGCCAACTGTTGCAGTTGTATCCATCAAGTTATTGATTAACTTGACCACTACTTTCATTAATTCATGTAGTCAGCTGTACTCTTCTGTCCTGTCAGGATTTAGAAACTGATCGAGAAGAGTGATATTGCGTATCAGGTTATTACAGTGAAATAATGACCTTTCAGTTTCTAGTGTGGAAATTTCCAAGATCTGACATCCTCTGACTCTGGAGAAATAATATTCTTTTTGCAAGTATTAATTTAGATCCAACATTCAGCCACAAAGGCCAGAGGCATATGTATCCAAGATATTTAATGCTTCTTGTCCATTGCACAATTCTCTGCATCCTATGAACTAAATGGGGCTTCCTCCCAGGTGAGTGTGTATAGGGTTGCAGCCTCAAACTCTTTGTTATATGTGGTATTCATCCAATGACAGTTCAATGCAGTGGATTGAGTTCAGATTTGGAGTAGGAAAGGTCAGGTCAAAGTTAAGGTCCTTGCTTAGCTATAAAACATTTTCTGAATCGCAATTGGCAAATCACTACTTCTTAAGGGAGTCAGAAGGCTACTTCACCTTTCGTGGAGTTCATTGGGTTTCTCTCTCTCTCTCTCTTTTTAAAACCCCAAATCAGCCTAGACAAGCTTTGAGCAGAAGGAAAGGCAGGGGACACGGCTTAACTATTTCTTTTCCAGTCAGTTTCAGTTTCAAAATCATTGCCTCCAAGAGGAATTCTTGTTTTTACTCACATGAGTAATTGTATAAAATGAAGTTACTGGAGGAAAGCAATTAAACAGATTATCCACCCTTCCTCTGCTCTGACTTTCAGTCTGAAAGAGTTTGGGGGTATTTTAAAGGAAAAGAAGGAGAGGAAAAAGATGTACCTCTGTGTAATCAATTTGCATTTAAATGAGACAAGAGTGAGGTTTTTTTTAGTGCTATTTTTTAATTACTGATGTTTGCTTGCTGTTCTTTTATCTGCTGATATTGTTTTACTTATTGACCTCTTAGCTGTTTGGGGGAGTTTTCCTAGATTGAAAAATGGGACCCTAAAGAAATTAATTACAAGGCACTTTGCACATGAAAAAGTGCAAAAGAAATCTGGACCAAATTGTTGTTGTTCAATTGCTAAGTCGTGTCCGACTCTTCACGACCCCATGGATCACATTATTCACAGGTAAAATGACATAGCTATGGGATGCTTCTCTCATCTGCATTCCCAAGTGGATTCTGGGCACTGTATAAAGACATCTTTAATGTAATGTTTAAAGAGCAGCCACAGCAGATTCTTTACTGACCATGGGGACCCAACTCATACTTAGCATTGCAAGATTAAACCCCTGCTAACTGGGCAAGAGGAACTTTTTCAAGTGGCACTCCTCTTATATTTAGCAGGGGGAGAGTAATTGTCCCTCTTCAATCCAGCAGTGTCTTTTCTAGTCGTTGTTGCTGGTGGTGTTCTACATTTTTTTTAGATTGTGAGCCCTTTGGGACAGGGAGCCATTTAACTTTATTATTACTATTTGCCTGTAAACCACTTTGTGTTGAAAAGTGGTATATAAATACTATTTGATTGATGTATTATTTATCTTACACACACACACACACACACACACACACACACACACACACTTCAGTCCCTAGTCTTTCTCCGTGTCTCATCAGTCAGGAGGTTTGTCTGTCTGAAAGAAAGTACATACACTTTTACAGTACAGGCATGCCCCTGTATCAGCTGGGGTTCTGTTCTGGACCCCCCTTCCCTGAAATTGCAGATAGTGGGCGTGCCTTTTAAAAGATAGGGGAACATCAGTGGTTTTCCTGCAATAAGGTAAAAAAAAAGAGATGTGTTTAATATTCCCCTATCTTTTTAATAGGTATCCCAGTATCCGTGGTGTCTGCAGATAACTGAAACCTTGGAAAAGTCAGTTGATACAGGGGCTGTGTTGTTTATGGGGATTCAGAAGGGTGTAGGTTGGTGTACATTTGCATTTACACTAGCCAATAGGTGCCCTTAAAGCTGAAAAATTGTATTTGTTCACCTTAAAGTTTCTGAAAAAAACACTGTGTGTTTGTGTGTGCATTTAAAAAACAAAACAAAACACCAGTTTTCAAACTTCCAGCACTTTTGCAGAATATTTGACCTACAAAGTAACCTGACCAGAACAGGCAGTACGAGAGCAAAAATTAAACCACAACTTATTCTTGCAAACTTTCCAACTGGAGATCACACACATTTAGAATATTCAGGTCAGGAGGAGAAAATATTTTTCTTTATGTTCCTCATACAGCCATCCAAAAAATGGATTTAACATAAAAACTGGTTCATATATTTTCACATGGGGTGTGTGTGTGTGTGTGTGTGTGTGTGTGTGTGTGTGTGTGTGTGTGTACATGTGACTTCATCTTCCATAAGTGATACAGATATAAATGCAGGACCTACAAAATTGGTGTCAAAAATCACAGTGGTGTTTTCTGTGTGCATTGGAACTTTTACAGAAAAAATATTTTAGGTAGGTTTTAAAGAGTGATCATATTTTAAAAGACTCTGGATTTGGGAGAGATATGTAAATTGAGAGTAATTCAAACTGAAAAGAGAAAAAAATAAGGCACAGTTACATAGGCAGTTTTTAAGTCCACACTTTTGACGCAACAAGGGTGGTAAATGTGTAGATGCAGACTCCAGCACATGGAACTATGGCTGCATGTGCTTGCCTGCTTGAAGCTGTTCTGCCAAATTCCCTGCTGGGCCTCCCCAAGAGCCCTGATGCCCACACTAGGCTGACTGGTTTCTGCTCCAGAGCAGCCTCAGAGATAGACAAGAGGGAGGGGGTTCATTCACCCACTGGGCCTCCTCTCCTCCAGCAGCCTTGCTTGGGATCACCGGCTGGCCAGCCTCCTCCAGACTGCCCTCATCACCAGCTCAAAATACCCTAATTTAGCACCAACAAACCCCACCACCAAACACCACCTCCTCCACTTGGTGGCCCTAGCGGCATGGCAGCCATATAACAGATCCCCACAGTTATTCCCCACAATAATGTTACCTTATCCAGTCATTTAACAGACAGTCCATCCAGCAATCCACTGCCACTTTCCTTGCTGCACCTGCCCGGTGCTGCACCTACCTTAGTGGTCAGGGAACAGGGATAAATTACCCCAAATGGGGTAAAAATGAAATTCCTGGGGGTAATGGACAGATAGGAGTATGCCCCGCCCCCTTTTCCCTCATCCTTCCTTCATGACCAACGTTCTCTCTTCTGACCAATGGGAAGCTCCTCTCACGCTTGATGGATTTCCCTTGCTTCCAATAGGAGATTAGAAGCGGCACAGTACTTGGCCCCCAATAGGCAGTGTTCCCCTCCCTTCCCAAGCGGTGAAGAAGGCTGTGGTTATCGATCCCACTGCTGGTAGAGGGAGAAGGAAGCAACAGCAGAGAAAATGGCGGCCGTGGCTGCAACTGTGGCGGTGATGGGGGAGCCGGCGAGGCCAAGCCTATTCTGGGCAGCGAGGCCGGCGCAGACCCGCTCCTGGCTGGCACTCAGACAACTGTGGAGTCGGCGGTGCTTGACACCAGGGAAGAGCCCGAACCAGCTCCGGGTGGGGAGGCCGAGGACCTGCCACCGTCGCTGCCACCCAGGAGCCCGGCAGGCACGCGAGACGTGCAGGCGTGGGGGAGGCTCTGGTGAGCGGCTGAGGTGTGTGTGTGTGTGTATGCGCATGTGCCTGCAGGCACGCACGTGTGTGTGTTGAGAGGACTTCTGTGGACGTGCCTCTTTGCTTGTGAGAGCTAGGGCTCTCCCTGGGTTTGCCTTGTCTTGCTGTCCCAAGGAGTGGGGCGGGCGGGCAAGCGAGCAGGGGGAGGGCTGGGGTGCCTGCGCAGGGAGTCAGGGACACAAAGAAAGGCGGGAGGCAACGAGGCATGGCGAACAGCAGAAAGACAAAAACAAAATCAGAACTGCTGTTGCTGGCCTCTCTCTCTCTCTCTCTCTCTCTCTCTCTCTCTCTCTCTGTGTGTGTGTGTGTGTGTGTGTGTGTGTGAGCGAGAGCTAGCCAGCCAGCCAGCCCCAATCTGAATTCATTATAGAGAGAAATCTTAAGTCCAAGCACCTAAACCTGTTGTCAAAAAAAACCTGTTGTAACCCAGAAGGGTTGAATTCTATTCTCTCAAGGTCTGCAGGTGTACCCAAACTCTTTATAACTTCATATTTACATAGCATTAATTAAGCTCATTAATTAATCAAATAAAAAGCAATGGGTTCCAATATGTAATTTTTTTCTTTTGTTGGGGGGGGGGATGGTAATGTCAAGGGGGTAACATAGGCGTATCTAAATATATTTTGGGGTAAAAGGTAAAAAAGTTCCCTGACCCCTGACCTACCTGGTGCTAACTTACTGCAGCGCCTGCCTCCAACTTTATACTGAGGCCAGCCAATCAGTGTCTGTTGCTGAGCAGGATCTAGCTCATCAGGCACACCCATCTGCACCTGTGCTAATCCCTTCCTAGCCAGGCCCCTCATTAGCCTGCAGTTGTGTTCCTGCTGCAGGCAAAGACCTTGGGGGTTAACCCTGTAATCCCTGGCTGATATGGACAAGAGGCCACTGCGGATACCATTTCCTAACTCCTGGGGGTATCTCCTGCCTTTTCCAATGCCTGGCCACAAATTAGAATTGGACCATCAGTTCCACAGAAGCAAAGAACAAAAGATGTGTAGGTAACTCTCACTTCTTTCCTAGTTTTCCTATAAGGTGTGAAGTTAGGACTCATGGGTCACACCAGGTACAGCCAATCTTTCAATTTTAAGGTTCCTGGACCTTTGAAAATTGTGTAGCAGAGTAAATTTCAGCAGGTGCAGCTTGTCATCTTACAGATTCCCTCTTCTGAAATTCCCTCTTCTAAACAATTGTTAAAGGTCCAGGAGCCCTAAAGTTGAAAGGTTGGTGACCCCTGGATTACACCACTGTGAGATCCCTGAGCATCAGAGGTCGTCTAAAGTTGAAAGAACTCAGTGTACCTGATGCCGCACAGATCCCTGAGGGAGGGCTGGCTCAATGTGACAGTCGCATTGGGCCCTGCACTTCAGGGGGCCCCCGCACTAGCAGGGTGAGCATATTGCCTGTGGCTGCAGCTAGGATCCCTATGGGCTGTAAATCAGTGGGGCGAACAGAGAAGCTTTATCTTGGCCTCTCCCACCTGCCTCTGCCTCTGGACAGCCCAAAATGGGCCACCTGGAAGCAGTTGGCGGTGATGCTATGATATCACCACCAACTACTTCCATATGCCATGCTTTGCATGTGGCACATGCTTCTTGGTGAGTGGGGGCACTGCAGGGGGGGGGCCCCACAGGAATGCTCCACATTGGGCCCCGCTGCTGCTAGAGCCGGTCCTGCCCTGAGGCATCTGGTGGGCCACTGTGAGATACAGGAAGCTGGACTAGATAGGCCCTTGGTCTGATCCAGCAAGGCTTTTCCTGTGTTCTTAAGTTTTGCCATCAGGTTTTGGAGACCCTTCAAGCAACACACCCTCAGTGGTCTTGTGGCTGGCCCAAAGTCTCCTGGTACCCAAGGCACCACACCAAATTCAGCCCCTTACCTAGGGCCATGCTTCCTAATCCTTTTGCTCCCTGGATTCAAAAAGAAAGAGGGAAACAGAAGGAGAGGATACTAGCTCATCACTCTTAACTCTTCCACTCTTCGTCCCCTTCTTCTTTTTTGAATCCATGGAATTCAAAGGAAGAGCAGTGCCTTGCCAATCCACGACCTGAGACAACTGCTTCAACCTGCCTCACTGGTGGTCCAGCCTCGAATAGTCCCTCGCTCTCTGTGGGTCCATCTCACCACCAATCACCCAGCTGTACTCACAGGCAACAAGTCCCAAGTACTAATTTGCAGTTCGGAATGTGATGTGCATCCCATTCATACAAAAGACACTTCCAGGAAGCCCAATGAATAGGGGTGGTTTTGTAGTAGTAGTAGTAGTAGTAGTAGTAGTAGTAGTAGTAGTAATAGTAGTTTGTTGTGTTTGAATAAAAACATTGAATAAAAACGCAAAACACCACAACTTTGGGGATTAAAAATTTGAATACAAACACAAAACACTGCAATTTGGTGTTTAAGCTATTTTCCAGATATTAAAATAGACTACTTTTCCAATTAGAAATCATACTGTGGCTGCATCTGCTGATGCTATATCACCTATATCATCTACCTAGTTCACTTTTAAAGCATTTAAAATTAATAAGAATGAAAATGTAGAAGAAAAACACAGCACACTGCAGTTTGCTATTTTAATCAAGAAATTTGGGAGGGGGGTCACTAAAAACACACCCTTACCAATGTGGCTTGTGTGCATTTTGTGATGCAGATGAAGGTGTTCAAGGGGGTTGTATTGCAGAATGTAAAGCCACCCCTCACATTCTATGTCACTCTCTACTTCTCTTTCAGATGATTCAAACCAGTACATAGCCCTTTACGGCTCGGGTCCGGGGTATTTGAGGGACCGCCTTCTTCCATACAATCCAACCCGTACTCTTAGATCATCTGGGGGGGCCCTTCTGACTGTGCCGCCACCAGGAGAAGTGAGAGGGGCGGCGGCCAGGAAGAGGGCCTTCTCGGTGGTGGCCCCCCAACTTTGGAACACCCTCCCCTTAGAATTGAGAACTGCTCCCTCTTTGTTTACATTTCGGCGGGGGCTGAAGACCTTTTTATTCCATAAAGCTTTTAACTGTTGACAGGCTGGCTGGCTGGCTGGTTTGTGTATTTGTGTATTTTATAATTTTATGATCCACTGGACATGTTTTTTAAATTGTATCTGTTTTTAATTTTGTTGTATTGTTTTTAACATTGTTTTTAATTGTTTTTAATGTTGATTTTATATTGTATTTTTTATGTTGTATGCCGCCTTGAGTGCCTCCGGGCAAAAAGGCGGGGTAAAAATCAAATAAAATAAATAAATAAATAAATAAATAGCTGATGTTTTTCTAATACTTCACTGGAATAAACAAAACAATTATCCTTTATCTCCTCCACATTTTCTGCAGGGCCTTTGTTTCTGTTTGCAACTCAGGCTGCAACCTTAAACCTGCCTGGAAGCTCTGAAGGTTAATTGGATTTGTGAGCTCACAAAAAATGTTCATAATAATACCCTTTGATTCACGCAAATTCAAGGCAGCCTTTCCTGGTCCAAGGGGAGAGCACTGAGGCCTTGCAGAGTCCTTGTGAAACTGAGGATGCAATCCAAAGCGACTTTCCAGCACTGACATAGCAGGGCCAATGGGACTGTGCTGCATACTACAGTGGAGTAATAGTAATTGAGGCCTCCTCAAGGTAAGTGAATGTTTGTTCCCTTATCTCAGAGCTGCATTGCCCTTACCCCAGTGCTGGAAAGTTGGTTAGCATTGCACCTTGAATTACAATGAACCCTCAGTTTTATGGTCTAGTAGGGATAGGGGTGTCTGTTAAAATCCTTTATATCCAGATGCCCCTTCCCCCCAGTACAACACAATCCGATGCACATCTACTCTAAATTCCATTGTGTTCAGTGGGGTTGCTTCCCAGGAGAGTGGGTATAGGATTGCAGTTTAGGGCCCAAACCTATTCTCTTCCCCTCCATAGCCATGCCAAAAAGCCACATGTGGCATCTAGCAGGGAGGCAACTCAAGGGAAAATGAGAGGTAAATATAAAGCATTTGTATTTATCTCCTGGTAAGCCCTGAGGCCACTAATGGGTCTCCCTGGAGTTCACCACCATTTTCATTTTCACCACAGAGAGAAAAGGGGTGGGAGCTTTGCAGTGAAGGAGATAAGATCCAGCGCATGCCATTGCCACTGGATTGACCCCCTCCTGCCACTACCTCGCCCCGCTCCACCACCTCCCCCCCCTTGCCCATATTCACTCCCTACATGAAACACGAACTCAGCTTCCAGGAGATTTGAGAACTGCTCCTTTCCTTAATGTATTTCAAAGGTGACTGAAACACTGTTTTGGTTGGCTTTTGAGTAGTCAGGGTTGGTCAGAGGGTTATTTTATTTGTTTATCATGGTCTCTAGGTTCTTACGCCTCCTCACTTCCATGTTATTGTGCACTTTACTATGCCTTTTAAAGGGACGTGGTGGCACAGCGAGTTAATCCGCTGTTGCTGGGCTTTCGACTGCAAGGTTGGGAGTTCAAGACTGCGCGATGGAGTGAGCTCCCGTTGCTTGTCCCAGCTCCTGCCAACCTAGCAGTTCGAAAGCACCTAAATGCAAGTAGATAAATAGGGACCACTTCGGTGGGAAGGTAACAGCGTTCTGTGCGCTATGGCATATAGTCATGCCGGCCACATGACCGCAGAAGCTTGTCCTTGGACAAAACGCCGGCTCTACAGGCTTTGAAACGGAGATGAGCACCGCCCCCTACAGTCGGTCACAACTAGACCATTTGGTCGTGGGGAAACCTTTAGCTTTTTATGCCTTTTAAATTTGCATTATTGTATTATTTCACAGTTGCTCCTTGTGCTTTTCAGGATTTGATTGTTTTATGCTGCTTTTTTATTGTTACATCTCTATTGCTTTATTGGTGATGTATGTGGAGGTTTTATGTTGTGGCTTTGTATTGTGTAATGTTTTAATTCAGTTTTATCTATCTAAATAGATAAAACTGGAGCTCTTCTCAGCGGCCCCAGAAACTATGGTTCCGAAATCAATTTTGGCCATTTTCGACCATTTTCACGTGGGGCCAGTGGAGTCGTTCAAATGATTTAGGAACAGGAACTCACTTTTGATTGGCACTTGTTGGGAACCTGGAACCAGCCACGGAGCCTGTTAGGATCTGGAACGCCCGTTCTGGTCCATTCCCCCTGAATGACATCACTGCGTGGGGGCCCCTGTGTAGTCCCACCCCCAGGGGCGGTAGGGGTCCCTGACCCACGCAGTGTTTGTCCCCAGGCCACCAGGCATCCGCATGCTGAGTTTGGTGCCAATCAGTCCAGGCGTTCCAGCGGGGCATGGTGGACATTTTGTTTTGCACCCCTTCTGGCCCCCCATGCCGAGGGGGGGGCCAAATCCAGACTCCAACAGAGTTGGGAGCGTCGCCACTCGTCTTGGTGACCCCGGAAATGACAGATTCCATGCCAATTTTGGCCATTTTCGACCATTTTCATGTGGGGCCCCCTGTGCACCCCACCCCCGGGGGCACTAGGGGGCCCCAACCCCCATAGTGTTTGTGGCCTGGCCGCAAGGCGTGCATATGCCAAGTTTGGTGGTAATCGGTCCAGGCATTCCAGCAGGGCATAGCGGACGTTTTGTTTTGCACCCCTTCTCGCCCCCCCCCCATGCCAAGGGGGGGCCGAACCCGGACTCCACCAGTGTCGGGAGCATTGCCGTTTGTCTCGGCGACCCCGGAAACGATGGATTCAACACCGATGTCGGCTGTTTGCGATCATGTTTACGTTTCAACCCCCTCCTGCACCCCCCCGGGGGGTCCTAGGGGTGTGTGATCCCTACAGTGTTTGTCACCAGGCCGCAAGGTGTATGCGTGCCAAGTTTCATGTCGGTCGGTCCAGGCGTTGCGGAGCCTATGCGGAACATACAGACAAACGTTCTCTTATATATATATATATAGATAGATAGATAGATAGATAGATAGATAGATAGATAGATAGATAGATAGATAGATAGATAGATAGATTTTGAAGAATGTATACCCCGCCTTTCCCATGCTGAAGCAAATGCCCAAGGCGGCTTACATGAGCAGGCTAGTCTAAACCACCATATTTTCAATGGGTTTTTTTTACACATATACTAGTCTTGTGATCCACCAGTCCTCAGCCCCAGATGTCGCCTTCCCAGTGTGGTTCTCTCCTTTGGCTGCATGCCATCAAGCCTCAGCAGGCAATGGCAAGTCAAGCCAGGACAGGTCCTCAAGGTTGTATTCAGTTCTTTGTCGGCTGGCCTCCTCACAGACTCCACCACAACTTTCACTTGCGGTGAGCTAATCAGCTCCATAGCGACTCTGTTCTGCCACCACAGGTACTGCAGCTTGTCACTGCCTGACATCCGTCTCCCATCCAAAAACACCACAGATTCTTCTGCTTAGCTTCAGGCAGTACCAGCAGCTCAACCATCAGTCCACACCACCTGCCCAGTAGTCCCTCAAATACCATGGAATATACACAATATATGGAAGCAGTCCCTCAAATACCCTGGTCCTGAGCCATAAATGACCATAAAAATCAAAACTGTCCCCTTGAATTGTGCCTGGACATGAACTGGCAGCCACTGTAACCACCGAAGCAGTGGCCCAATTGAGTCAAACCTACAAACCCCTGCAACCACACATGCGGCCGCATTTTACAGTTTTCAGACAGTCTCCAAAGGCAACCTCTCATATAGCATGTTGCAGAAATCTAATCTAAATGTCACTAGGGCAGTTTTTCTCAAACTGTGGGATGTGGTCTTATTGTGGGCAGGTCAAGAAACTGATAGCTGACAAGGAAAATGCACTGAGCTGAATGCAAAGTGAAACTGAGTTGCAATTTGCATCTACTCTGCAGTAGGCAAACATTTCAAAGGGCAGGCTGAGAGGCATACATCACCAGAATGATTCCAATCCAACGAACTCAGGCCTAAAAATACACTCACGAAGGAAATTCCCACCCCCCCAACCCAAATTCCCACTTCTATGCAATGGTTAAAGGTATAGGCACTCTGTCCCAGTTTGGATCTGGTAACCCTACATATGGGTCAGAATGCCTATATCATTAACCATTGTATAGAAGAGGGAATGTAGGCGCAGCTTTTTAAACCTTTCCATGTTGATGTGCACCTGCCAAAATTCCCTTTTCTATACAATGGTTAAAGGTGTAGGCACTCTGCCCCTGTAGTTCTGCAGGAGCCTGAGCTCCTGTGTAAAGCAGCTCCTTCCCACCCCCACCTTGTCTTCACAGCCATTTGTGGCTCGGAAAGCAAAGCCTCCCAAGTTGGCTTTCCAAGTCATGAATGGCTCTGAAGGCAAGATGGGAGGAGCCCCTTTACACAGGAGCTTAGGCTCCTGAAAACTCAGCATTTTTCCCCCTCGAGGAATGCCCTGCCCTTCTTCACTGGTTCCCCTGCTCCTTCTCTGTATCCAAGAAGCAGGTCCCATCCAGGTGTTTCAGTCCTCCAGCTCAGATCCAGACACCATGAAGTTCCAGGGGGACAAAAGCTGTTGCATAAATGCAAATAGTGAATAACCCTCAGCTGTATCTATCCCTGGAGCAGAAAGTACTTTTATTATTTATTTATTTATTTATTTATTTATTTATTAAATTTTTACCCCGCCTTTCTGCCTAAAAAGGCATTCAAGGCGGCATTACAAAAACACATTTAAAAACAGAAATAAAAAACATCCAATTAAAAACAGTAAATTAAAACAATATAAAAGTACAATATAAAAATATTTGTCTGCTGGAATTTCAGAACCGAGTATCTGGCTGACAGAGTTCTGCAGGCCTCGACTGTCAGAAGCAGCAAGGGCAGCATATCTTCCTTTTGACAAACCTTTGAACTTACAGAGGTTTCTTCGCCTTTGCTCGGAACCCCTTGGGGTTACATAAGGACAAACTCTGGACTCATTTGCAGGGCATTTGACACATTTTGTCCGTGTGCTCGACTTCAAGGAGGAGCAGCCGTTTCCCAGCGGAGAGGAGAAGGAAATTCATCACAGGGGAGACTTTGGCAGCCTGACTTTGATTTCTAAGCATGAATCGCAAGTAGGAGGCCATCAAATGAGCAGAATGTGAGCATGTGGTGGGCGAAGTCGCTGTCGAGGAGGATCATCATGGCATTGTAATTCAACGCCTATTAACTCAGCACTTTCTTTTGGCATTGGCTACTCATTCCACCTCCACTACATTTTCCCTCTGCTTGCATGACTTTTCTCCCAGACCGCAAGCTTGAGGGCAGGACCAGTCTCTTTGCTGGATTTGCATACAGAGCCTACTTCATGGAGGCACTGTAAAAAAACAAGCAGGCAAGCAAAGCAACAAAGAGGGTGGTGATTGTTTCAGAAAGCTGCTCAAATGACATGACATAAGGCATAGTGGTTCTCAAACTGTGGGTCACAATCCACCCAGCCAATTTTTGGTGGGCTGCAAGCCCTGGTACTCACTGCCGGCTGCTGCTCTTGTTTCCACCTGAGCCTCAGCTCAGCTGTAGTTGGCCCACTCTGAGCCACATTGTGTTTTCTACACTCGGCTGGTGCAAGGCCTGGGACTCTCCTCAACTATGACCCTCAGAGCGCAATCCTAATCTGGAGTCAGGCCAGCAAAGTTTGGCTGGCACAAGGGACACCGTAAAGTACATTTGGACCACTCTCAGAGTCAGGGAGGATGGCGCATGTCTGTGTGCCGGCCTCTCTGACTCCGAAAGTAGTCCAAACATACTTTACGGTGTCCCTTATGCTTGCCAAACTTTGCAGTGCCAGCCTAACTCCAGATTAGGATTGCACTCTCACTGATGATAACTTCAAATCTGTACATATGCTCATCCCAGTATGACAGTGTTTCTAGAATGGGGCAAAACACTAGGTTTTGCAGGAGCCTGAGCTCCTATGTAAAGCGGCCCCTCACCCTTGCCTTCAGGGCCACTCGCAGTTTGGAAGCTTTGCAGTTCAAATGGCACTGAAGGGGAGGGGCCGCTTTACACAGGAGCTCAGGCTCCTGCTAAACTTAGCATTTTGCTCCGTTCTAGGAACTCCACCGCAGTATGAATGACTATTGCCATAAACCCCTTATTTTAAGTGATCTCCCGTTTTTGTACGGGAATGTGTCTTATTTTACAACATCAGCTCTGTAGAACATCACCGATGTATCTTATTTCAGTATCTTCTCTGGTGATGAGAGCAGCAGCCAGCAGTACGTCCTGGGCCTTGTGTCAAGTGTGATATGTGGGTCACAGTACAATGGCATTAAAAATTAGGTTGCAGTGCTAAAAAGTTTTGGAAGCACTGACATAAGGCACAGCTGATATGAAAACAGCTGATGTGAAACTTTTCCTACAGGGAAATTAGATTGTAAATCTATTTACGTCAGAACACTGTGATCCGTAGGGAATCTCTGCTAGACTAAAAATGGAACAAGATGGCTTTCCATTTATGTAGAGTGAGGGTTTTTTTCCCTTCCTACTAATCTCAGCTTAAAAACCTCACCTGATTTAAGCATCCGAATAAAATATATTGGAGAGGAAAACATGGAAATTCACTGTCAGTTACCCAATCTAGTTTAGATCGCAAACTACGGATAAGCTTTGAGTCATTGTTTCACTTTCTCTTTTCTGATAGCAATGAGAAGGAGGCATCTGTGACTCATCGTTCAGGCTGTACAATGGGCCAAGATCGACCATATTTGAAAAGAGCAAAACAAAAAACAATTTTTAAAACCTTCCTTAAAATCAACTTACATACACAGAAGCAGCTTTTTAACAATCTTTTTAAACCGTTATTTTGAGCCAATCTTATCTGAGCCACTGCCATGCTCAGTGTGTAATTGTTGAATAAACAAGCATCCCCCTAAATCCATGGGGAATTGGGTTCCTGCTGCTACCACTTAGTGTTTTCAGCCCTCCAACTTGCTTCCTGTTAGCTCTCTTCCTGCTTCCTGTTAGCATTTGCAGGCAGCGCAGAGACAGAAGAGACAGCGACAGAAGTGTTGCAAACAGAGAAAGATAAGGCATTTGCTAAATGGGGGGAGGGGAGCATTTGTGAATTGTGGATAAATGAAACTGCAGATAAAGGGGGGTACCTGTATATGAGTCCTGAAAAAGAGGGTTCTGCAATATCAATTTTTTCTGATTGTGAGCGCAATCGTAACCTGGCACAAGGGCCACCTTAAAGCACGTTTGGACCACTCATGGAGTCAGGGAGGATGGGGATATCTGTATGCTGGCCTCTCCACCTCTAAGGGTGCAATCCTAACCTGGAGTTAGGCTGGCACAGGTAGGCCAGCAAAGTCTGGCCAGCACAAGGAACACCATAAAGTATGTTTGGACCATTCTCCAAGTCAAAGAGGCCAGCATACAGACCCAGAGAGTGGTTTACAGTGCCATCCAAACTTTGCTGGCCTAACTCTAGGTTAGGATTGCACTCGGTGACACAGTTGTAGTCTGAATAATATTAGGTTGATCTGTGGGAGGGCCAGTCTCATGTGTACTGGTGACTGGAGACTTGTAAGCAACTGCAATAATACTTTGAATGAACATGGTGCTTGATTTAGACTCCTTCCTCCCCTTCCGGGCACCACCTCTTCACTCTTGACATGGCAGTGTCCACTTCTGTGTTTAGTCCAGCCAGACCCTGTTGGTAGCAGTGCTTTGGCATTTTAGGTGGAACTTCCACACTCCTATTTTTTAGATGCACAAGTTGCCACTGGAGAAAAGATATCCCCACTGCAAGCTAAGTGTTGTTCCTTTATTCAGAAAAGGAGAGGCACTCATTATGTTTCCATAATAACATCAGCTGTGGTGAGCAAGGAGATTTCCGTATCCTGCCAAAGAACCAAGCATTGGCTTACACTAATTAATGTCCACACCGCAAAGATTTCATTTTCTCCAAGTTTTCTTCCTGCAGTCCTGAAAGGCACAAACAAGTAAAGTGATAGTATTGCATTAAATCGGCACCTGTTGGTAGCAGAATGCAATCTTTAGGGCATCAACACTGATAATCCCACGTCTACACTAGTCTTGGGGGGGGGGAATCTTCTGAGCTGTGTAACACCAGCTACTTACCCAGTTTATATGCCTGTCGTTTCTGTGGATTAAAATGCTTGGTTACATCTGAGTCTCTAGTGAAAGCTGATCAGCCTTCGGATGTGTTTGGAGTCTGAAAAACCCTGTAATTATGCCCTTGACCATTTCTATACCTTTCTCTATAAAACACAATGAAGAGCTGCTGTAGGAGTGAGCATTATGCATGTTGGCTTAGCAACCCCATCCCACCATGCCTCCACATTTTCCGTATAGTAGATTGCATCTGTTACGAGAGCATTTGCAGCTTCACTGTTAGCTGGATTACTTTACAGAAACAGAATGGGAAAGTTTCCAATACTATTTTCAGGGTAAATATATATTATATACATCCACAAGAATTGAGTGTTGGAGAGTCAGAACAGATAAAAGGAAATACTTTTTTTAATCCAGTGGGTAATTAACTCCTTGCCACAGGAGGTGGTGGTGGCATCTGGCCTAGGTGCCTTTAAAAGGGGCCTAGACAGATTACTGGAGGAAAAGCCCATCACAGGCTACAGGTCATGATGGGTGGTGCCACCTCCTTATATTACCTTAGAAGTAGGCTACCTCAGAATGCAAGGTGCAGGGGAGTGGCAATGGGATTCAGGCAACTTGTTGTCTTGTGTGCTCCCTGAGGCATCTGGTGGGCCACTGTGAGATACAGGACTAGATGGTCCTTTGACCTGATCCAGCAGGGCTGTTCTTATACTCTTTTTTTCCCCAACATGGCAATATAGAGATAGGAAGAACATGTTGGAGAGATGTTGAATTTCTGTCAGTCATGTTGCCTAAAGGCACAGAAGCTTATCCAAGGGTGATTCCATAGCAATTCTGCATACACCATACAAGGCAAAGTTGGTGAGTCCAACTTTGAAAAAGAAGAGCTTCTGGAAATGTTAATTAAAAAAACCTGGAGCTTGCAGCTGAACACTGAAAATAGTACTTCTACATGCATTATATTTTACAAAGTATAAGGGGACAATTCTTTACACTAAGAATCTTATACTTTGAGATATATTCTAGGGAGGAAATGGAGAGATGGAGGCATGGGTTGAATATGCGTTTCTTTCAGTGATATGTACTTAGTTATAGCAGGGTTAGGTACAAGAGTGAAAGGGTTGTGTCAAAGGCTTCACAGTGCACACATCAATTGTGTTGAAGCATTAGGACTCTAATCTAGCTAAAGGATTCCATTTCACGCCGATTCATATGTCACATTTTTAGACTCCTATGAAAAGTACTTGAGCTTAAATGGTAAAATGTATGCACAGCACAATCTGTTGTGAATGGCACCCGGGTGTTTAAAATGATAGGTTTTTCCTGCAAAAAATACAGAGAAGCCAAACTTAATATTTTCTGAATATTGCTTCCATGCTTAATGCAGGTGAACCTGCTCAGTCAAAATGCAGGTGCCATTCACTAGCAGTGGCTTTCTGCACCTGTGTGTTCTGCATCCCTGGGTTTAAGGCATACATTGGTTTTCCATGGCTAAAGTCTCAACTAGGCAAAAAAGAAATGGAGAGGAATCTAGTGACAAAAGCCCACCTTTCCCCTCTTCCGTTAAGGCCTGCTCTTGACATGCATGCACACATTCACACACACTCAAGGACACTGGTGTAGCTAATGAAAGTGTAGCCTGGTGCAGAGGGCAAAATGATGCCCCGGAATTGATGTCACAATTGTATTTTAGTCTTCAGGGGCGTGGCCATAACTTTTGATAAAGGTATTACACCCTGGTTTGTGTCATTGCATTCTGCATTGAATTACCTTTCCAATGATATACAACATGATGGCATTATTTATACATACCACAGCTTTCACCATTTTGGCCACTAGTGTCAAGCTCAGCTCGTTGCCCCCCTAAACCTTGTTGCCCAGTGCAATTGTACCCCCTGCACTCCTTTAGCTATGCCCCTGATCATGGATGCCACTACCATGTAAGACATCCACATAGAGACTGTGTGCACAAGCATCAGTTGTGCTGTGTGATGTAGTTGTGAACCTGGCCTGTTTGCTGCATTGGAGTCAGGACCACAAGCTGCCGCCCCCTCCAGCAACTGGCACCCCCTTGTTGAGACTAGCAAGGCCCCTCACTTACCTGGAGTTCATAGCACCTTGCATGATTTTCGTCATGCTCCAAAAATGTTCTGACAGTTCAGAAGGCTTTTATACAATACTTCCTGCTTTCCGACAAACTGAAGTATTGTATAGCGGTCCTCCAGAGGAGGTAGGCAGCACCTGGGGGCACCCCCAAGGTAGGACTGCCACTGATGCAATGCACATAATGTTCATACAGTTGGGACGCCATAACAGTTGGCACTGTGCCACCACTGGACATGTGGTGAAATAGAAATGTGTGCACATGTGATGTGTGCACCTTCCTCACATATGATGAGGAACACACTGTATTGGAAAAGGCAGGAGATACCCCAAGGAGATAGGGAATGGTATCAGCAATGGCCCCTTGTCCCAGATAAACCAGGGATTACAGGGTTAACCCCCAAGGTCTTTGCAAGCCTGGGGAGCAACTGCAGGCTGATAAGGGCTCTGGCTCTGCAGGGAGGTTAGCACAGGTGCAGATGGGTGTGGCTGATTTATTAAAGCCTGCTCACTGATTGGCTGGCCTCAGTATAAAGCTGGAGGCAGGAGTTAGAGAAAAGGCACCTGGGAAGGTGCTGGATGGGAACACCAGGTAGGTGCTGGATGGATGGATTGCTGGCCTGCCTGCAGTGGCGTCATGCAGCTGGAACGCTGGCGGGAGGAACGGGTGAGTGGGGGTGGGGAAGACGGCGAAACGGAGCGGTACGCAACGGACGGGCTGCCGCTCACCCGTTCCTCCCGCCCAGCGTTCCGGCTGCATGACGCCGCTGCCTGCCTGCCTGCCTGCCTGCAGGACTGCTGGATGGACTATGACTGAAGGACTGGAGAAGATAAGGTTATTGTGGGGAATAACCATTGGGAATTGTTGTATGGCTGCCAAGCCCCTGTAGTTTGGAGCTAAGCCAGTGATGAGGGCAGTCTGGAAGAGGCTGGCCAGCCGGTGATTCCAAGCAAAGCTGCTGGAAGAGAGGAGGCCCAGTGGGTGAGTGAACCCCCTCCCTCTTGCCTATCTCTGAGGCCACTCTGTGGGGAAACTAGTTAGCCTAGTGTGGGCATTAGGGCCCTGGGGTGGCCCGGCAGGACAGAATTTGGCAGAACATACACGTGCTTGTCCTCCACAGGCATTGTATCTGTGCAGGTAATGGTCACATGTGAATCAGCCCTGAGACGAGCCGAAGGAACAACAAATGCAAAAAGATCATTCCTGCTCTCCCAGTGGAAAGAAAAAGCACACATAGGGGAGAAGGACTGGGGTACACGTGGAGGCAGTGAAGGAAGGGTGTCCATCTGGGAGCCCGTGGGAAAAGACAAAATTAATGAACTGGAATGGCTTCTGAAAAGATGTCCTTTATTATGAAAAGTGGACAAAGGAACATCTCAGTTTTTAGACTGGCACAAAGAGAATGGCACATAAAGAGTCCCAGCTCCTTTTTTTGTTTTACAGACTACACATATTTAAGTGTGCTAATTAGGCAATAAAATGCTGAACACATTTCATAGTCTGTCTACTCAAAGCTTTACAGAGAACTTTCAACCAAATGCCAGTAGTACTAGCACGAGAGGTGCAATCTGTGCTTATAGCCACATGCAGCCAAAATCAAACTGATGAGTCACAGTTCTTACAGGTCTCAGGTGCAATCCTACCCTGGAGTTGGGCCAGCACAGTTAGGCCAGCAACGTTTGGCTGGTGCAAGGGACACGGAAAAGTATGTTTGGACCACTCTTGGAGTCAAAGAGGCCACCACACAGACGTGCACCATCTTCCCTGACTCCAAGAGTGGTCCAAATACGCTTTACAGTGGTCCTTGTGCCAGCCAAACTCCAGGTTAGGATTGTGCTCTCAAATTAACACACATCACTTTTTTTTGTACAAAGCATCATTTGCCATTTATCTAGGGTCCCCCCCCCCCAGTCACTTCAGGTGATTGCAGCTCAAGTCATTCATGTCTCTTCTGCAATTCAGGAACAGGACAGCACAAGCCCAGAAATAGGAATTGCCACAGAATTCGGCATCCTAAGAATCCTAGCTTAAGAGTATCATTCATTTAACAAAGTATTATTTTGATAGCACTATTATTGTACAGGCTGCTTTACAAAACAAAAAGTGTTTTTAAAAAAACCCTAGTTCTGCCTCAAGGAGTATACAATCTGGTTTACACAGTGGATAAGACAATAGAGGGAAGGGAGAACAACAATAACCAGGGATTAATTTGAGTACATAAATCAAGTTTTCAGCCCTTAGGGGCCCAATCCTATCCTCCTCCTCCCCCCCCCCACACACACAGCCATGCCAAAAGGTCACATGCTATATCCAGCAGTGGGCAGATCAGGAATGATTTCCCCTTACTCTTTATAAGCCTCTTGCTCCACAGTGGTCTTCTCAGATCTGTGCCAGCTCATTATTCTACAACTCCCAGACAGCTCTTTAGCTGGTGCAAGTCAGAGGAGAAGAAAGGGACAGAAAGGATCCCCAGAAAGGATCCAGTGTGTGCCATTACCACTTAATCCCTCCCTCCCACTGCCTCCCTGCCCACTGTTCCTCCCCCTCCCTGCCCAGTTTTTTCCCCCACCACTTACCTGCAGGCAGCAGTGGCTGCTCCAAATCCTCCCTGGGCTTCCCAGCTGCAGCAGGATGGAAGCACACGGCTCCACATACTCCTGTGTGGCCATTGAGTGTGCAGCACAGGGGCTCTGCAAGTCTGGGCAGGTGGCTCTGCCCGCGGCATGCAGCAAATTGGGCGACAGGCTTTGCCTCCCAAGCCAAGCTCTGCGTGGCTGCTTCTGGAGCTCAGAAACCAGGACGTTTGGCAATGACATCACTGCCAAATTCTGCCCCCTTTGCCCCAAACGATTGCTTACACCTGGGTTAAAGGTGTGTGTGTGTGTGTGTGTGTGTGTGTGTGTGTGTGTGTGTGTGTGTGTGTG
>JAJKFI010000030.1:461370-496518 GCA_029204185.1 Lerista edwardsae
GTGTGTGTGTGTGTGTGTGTGTGTGTGTGTGTGTGTGTGTGTGTGTGAGCCAGCACAACAAAACAAATAGGAAGACAACCCTGGCACAATGTTCTAGCATATTCCTCATGAGATCCCCGGGGCCCTCCCCACTTTTCCCCCAGCTCCCGAGTGCCTCTCATTTGTAGACTGGCAGCTCTGTGATCCAGCAAAAACAAGAGCAGGATTTTTAATAGCGAGACACCTGGAGGGGGCATCTTTTCATGGCCAAAATGGGATTCAGGAGCTTGGGATTCCTTTCACAGCCCTGCCATTAACTGACTGTTTATTCATCTGTTATGCCGAGATAATAATACTGACCTGCCAGGAGAGTTGTGCCAATTAACGTCTTCTAAAGTGCTTAGCTATGCCCTGGGAGGAAAGGCACAAGAGTCTATTGTTATCGACTGAAAGATCCACTTGGAACCAATTGCTTCCTCCTTTGTAGGTGGGGCTAGCTTGAATTCTCTTAGGTGGCTACAATGCTACAAAGGAGGAGGGGGTACAGTTGTCAGCTTGTGCCAAGCCCTGGAGAGAGGAGTAATTTGATAATTATGAGCAAGAAAGACCTGGCGGATTAAGGATGATGACGCAAAATGGTTCCACAAATCCCAAGCAGCAAGCCGGATACGCTGTGTGCTCCTAGGCAAGAAAAGAAGGCACTGATGCCCTGATCCGAACCGAACCATCTCCAATGGGAAGCAAGAGCCGCTTCTCATGTTTCAGGATTCCTTCACTTGCCTGCAGGAAAGAGCATGCAGCCCACATGAAGACTCTCACGTGTATTTGTGCACACGGCAAAACAGCTGCACCTGCAATTGTCACACACGGCACAGGTGGTTATTTTGTACAAGGACGATTTTACTACAGTATATGGAAATTTTTGTAATCTGTGATGATGAAGCATCCCTAAGAGCTAGAGAGAAAGGTCAGTATGTAATGTCTATAGCATAGGGTCAGCACCAGGTCCAAAGGGGTACTGGAGCAAAAGCTTTGCACTGCCCCCCATGGGGCCCAGTTGCTCAGGAAGGTGAAAGGGGTAGTGATGCATCTTATTCCTTCAGCACTACACTGGTGGCAGTACTGAAGAAAGTTTTCCCAGGCAGATGGGCAGAAGCAGGTTTCCAGCAGCTGTGTGTTCCCATCCACTACGAATCTGCTTCCCTGCCTAACTGATGATGCTCAATTGCTGGAAAAGTTAAAGGAAGGGCACATCTGATGTTTGGTCTGAGGTTGTACTTTGTTCACTCACTCTTTACTGGGATAAATGCACCAATGGTCCAACTTAGCTTCAGATGTGAATATTGCTACGGGGATGTTGTGATGGAACCTGGCCTAGGTGTCTTTAAAGGGGATATCTGCGGAGGAAAAGTCCATCACAAGTTACAATAACTGTATGCAACTTCTGGGTTTTAGAAGTAGCCAACCTCAGCACAGAGTAGCAACAGGGTATGGGTATCTTGTCATCTTTTGTGCTCCCAGAGACATCTGGTGGGCCACTGTGAGATACAGGAAGCTGGACGAAATGGAGCATGGTTTAATCCAGCGGGGCTCTTATGCAAATTTGCTGGACTTGCATCATATATTGAGGCAGTGTTGTCTCTAGGGTTTGTATTATTTATATATTAACATATATTATATATAACGGTACAAGTCACCCAAAAAATCAGTTATCAACAAAAAAACCATTGGCCAACTTTGACTCGTACTAACAACTTACAGATTCCCTGCTGTGTTATAACAATACCTCATTGGCTCTCAAAATATTCAGTTTCATTGGTCAATTTTGAGTTTAGGAAATCCAATTTTTGTTACAGAAGGCAGTTGTGTTTTCTTTGTCTGGTGTTTGGCCTATAACGTTTGATAGCATACAGATATTTCAACATGGTTTGTTTCATTGCAATCTGCAGTAAATTATGCATCAAATGATATATAACATGATGGTATTATTTGAAAATAGCAAGATTTTACCATTTTGGGTTGTAGTGGTATCACACACACACACACCCGAGTCCTCCAGTTTAAGGCATGGAAGAACATCTCTTTCAAATAATTCCCACAGCCTGGCACACATTCCAAGGGTAGGCACATGTCGTACTTGCATTGTTTTGTACAGTGCATGCAGCCAATGCCTCCAGAACAGAAGCCCTAAGGGCAGGGACATGGCCATTTCTCTGGCACAGTTCTGCCGCAGAAGGAATGCTGTGCACACCTTTCTGCACTGCACTGCAGTGTTTTTCCATTGCCCTTACCTGAATTACAAGCTCTCATTATTGCTCTGGAAGCTTCCCAGAAAGAATGTTACTTCAGAAATGCAGCCACGGAAGCCACTCTCTGGAAAAACTGGTGAGACCACCATGGCCATGGCTAGGCATGTAAAACAGCCATTCCTTGCCATATATCTGACAGGCAGCTCAATCCAAAGCAGCGCTGGTGTAGTATCCTAAGATAATTAGGATGAAGCAGCAGCACAGGGCAAGGGGATGTTTTCCCCTTGCTCCCAGGTAATCCCCAGCCAGCCCTATGGGGCTGCTTGGATCTGTGCCTGCAGATTTGCGGGCATAGGTCAACATGGATAGCAGCAGTCCGAATCGGGACTGCCCAGGCCAGGGACAGGGCTTAGGATATGGCACAACAGCTGTGGCCCGTCACTGCCCCTGTCTCTGCCCACTGCCACCCCATTACACCCCGACACACCTCTGGTGCTGCTGCTTGTGCCAGTCCAGTGCCCAAATCTGTGGCGCAGACTTGCCTGATGGCATGTTTGCAACCGTGCTGGACTGGCGCAAGAGCGTAGTGCCAGTGCAGCGCAAGTGTAGGATTGCACTCCAACCACACACGATTTTAACACACACACACAGCGTTGCTATTTCCACTGGACAAATGCACTTGCATACAGAAAAGGAGGGTGAGAGGAACTACTGTAATGGGACATATATAGATGGTGCTACAAACATGAATATATTGCCAGAATCAGCCCTAAGCTATACTGCAAACAAAGTCACATTAACACAAAAATTTAGATTTTTCCAATGCCTGTGCTTGACAACCTAGCAATTTTCCCTGCTTATGATGGATTGAAAATGCTTCCTACATTTATGTGTTTCAGCAAAAGCATTTGACCCATTTTAGATAATTTTTTTCATGGCCTTTATTTTCTTGTTATAAAGAAAGCAACTTGAGCACAATAGATGGGTTTTAATAGTTAAAGCAGTACATTATAACCTAAGCATATTATCCACATTTCCTAACAGCTCAAGCCTATCTAAATTCCCACATCTTTTGTGCATTCTTTCTACCCCAATTCTATTTTCCCACATAAAACAGGGCAGGTTTTTATTCCCCCAAAACAAACTGGTTCGTTTGGTTAAGAGGTTGACCCTGCGATGACTTTGGTATGGAAAATAAGTATAGAAATAATATTTCACCTGTTTCTTGAGCAAGTTGGGCAGCTATCCACACCCACAAATGAAAAAAAAAGTGTGCTCCTTTACTACAAAAAGGTTTAAGTGGGTGGGTTAGGCAAAAGATGGCACAGAGATAAATAAAAGTATAATGCAACTTAATGAGTACTTTTTCCACCTTACATAAACACGCTAGTTTTGGATAGGACTGGAGAAGTGCACAAGCCCTACTGAAGCATCAGATACTGTTGACATTGGACCAGGGTACACAAACAAGAGGGTATGTGTGACTCGGCTTTTTATAACCTGTGGGCATTTACCAGGCTTTACCTGTGTGATAGGATACTGGGGAGGGAGGGTCACCTGATGGTGAGAGTGATACTACACCCACATCCCCTGCTAACTGGGCAAGAGGCACTTTTCGCGTGGTGTTCCTCTTATATTTAGCAGGGGGGAAGTAATTGTCCCTCTTCACCCCAGCACAGTGTCTTTTCTAGTCGCTGTTGCTGGTGGTGGTTTGCATATTTTTAGATTGGGACAGGGAGCCATTTAATTTTATTATTACTGTTCGCCTGTAACCCGCTTTGGGAACTTTGTGTTGAAAAGCGGTACATAAATACTATTTGACTTTCTGAAGCTAAGCAAGTTTTTGCCAGGTCAATACTGGAATGGGGAACAGCTGGGAACCTCATGTACGCCACCCTGAGCTCCACAGTGGATAAGATAATAAATAAAATGGCAAGGAGGGAAAGCACCCTGAGCTCCTGGGAGGAAGGAACAGATGTAAATGTAAAGATTGTTAATTTAATTTAACTTTTTTAACTAGGTTATTGATTGACAATACTGTTTGTTAAATTATACTGTTTGATTGATTCATAAGATAAGCAGAAAGTGGCCCATCACTTTGTCTACCTGCGGTCTTTCCTCCACCCCCATTGTCCAGCTGGGAGTAAAATATTGTTACAAGAAACACTGCAACCCACCTGTCATCCTCTGCATTCCGCCAGTCTTTTCATTCTCCGACACACCTTTTTAAAGGCAACTTGTTGCACAGGTTTTCTCTGAGGATAACCTCAGAAGAGGTTGGCAGAAGGTCAGTCATGCTTCTAATTACCCAGGGGGACACACTGTTCTGGTCTATGTTTCATCTTTTCTGTGTGAGCACATTTAAGATTGCTTGGTTTCACCTACAGGACAGTCCCTGCTGGGCATGCTCAGCTACATGGGTCTCCCGTACCTTTAACTGTTGCGCTGCACATGAAGCTTGCTTAACCCATGGCTAACAAGCTGCAGTAGCTGAATTTCTCTTCTCTATACCAGTACTGAAGGCACAGGAATCCTTAGCAGACTGAATGCAGTGTGCTAGGTGGGTCATCTGGAATGATGTGAGCAAATGCTCTCGCACAGCATGTTTCAAACCTGGATTCCCAGTTTGGAAAGGTAATTTGCATATGCCTTTGAAGGCTTCTCATTGTCCAGGCTGTGATGGGAAATTGAATAGTCCCTGCTGTGTCTGGGGATAAAAGGGCACCCTGAATGCATGACGAAGAGACTGTTCAATTTTTTTCATGCAGAAATATGTGTTATAAAGAAAGTAAAGAAACCGATTACAGGAACTCAATAATGCTACAAGGAGAGAACACCTTTGCAGTGGCAACAGAGTATCTCTCTCTCCAGATCGTCGAGGTCCCATAATTGCCATGAAATTCATGGTCTGCGATCAGAAGTATCACTAGCTTAGAGCAGAGCCACATAATTGGCAAAATTATCATCTATATTAAACCAAGGCCAATCATCAGTAGCCATTCCCCCTCCTCACCTCCTTTTATGTTCACAGCAACCAGAGGCGGATCTAAGGGGGGGCAAATCTCTAAATGTTGCAAGAAGCCTTACCCTGTCATGTAAATCCCTCCTCTCCCTTGCTGCTGTAGCCAGTAAGCAATGCCAAGATGTTGCTGTTCCCTGTGAGGATTGGCTAGAACAGTGCAGGAGAGGAGTGTTTTTCACTGCAAGGTAAGGCTTCTTGCAAAACTTACAGATTTGCCCCCCCCTTAGATCCGCCTCTGACAGCAACCCTTTGAGGTAGATTAGATTGAGAAATATATCTAGCATCACCTCATATGATAAACCTGAGTCTCTCCGGGCTATGAAAAACACGCTCACTATCCTACTACACCGTCTCCATATAACTTGCCAAACAGTTCACAGTGAAGATAGAAATGGCTATGCTTTCTAAAGTAAAAAAAGGCATATAAAGTGTGCCTCTGCCTCTTCCCCCTACACTTGAATTCCAGCAGCCTTTTGAAGTGGAAAGAAGTGGAGGTAGAGCCTGCTTGGCAGAACTAGTGAATGAGGTTACCCTTTTGCAGGGATGTTCTGCTCGATTTCAATATAAGCTACAGATAAAATCATGGCTCCTGGCACAGACTCCTCTATTAGTGTCTCATACTATTTGTCAGTATGCTTGTTTTGGATAGAGCTAGAAAACAGAAAGTGGGCTGGTTCTGACGGTGCTTACTGAACCAGCACCCAGCATCCATTTGCACTTGGCACGTTCAATGAGTGTGTTTCCTCATTTCCCAGAATGCTGAGGTGTGTTTAAACCGTCCCTTTAAATATGCAGCTATCGCCACTTTACATGTAGTTGTGGTCCCATCCCAAGTTGTACACATCACATGTAGAGAGCTGATGTGTAACATAGCAGCTAAGACAGTGAACTGGAAATGAGGACTCATGCAATTCAAATCTCACTGCTAACATGAACTCACACCGCAGCCACTTGGCCTCAGTTGCAATATTTGCCTTACTGAGTGATAGTAGTTGTACGGATTCTGTCAAGATAATATGGGTGACAGAATTTACATGCTCAGAACATGCTACACAATCATCGACTGCCCTCAACATATGTTGTGACTACATGTTGAAAGGCAGCTGTTTTCCAGAAGTACATAGGTCCTTGTATGAACATATGGATTTTTTTGCAAGCCTACATGCTTCAGTATAGCTGTATGTAACACCTTAGAGCTCAGTCCCAAGCCCTTCCGCATGGGCGATGCAAGCATACCACCTGTGCTGGCTTTGCAAACCTGCCATAAAGCGCGTCCGGCACAGGCAGTAAGGGCTTACCGCCCATGCTGCAGCGATGCTGGCCTTGCCTGCCCAGGGGTGCCCCGCAGAACCAGCAAATGGTAAGTTTTACCGTCGCCCACGTTTCAGGGATACCAAGTCGGAAGATGGAACTGGGCGGGGGGAGGGGGAGGCAGGAGTGGGACCAGTGATGACCTCCAGTGTCGGATCTTATCCCACACCTCAGCCTGGGCAGCCCAAAGTGGGGCTGCTCAATTCTCTGCTGGCAAAATAGCCAGCGGAGAGTCAAGAAGTCCTGTTGCGGGAGGCAGGGCTTTCCCCGGGGAAAGGGGACAACCGTTCCCTTCTCCCAAGGAGACCCCAGCGGCTGTCTGGCTGAGCAGCGACCCCTGCCACTGCCTGAGCCAGGGAGCTCAGGATTGGGCTGCCCATCTGCTGCACAGTTCACAGAAGAAAAGACTTTGCACATTTTGAAGGAACCCCTGATATTTTCCTGGAGGGTGGGTTTTGTTTTGTTTTTGCCCAGACAGCCCCCCTCTGCCCGGCCTGATTGCCTGGGTTGGTGGCAGCAGATATATTCTACCAAGGTTGTGCATTCACACATGCAGCTGTGCATCCAAACAGGAGAGAGAAGGGAGCAGGGAGGGAGCACCCTACCCACTAGACACTACTGCCCTGATCAGCCTGTAGGTGCTGCATCTGCCTTGGTGACCCTGCTGGATGCCTGGATCAGCCCTGGTGACCCTGTAGATTCTGAGGACCCCGCCCTACAGCACGACAAAGGTTGCTGATGACATTGCAGTCTTTGTGAGGTCTGCTTCCATTGTAGTAGCCTTTGTACAATCCCACCAGTACCTTCATCTTCCTGTGTGGAAAGAAAGGTGGAAAAGCGTTGAAACTTGTGTTCATGGCATGTTGCATCCAGATCAGGAAGAAGGGGAAAGAAGGTGTTCTCTCCACCTTCATGGCACTAAGTGTGCCTTTGAAGGATATGAAAGCTGACACGGACACATTTCCCAAGTCTTGAAATGGTCCGGTAAAGAACCTGAATTTTGCGCCTGCCCCCTTTTTGAAAAGATTGGATCACTTAGCTAATTGTTTCGAGGTACATCTGAACCAGCTCACCTTCCTCCACTTGGCCTGCTTGCTTTTTGCAGTATATAACACACGATTGGGTATGTGAACTAGTTCAAGACCAAGGCGTTCAGGAGGCTTAACACCATCCACTTACCCCTGCTGTGGTCCCAATCCAGAGGAGCATGAGTTGTTATTCCTGTGCAAGTACTTTGCAGAGGAAACAAGCAGACATGCCCGGGTCAGTGGTGTGATTAAAGACACACCTAGTTTGGCCTTATGCAAACCAATTAAACCCATCGCCCACAGCAACAACCGGCACCTGGATCAGATTTCTCTTTCTTTGTTTGCCTTCTGCCACTCGTCCCTACTCCCAGACGGAGACTCTGACGCATTCCAGAAGCTCATCTGGGCCCACTAATCAAGCCCCACATTGGTTACTATCACATTTCAAGTCACACGGAAACTTAGGGAGAGAATGATTATTTTGCATGACCGACACCCAGATCTAAAGCCAAATATTGGTTTAGATGCAACTCTAAACACGCCCAGTTAGGAACACTGAGACAGAAGTTTAGGAAGCGACCGACAAGTTTCACGCATGCATGCACAGCAACTCCACACAAAGTTCATGTGCCAGAGTGCAGCACATGATGTTGCACATGCCTTTGGTCTAGCAGGGTCCTTCTGAGTCCCAGAGACACAACTCAAAGGAGTAATCATGTGTCTCAGAACGTACTTGTAGTTGGCTGACGCATGATGCTTTGCTCTCTGAAAGTTCAGGCAAAATGCTCTTCAGAGAACAGTCAATTGTTTCTTATGATGTAGGTCAGTGGTTCCCAAACTGTGGGTCGGGACCCAATTTCAGGTGGGCCATTAAGCACCAAGAGCAGCCATATTGAAAATACAGAAGATGGGGCATTCGGTGGAGGGCTACATGGTTGTTTTGCTTCTGTCAAAGGTTGTAAATCAGTGTTTTTCTTTCTGATTCACTTTGCGTTTGGAAAATGGCTGAGAAATAACCCAACTTATTGTTGCATTCTCAGGACGTCACAATGATGGTACTTCAGGCCATGACACACTTCTGGTGGGTCCCAGACAGATTGTCATTCTAAAAAGTGGGTCCCAGTGCTTAAAAGTTTGAGAACCACTGGTGGAGGTGCTTCATATGCTCCACTGCAGTGGTTTCCAAACTGTGGGTTGAGACCCACCAGTGGGTCGTGACTCAATTTTTGGTGAGTTGTGAAACAGACACGCTGATGTAAGGAAAATGTATTGAGCCCTTTGGAAACTGAAAGGAGCAGCAAGGGCACATGTACTCTTGACTGTGCCCCCTATCCACTTCAAACGGCTGACCGAGTGGAACGTAACACCACTAGAATGGTCCTGATCCAATGAATAAAGCCCTCAACAAACTCTTGAGAAGTCCCAACCCCTCCCCCCCCCCGTAAAAAAAAAAGCTGACAAGGAAAATGCATTGAAAGCAAAACTGAGCCACAGGTGCTTGTTTGCTCATGAATAGACAAATGGTCCTTGGCTCTTATCAAAGGTTCGGCAAAGGGGAGCACAAGACCACCAGAGTGGTCCCAATCCAATGAATGCAGAGCTGAACCAGCATTCCAGAAGCTTGACCTCCCCACCCCCAACGTAATAAAAAAGATACAAACAGATGCTTGAGCAGCTGATAAAGTTTAGTGGGTCCTGATATCAGTGTTTGACATCAGTGTTTTTAAAAGTGGGGTCCGGTGTTAGGGAACCACTGAGTCCAGTTCTTTTCCATTTTTCCAGGACGCTGTTTAGTTTCTCTTTTCTCATTCTGGGAACGGCTGGAAGGGAGGAGGCTGATGTGCCAGACACATTTTAATGACAGCTTAGCTTACACTGAGACGGTATAAACTGAAACAGGGGAACAATACAATCAGAGAATGATGGGGCCAACTTATTCTAGCTTCTCAAACTCCCAAGCCTGGAGCTAAAGAGGAAGCGATGTTAGTCCAAACCCCAACAGAGGGTTTTGCTCCCTCTCCCCATTCATGAAATGTAGATAAAACCTTTCAGAACAACTGGCTTCATTGACCTGTCCTTGGTTCTTGACATCCACAAGTGCACCAGGCAAGGGCTTTTAGGACGGAGGCAATAGTTACGTCAGTAGATGGTTAGCAGATTGGCTGCCTTAGAGGAGTTTCTTCTCTTTGAACTGCTTGTAGATCTGTAAATAAAGCAAATCCTCAACTTCAGTCCTCCCCAGGGCTTTTTCATCCAAAGGAAACCGGACTCTGAAATGCTACCCCTGGAACCTCTTGCCACTCTGAAGTAGGAAGCATGCTAGAACATTGTAAACAGCATAGGCCACTCTAAAGTCTTTGGATTGCTGTATGGAACACTCATTTCTTGTAAGAAAGGAACACAATATATTCTACAGGCAGCGCTGGACTTAAGCCAAGATGGCCTATGTTTATCACATTGGGCCCCACGCTTTGCAGGAGAGGTGCCCTGGTGCAATAAGTGGTTTGCTTGCTGCTGCAGCCGGGAACTCCGTGGGCTGTAAGTCAGTGGGGTGAGAGGAGTGGCTGCTCACTGGGCCATCCCACCTTGCCCTGCATCTAAACGGCCTGAAATGGGCCTTGTGGAAGCAGTCGGCAATGACATCATCATGTCACTGCCAACCATTTCTGGGTGCCACACTTCACATGCAGCACCATAAGCACTCTTGTCACCATGATTGCATGATGAGTGGGGGGCCCTGTGGCAAGATGGAGGGACCCACGGGAATGCCCTGCATTGGGCCTCACCATTACTGGGGTTGGCCCAGTCTACATGCAGGCTGCCTAGGAGCTTTAGTCAGTGCTGAATGCCCTGACTAAAGTCAACATGTCCTGGTGGGAACAGACAGAATCTGGTCTGCAGCCATTGTGCTGGCTAGTGGTGTGCGTCAAGGCACAAAGCAAGGTGCTGCTTTTGACCTCAAAAGTCATGTATTGCCTGAGCCCAGCATTCCCAAGGAACAACTGTTCCCTACAAGCCCTCCTGTTAAGAAGGTCAGAAAACGTCAGGTTTCAAATACCGGCTCTATGTATAATCAGCTAAGGTTCCAGGCTAGAGATATAGTCTCTCTAGCATGCAGGCTGCTTGCCACATTCCTAGTCTAGCATCTGTTAAAGCAAGAAACATGCCAGCTTGGTGATGAAGAAAACTGAAGGTAATGGGCTACCTGTATACACAGGAGGGACATGGGGAGGCGTGGATACTTGTCTATACATATAGGGTTTCCTAGTATCCACATTTTCCCTTATCTGCAGTGGGGTGAGTGTATCCCCTGCTAGATCCATGGAATGCCTGTAAAGGCATTTGAAGATTTGGTAAAACCGTGAGCAATTTTCATGAAATGTTGAAATATTTGGCTTTTGCTTAGATTTTTACGTTGCTCTTTGCCAGTTAACAGCGAAATGCAGTGAGTTGCTTTAAAGAAAATGTTTCATTTTAAGAACCAAATATTTTAATAAAAATCCATGTGCCATCCTCCCTGATTCCAAGAGTGGTCTAAATGTGCTTTATGGCGTGTTTTTGGCACTCCTGGGCTGGCCTAACTTCCTTGTGTCACCCTAACTCCAGGTTAGAATTGTGCCCTAAGTTAGATTATGGGGATCTGTACTTTAGTAAAAGCTGTTTGTTTGTTTGTTTGTTTGTTTATGCAGGCATGCATAAATAAAATATTGCAGAATGAAATATTTCTACAAATACATATACAGGTGTGCCTTGGTATCCACTTTTGGGATCCATGGTTTCAGTTATCCACAGATACCATGGATACTGGGTAGCCTATTAAAAGGATAGCGGAACATTAAACAAACCTTTTTTTTAACCTTGTTGCAGCAAAACCACTGATGTCCCCCTATCTTTAAAAAGGCGTCCCCAGCATCCGGAGTTTCAGATATTCGCGGTCAGGTCCAGAACCTCAGCGAATACCGGGACATGCCTGTATCTACAGACAATAATTCACTCCCAGTGAATGTATACTCTGTAGTAGCTCTGCCTTTTTGTTGTGCTGTGTACAAAATTAGTGTAGCTTAGATGGGGGGGCTGCATTTGTATTACTTGTCCCCACATCTCTCCCCCCCCCAAATGCACTTACTGGTCATTGGTGCTGCTGGGTCAGCTAACGTGCGCCAGCCCAGAACCAGTGCTCTCTCTTCCCAAGGTGTGGCAAAAGTGCTTTACAGCTTGTTCATAACACCTTCGGCGGGTGGCACATATTGCTGGCATTAGGGCCCAATCCTGAGGTCTAGAAGTCAGGAGCTACCTGTACACACTTTCTGGGGGAATAAGCCTCACTGAACACATTTGGACTTTTTTCTGGATAGACATGGCTAGGATTGTGCTCTGACTTGGAAGTTTTCCCCTTTTAAATCTTTAGAATAATTTATGTTCTTTTAGGAATAGAACTTCCCCCCTGCCTTCCCCCAGCCCTGAACTCCTTGTACTGAGAAGAAAAGCTTCCAATTTATTGCTCATTCAATTCCACTGGAGCCAAAGATGACATTGTGACACTGCTGCTGAGTTGGCTGCATTGTCCTGAAGGACAGCTAGACTTCAAAGTCAGACAAAGTTATTCCAGATCAAGGGCCCTGGTGATAGGGGGGGATCGAAGTGTCTGCCTTTAGGGTAGGCTTCCCATTCATTCGGGGATTTCATATGTTATGACCTCATTGCATGGCGGAAAGGCTTTCACCCCTTCTGTTTGATGTTTATAGCTTCTGCAGACAGGGCTCCGCAAAGCTGATCTAGCTGCTAGGAGGCAACGCATTTGTTTACATAGTGGAGGCTACAAAGAAAAAGGCAAGAAAAAGGGGGTCATTTATTCCACAGAGTTCATAGGCAAGCACAGAAATAATTCTGGAATTACAGTGCAGCCAGGGATGGCCTTTGGAAGATGCAGGGCTTGCACAAGGAGACAACGGAAGAGCAAGGCACCTCCTTCCCTATCTCTGTGCTGTGCTCATGTTTGACATAAGATGTGCAGTACATAGGCCAATGTGGGAAACTGCAGGTCCTTTCTAAAACATTGGGTTTGATGATGCTACTGCTACTATTACAGAGAGTGAGAGCCAAGGACATGGCCAATCTAAAGGGTGGTTAGGTGATAATGTCACCACCACTAGTTTTGAATTTAAGGACCAGATCAAACGAATGATCGTCTACAAGTGTGTGCGCATTTTGGCTTTTATATTTGACTTATATACAACTGTACATGCATGCTGAATGCACAAATTCTATTATTCGTAACCCTACAAACAAAAAGTAGGGATGTGTTGATGGTCCAGAGGACAATGTGCTTGGACACATACGTGAATCTACTGCTCTACCAGATCAAGAACATTTGGTTTGGCAAGTATGTGAACTTGACTCAAAATGGGCAGGCAGAGAACAGAGAAAGGAAAACATAAGTACACATGTGCTGCAATGCAAGTTGATGCTTTAAAAACGCCATAGTCCCATTTGATCTGAGGAAAGATCCATGTTGTCGATCTAGAATGCCGCAAGATTTCAGAGCATATTCAAGGCATGCAAATACTCTCATTCACTGTAGCCGTGTTCTACTTCTGCAGTATTGAAGCAGAAGAGAACAAGGCAGTCTTCATGTGCACCTGAAGGGCTGAAACATGGCAGTTACATTTTTGAAGGTTGTGGAGTTATTTGCGGACCTGCATATGCAGGAAAACATAATGGCACACAGTTGTCCTTGAAATTGAGTACATTTAATTCATCAAAATCAATGGGCTTCAATGCACCTTAAATTTGGGTTGGAATCTGGCTCAGTGGTGGAACTGGGTCGTGTGTCGCCCGGGAGCCACAACATCGAATGTCACCAACCCTGCCTGACCTGGAAATAATTGCAGTGAAATGATGGCGTCCCTGCCAAATTGCAGGTCACTCGGAGCAGCTCCGAGCCACTCTCAGTGAGTCTTTTTCACTTTTTGGTGTATGAAAAAAGCCCTTGGCTGCTGGGAACCACTCGCAACTGCTTTGAGTGGCCAACTGTGAGGGGAAGTGCAGAAAAGTACCTCAGCAGTGAGGCGGCTTCCTCACCACCACAGTACTTGCTCCTCACCACCACAGTGAGTGGTGCTCCTCACCACCACATACTCACATGCCACTGAGTGGCTAATGGCTTTTTTCTGGTGGCCGCTCAGTGGCTTGCAACCGCTTTGAGCGAGTATCTGAGAGGGGGGCCAGACTAGCACAATGAAGACACTCTAGCAGTGAGGCAAATGAGAGATAGAGGTGCATTAAAAAAATTGTTGCAAAAAACCAAAAACATGACTGGTGAGGCACCAGGCTGTTCACCAACATTACAGTGCCTGTAACTGTACGGCTTACTTTCCATTACCTCATCCATGCCCTCGGTGACAGGAAACATACAGACCCAGACCGTTGCACCTTTCTCTCCAGGGTGTGGCTATTCATGGCTTGCTGCCCTTCAACAATGATCAGAGTCCTTTTGCTCAGTAGGCAACCAGTTAGACTTTCACCTTTTGGTGGAAAGGCTCTTACTGAATCAAAAGTAGTTCATAACATAATGTTTGGTAGCTGTGTGCGCTGCATAGTCCATGCTCCCTCAATTGCACTGCAGTGCCCATGTTCTGTGCTGTGAACATGCCCACACTCCACGTACTGTACACATTGCAAATGTTAAAATAGCTGAAAGATTACCAGACTTTGATACTGTCATCATGAGGAAGCAATAACTCTCCCTGAGAGAGAGAGAGAGAGAGAGCAGTTGAAGTTGATTTCTGGCAGCTTTGCTAGATCAGGGGTGTCAAACATAAGGCCCAGGAAACAAAGATGCAGCCTTTGGAAGCTTTTTATCCAGCCCTTGGCTCTCCCAGCACTACCACCAGCTGTTCTCAGTTGCTGAGCAGTGCTGAGGAGTCACAGCTGAAAGGGCAGCCCACATGATAATTGGGCTCTTCTGTATCTTGAAAATATGATCAAAATCTGTGTATGCAGAGTTCCTAAGTGGGAAAAAAGTGCTTATTTCTGGTCATGGCCTGCTTAATGACATCACTTCCTGCTTTATGATGTCACTTCCAGCCCTCAGCAAGCATCGTAAATCTTATTTGTCCTGCCTTATGAAATGAGTTTGACACCCCAGATTTAGATCCGCCCATAAATGTGGGAAATCTTAAAAGACTAGTCTCTGGCTGTATCCTTGGAGCCATGATAAATAAATAAAATTAATAAGTAAGCCATGGTACTTGGGACATTTATTACCTGCTTTTTCATATAAAACTCCTGTGCTTTTAACACATACAGACTGGATAAAAATTAACCCAGAGAAGCATTTTTCCTCATTACATCTGTACACCAGGATAAGGCTCTGCTGTTGAACAAGATTCCTGCGAGGAAAAACAGTTGGTGGGTGTTATAATTGTTATCTAGAGTATTTATATACCACAATGGAACAAGAACATTCTCAATACAGTTTATAGGAAAAGGAATTAAAAAAATGTTTTGTTGTCCCAAAGCAGTTTAGAATCTTGACACAAATAATCTCGAACCAAACAAAACACAAAGAACACACCAGCAAACAGCCACTGGTAGAGATGCTGTCTTGGGTTGGAAAGGGACTGCTGCTCTCCCTCTGCTAAATATGAGACAGGTGCTACTTTAAAAAGAGCCTCTGTGCCCAGTTTGCAGGGGGCTGCTCCCAAATAGGGTGTGCATAAGAGTGGGCAATTTGAAATGGAAGTAGATCCCCTTGAATTCAGGGTGTAATCCCAAAGTGCGCTTGGGCCGACTCATGTTGCTTGCATCAGCCCAGCGTGGTTGCAAACGTGCCCTAAGGAATGGCTACACTGCAGGCAAAGGTGTTGGGCTGACGCAGGGAGCAGCGCTAGTCCAGGGCCACCACCGCAGAGCTCCTGCGCTGGCTGAGTTCAGTCAGCGTGGGGGCCTCAGCAGAGGTGTCAGCTTACCGGTACGCTGGGCAGGTCTTCTGGGTGATCGGCAGCGCGCTCGCTGCGTTCCATTGCGTAATGGCGAAAGCCCACCCACTGCAGCTGACACCTCTGGGCCTCGGGGTGAGGGAAGAGGGGAGGGGCAGAAGGGGGTGGGGGGAGGACGGAGAATGGGCAGCCCATGGGCAGGCCGACCAGGGAAGGAGGGTTAAGCTGGATTCTAACCCTTGTCTCTGGGCCAGTTGGGCCCGATCCAGTCTCTTGGATTTGGCCAGCAATTTTACTGGTGCAGATCGGAGCAAACCCATAGGGCCAGCTGGGGCTTACCCCAGGATAAGGAGAAAATATCCCCTTATCCCGAGGTGAGCTCCAGGTGCTGCCTAACCTGCATAGGATGCAGTGCAGGTTAGTCAGCCTGCCTGCTCCAATGCAGGTTAAGATTAGGCTGCCCATTGCTGGATCTACTTCCCTGTAAAGACATTTAAGAATGCAACCCTATGCTCACTTACTCAGACCTAATCTCTACTGCAGTGGTATTCAAAGTCCTACTCGGATGTTGAAGCCACTGTAAGTGTTGCGGGGGCGGGGACTGGGGCTGCGGGGGTTGCCCCGATGGTGCCGCAGCGATCGCGGAGCCACGGGGACACAGGGGCAAGGCAACACACCTGGGGGCTGTGTGAAGCCTTCCGGAGGGTCCTGGATGCTCGCAGCCCCCCGCAAGACCCTCCGTGTGCTATAGAAAACTCCTTTTTGGTGATGGAGCTCACTTCCGAGACCGGGTCCCCGGGGTGCCGCGATCCCTGTGGCGCCATCAGGGCACTCGTTCCTGGGCCACTCCCCTTAAGGGGAGACTTTCTTGGTTAGTGTCTGGTAGCACAAGGCTGCCAAAGAACTGTTGCTGTCGCCACCAAAAATAACAGCCATCGCTTGACTGCCAAGACTTACTATTTCAGTGGGATTCTTGCCTGGTGAAGTGAATGCAGTTGCACAGGATTAAAGGGCAGAATTCCCTTTTCAAAGTTTGTGGAAAACTGCTGTTTTTCCAACACCATAAATATGTGAGGTGGAATCACATCCTGTGAATGCATGAAGGGATAACAACTGTGCACATAACGCACTGTCCAGAGTAGACTTCAAGTAATTGATGTTGTACACTTTTGGAATGCCTCGTGACTGAGTGTCTGATCTAAAATACAGTGGATTACCATTCACTTCTGCGTAATGTAGCAGAAGAATCCTGTATCCTCCCCAAACAAGGAATGTTCCTTGGCACTATTCACTGCAGCCTTTGAAATGTCCACATCAGTGTCACCTTGTGCTTGAAAAGCCACACAGCCTCTCGTCACCAGTTCTTCAGTGATTAATTTGATTAGTTGGTGTTTGTTGCGCCCTACTGAAAGGAATTCTTCCTGCTTCCCTTCGAATTCAGTATCAGTTGTGAAGTGAACTATTGGATACTTACAGTTTTGTTGCCTTCTCTTATGTGTATTATCCTTTACTGAAGGACCTGCGTCATATCCATCGAACACAATAGTAGCCAACCCATACTGTTCAACTGTAAAGTCTGCATACACCTTTGCTATTTTGCCATATCTGTATCCCTTCCGCCACTTCAACTTCCGTATCAAGTAGCCTCCGTCAATAACAAATCTTTATTAACAACACTTAATAAAATAAAAACAAAATAAAAGCTTAAAAATAACATGGTTGCATGATTTTGGCTGATTTTCATGGTTTGCGGCTGCCATCTTGAAAATAATCCACTTCCGGTGGTCGAATTTTGGAGAACTTTTTTTCTGTCAATCAGTACACCTAGTACTGACAAGAACAGTTGACAGACCTTTTATTAGACTTAGTTCCGGGTTATGGGTTTTTTCCCCCTAAATTGACCAGACTATTGGAGACTCCTTATAGAAGAGAACCCCTTCAGTAATGGGGTTCAGGTGGCAGGATAAGATGCTTCTATTTCAGAGGACACTTGCAAGCGGTAGAGAAGCAGCTCTCCGTCAGCCATTTGGGTTGCTTTGTGTGTTTTAATTGCCACTGCTATATTCTTTTAACTGAACACTTTCATATTGCTGTTAAGGCATCTTATGGCTCCCATGGGACATATTTTAGCTGGCTAGACATATTTTAAACACATCAGAAATGCAGCACAGCATTGCCATCACACTTGCAAGATTCATTCACATCAGTGAGACCTGACTGAGCTCCAGCTTGCAGCTGGTGTTATTCCACTGAAGATACAAGTTTTCTTGTTTTTCAGTGCCGCTATTTCCCTGGCCGCAGTGGAAAATAACTATGCTTCTGGGTGCCCCTAGCTTGCGACTCTCCTTATCTCTCTCTCTCTCTCTCTCTCTCTCTCTCTCTCTCTCTCTCTCTCTTTGCTTGTGTTATCTCTCTCTGTATGCTTTGTTCGGAGAATTAAGGAGCGCTGAAACTTGCAGTCCTGCTTTTATTCAAACAGGTTTTTTTTCACTATAGTGCAGGTGCTGAGGGTCAAACTACATGTAATGGCAGCAGAGTTGCAAACGTGGGTCACTGGCAAATGTTCGCGAAGAGGTATCTAGTAGAAATATCTATCTGCCAGTTTCGCCCTCACAGACCTTCCCCATTGTACCCTCTCCTCTCTGGCCAGGCTTATTTCAGGTCCTGGAGCCCAGCTGGAAGAAAAGCAGCTGCAGGGAGAAATTTGCAAAGGGAAAGCAGCGGGAGGGGAAGGGTTAAGCTCCCCCTTCTCTTACATCATTTCACTCTGCTCTCAGGGCCAGCTGCAGGAGCAGTGGGGCCCAATGCAGGGCATTCCTGCAGGGCCCACCACCCTCCCCACGGGCCCCCGCTCACCAAGAAAGGCACTTGTAGTTCAACACACAGCACCTGGAAATAATTGGTGGTGACATGGTGACGTCACCACCAACTCCTTTCCGGAAGCCCCATTTTGGGCAGTTCAGAGGTAGGGGCAGGTGGGAGGTCCCAAGGTAAAGCTGCTCTGCTCACCCCACTGACTTACAGTTCATAGACATCCCAGCAGCAGTAAATGATATGCCCACTGCGCTGGTACGGGGGGCCCCCCCCCCCCCCCAAAAAAAAGGGGGGCAATGTGACGACATTGCTCACATTGATGTGAGGCCGGCCCTGTCTGCTCCTGACATGACTTTGCTGCTGTCGAGTGGTAAGTCCCTGTTCAAAGTCACAAACCTGTCGTCATCGCGTGCAGTCCATCTGCAGAGATTCAAGGGCAGCCTCCCTGCAACAAAAGCACCAAAGAACTGTATTAACACACTTTCTGAAGACTATTTGCTAAGTTGGAAGGAGAACGGGGAAGTCACCCTGCCACCCCGCTGTGTAAAGTTCTCACGCCCCTTTGTTTTAAGTCCCGTGTGGCCCAAAAGTAGAATACAGTTACAAAGGAGCCACTTCATTATGCAATGTTCAAAAGACAAATGATCTTGAACCCTTGCTGAGAAAACTGCATGGCCAGTCCTTCACTTACGACAGCAGTCCTAACCTGGAGTTAGGCCAGCAAAGTTTGGCCGGCACAAGGGACACCATAAAGCGCATTTGGACCACTCTCAGAGTCAGGGAGGATTGTGCACATCTGGGTGCTGGTTTCTCTGAGGGTGATCCAAATCCGCTTTACGGTGACCCTTATGCTGGCCAAACATTGCTGGCCTAACTGTGCCAGCCTAACTCCAGGTTAGGATTGGGACCTAAATTTACATGGGAAATAGTGCAGGCTACATATTGTTACAACAATGTAATCCTCTGCTACGTAACTTGCTAAATATTTGCAGGATGATTAATCTTTCTTCCATAGGCTTTCTTCTATAGGCTTGGTATTTGCTCACCAATACAGTCAAAGAAAATTAAGAACATAAGACAAGTTCTGATGGATGTGACCGCAAGTCCATCTAGTCTGGCATCCTGTTCCCTAAATGGCCAGCCCGAAAGCTCTTCAGGGAAGACCCCTCCCCATTGTAATCAGTGACGTGCAGTCAGGAGAAGCAGAGAAGGCAGAGCCTCACCAGACGCAGGTAGTAAAGTAAAAACAACAGGCAGTTTTTAAAAAGACATGAATGGAAAGGGCCAGAGAGGCCGCACACGTCCGCTCCAGCCCTCGGAAGGCCTTCTAAGGCCTGAAAAAAACATTAGAAAGGTACTTCTAAAAACTGGAAGTACCTTTCTAAGGCCTTCTGGAGGCCTTAGAAGGCCCTCAGAACACCTCTGGGTATGACTGAACTCTCACCCTTGGATTCCGACCTCCACATAGGGCCCCGTGTAGACTGCTCGCCCGCCCTGCACCCTTACCGCGGAGAAAGGGGAAGGGTGTCCCCTTCCCCTGGGAGCCTCCCACGGATACCTGGCTGCTGCGGAATACAGCAGTAGCCACTTGGCTACCGCTGCACTCCCAGGCAGTCAGGCAGTTTAGGATTGGGCTACCTAAACCCAAGAGAATGAGACAGACTGCCTGTTGTTTAAAAAAAGTTAATGAAGATGCCAGGTGGATATGCTTAAGGAGGGTGTTCCACTGTTCGGGCACCACCACTGAGATGGCCATCTTTGGAAGTCCCTCACTACAATCTCAAAAGGCAGGAGCATTCAGAGCACAATCCTAACCTGGAGTTAGGCCAGCACAGTTAGGCCAGCAAAGTTTGGCCGTCACCAGGGCCACCGTAGAGTACGTTTGGACCACTCTCGGAATCAGGGATGATGGCGCATGTCTATTGTGCTGGCCTCTTCGACTTCGAGAGTGGTCCAAACATACTTTACAGTGTCCTTTGTGCCAGGCAAATTTTGCTGGCCTAATTCCAGATTAGGATTGCGCCCTCAGATGAAGCTCTTACCTGTTGAAAAAATTCATGTCAGAGGAAGTGTTATTTAGGTATACAGTGTGTGTGTGTGTGTGTGTGTGTGTGTGTATAGATAGATAGATAGATAGATAGATAGATAGATAGATAGATAGATAGATAGATAGATAGATAGATAGATCAGCAAAGTTTGGCTGGTAAAAGGGACACCATAAAGCACATTTGGACCACTCTCAGAGAAGCCAGCACACAGACATGCACCATCCCCCGACTCCGAGAGTGGTCCAAAAGCGCTTTACGGTGTCCCTTGTGCCGGCCAAACTGTGCTGGCCTAACTGTGTTGGCCTAAATCCAGGTTAGGATTGGCCCCTTAATCTCTAAACTACACCAACTCCCCTGGCTATGTTTGTTAGCTATTTGTGATATAAATATATGACTATGCTTCCATTTGATATGAAACTTAAAAACTTTTAAAAATAAAATATTTGTGCTTACATTGATGTGTAGCAATTATTCAGATGTGAAGCTTTTTATTTTAAAAATATAGGCGTGCACGTTCATCTCAAGTCTGTTTTGCCCAATATGAGAGTTGACACAGGGTAAATGTGGCAAATTTCCAATGAGGTTACAAGTGAGATCTATTTGGCATAGTATATACATGAGCAAAGTGGTCGCTGTATCATCAGGGCACTTCCAGAAGTGATCGCAGGAATGCCTTTTATGTTGAACTAGCCTTTTGTTACCCAGCGTTGCCCGGGTAACAAATTATCCCAAGCTTCTAAGCGGCCCGGAAACTATGGATTCAACACAGATATTGGCTGTTTTCGATCATTTTTACATGGCACCCCCTTCGCACCCCCACCCCTGGGGGCACTAGGGGGGGGTCTGACCACCACAGTATTTGTCGCCAGACCGTAAGGCATATGCGTACCAAGTTTGGTGTCAATCACTCCAGGCGTTCCAGCAGGTCATTGTGGACATTTTGTTTTGCACCCCTTCTTGCCCCCCCCATGCCGAGGGGGGCCAAACCTGGTCTCAAACGGCATCGGGAGTGTCACCGTTCATCACGGTGACCCTGAAAATAATGGATTTGACACCAATGTCGGCCATTTTGGAGTATTTTTACATGTCAGCCCCTTCCCACCCCCACCTCTAGGGGTGCTAGGGGTGTCTTACCCCCACAGTATTTCTAGAAGTGAGATGAGTTTTGAAATCTGAAAGCAAACAGCTACACCACCATCAGCGTGCTGCGGATCTTCTATTTCCAAGCACTGTATCTTGCACCCCTTCTCACTCCCCATGCCAAGGGGGGCCGAACGTGGACTGAAACGGCGTCGGGAGCGTTGCTGCTCCTCTCGGCAACCCTGGTAACTATGGATTCGACGCTGATTTCGGTCATTTTCGACCATTTTCTCATGGAGCCCCCTGTGTACCCCCACCCCTGGGGGCGCTAGGGGGTTCGTTCATACTCCCCCCAGGATTTGTCGCCAGGCCACAAGGCATCAGCTTGCTTGCGTTATGGAGCCTATGCGGAACACACACACACACACACACACACACATACATATACACATACATTCTCCTTTAGAGAGAGAGAGAGAGAGAGAGAGAGAGAGAGAGAGAGACCACGGGCAGCGCAATCCAACGCTGGTCTGCCAGCCTTGCCAATCCAACGCTGGGTAGGATTGCGCTCTGAATGCAGTATTTAATGCTGTATGTTCCAATGACAGGTGCCGGTTTGGTCCCTCTTCTTCTCCCCTTATATGCCTTTAATGTGCTCAATGAATGCAAGCTGCTGAAATATATTAATGAAACAGGGTGTTGCAGGATTCTGCTGTCTGGCAACTGGATGCTGGCAGGCCCTAAGCTGGCATGTGGATCCTTTGCAGCCGACAAGTAGGTCACTTTCAGGTGTCCTGAAGCCAGCTCAAGTGTCTGACCCTTTCAGAACTCATCTGGACTGATACTGTTGTCAAATGTTGGCACTTAACAGTCTCACTGGAAAGAAACGGCACACGGGCAACTGAGAGCCTCTCTGGACTTATTAAGGAGGCTGTGAAAGCTTCTGCACAATAGCTTAGTAGGACAAATGTTGCAGGGACAATGGAAAAAAACCAGCTAACAGGCCTAGTTAAAGCACACCTTCTGTCTGGCTGATCTCCCAAAGTTCACCAAGGAAGAGCAAGAAGTTGATTTTTTAATTCCAAAAGCCTGGAAAAAAAAATGTAACTGAAGTTGACTCTAATTTCTGGTAAAATATTTGTTTGAGGTTGCTTAGATTAGATTAGGTTGCTTAGTTTGAAGCTGCATCTTCTGCCTGCAAAGCATCTTCCACTACAACTACAGCCCCACTATTTTAAAGCCTATACTAGCAGCCTGATCCTATCAGGCTGCTGTACCAGCGGAAAGTGTGTTCTGCCAGTGCTGGCTGCAGCAAAGCAGCTGTAAAGCAACACAAACTTTTGGCATGCTGACGGGAAGGCTGGAGCCTTCCCGCATGCACCTGACCTCAGAAGGCTGTAAGGCCAGCGCAGGGGTTGAAACGTAACTTGGAGGGTGGGTTGGGAGAAAAACAGGGCAGGGGGAAGGTCAAATGGGGAGGAGATGGGGAGGGGTGGTTCGGGACTGGGAGGGAGGTGGGTTCAGCAGCAGCAGTGCATGCCAAATCCAAATCCCACCTGCACAGATCAACCCCGGACTTGTGCCAGCTATAGGCCCAAATTTACCCATAGCAGCTGCTGAAGCTCACCTGGGGCAGTGATGTCATGCAGGGGGAATGCGGGGGAACTCAGTTCCACTAGTTAAAATTAGGGCTGACTCCGCCCACTTCACTCTCCCGCCTCCCCCCTCCCCATTCCTCTGCAAAGAGCTTTTCTTCTTGGCTGGCTGGCACTCAGAGGGTTAAAGGGAGCGACTCCGGATTCCTAGGGGGGTGAAGGCAGTGATGTCATTCAGGGGGAACGGACCAGAATGGGCGTTCCGGATCCTAACTGGCTCCGTGGCTGGTTCCGGGTTCCTGACAAGTGCCAATCAAAAGTGAGTTCCTGTTCCTAAATCATTTGAATGACACCACTGGGCAAGGGTGCAAATCGTCCCATCACCCTGAGGAGACCTCCAGCAGCCCAAGCTCCCCTGTGTTATACAGCAGAGGCTGTGGCACTGCATGGGGACTGAGGTAAAAAGTTTGGGAACCACTGGTCTAGCGCATGAGGAGTTATACCTTGGGTAGTTGGCCCAAATGCTCCCTGCTCTTGTGGGTTTCTCAGCTGTGATAGCATTCCTGTTCAGAAATATGTGTTCGATGGAACGGCCGTTGCCTGCAGCTTCTCAGGATACGCAAGGCTGGCTCAAGAACTCCTGGAGCCTGGGGCACTGTGTCAAATGCGGCCCCCCTTCTAGCCCGGCCCCAGCCTCCCGCTCCCTGGACTGGGAAAGGGGAGGGGCGGGGAGCAGAAGAAGAAACATGGAGGAGAGAAGAGGGGTGGGTTACAGCATCAGAGTGTCCAGGGAGTGGGGAGGAGGAGGAGGTGACATTGAGGTGAATAGGCAGATGCCCCCCCTACCACTCTGCTGCCTGAGGGGACTCTTCAATTGGCCTCATGACCTGTCACGACCCAGCAAGACTGAGGGTGCAATCCTAACCAACATTCCAGCCCCGGGGTAAGGGCAATGCAGCTCCGAAGTAAGGGAACAAACATTCTTTTACCTTGAGGAGGCCTCCATGACTGCTACTCCACTGCAGGATGCAGCACATGCCCCATTGGCACAGCTGTGTCAGTCCTGGAAAGTTGGTTAGGACTGCGCCCTGAGTTAACTCAGTGTGAAGTTCATCTACTGTTTCTGTGGTATTTTCCAGGGTGCTTCCAAGCCCCTGACTGAGCTTTCTGGGACACACAGGGATGCTCTTCCCCAGCCCAGATTGTCTTCCAGCCCAGATTGTCAACCAGGACAACTGAGACCCGATGGAAACTAGACTGATATGAGTCTAAATAATCACTTTCATCCAGGAAATCCTGGCACCCAGACACCAGTATACTCTCAAGTGCGTTGCTCCAAAATGGGAGTCAGATCTGAGACTACAGTCATCTAACACAGTGGGATCAAGAGAAGGCTCTCAAGCCAGTGCCATAGCTAAGGGGGATGGAGGGGGGCAATTGCATGGGGGGAACAAACTTTAGGGGGGCAACAAGCGGAGCTTGACACTAGTGGCCAAAATTGTAAAAACTTTGGTAAGTGTGATTAATCGTCATGGTATATATCAGCAGTTCCCAAAGTCCTACTCAGAGTTGCTGTGCAGGCAGGAATAGGGGCTGGGGAGGGTGTCCCGACAGTACTGCAGCGATCACTGCACCGTGATCGCTGTGGTGCCATCGGGACACCCAAAACTGGGCCACACCCCTTAAGGGGGAATGGCCCAGTTTTGTTTCCCAATAGTGAGTCGCAACCCACAGATGGGGAAGCACTGGCATATATCATTAGAAAGGTAATTTAATGCAGAATGCAATGAAACAAACTGCATTGGAATATCTGTATTCTATCAAAAGTTATGGTCAACGTATTAATTTATTTAAATTTGATTTTGTTGTGGAGGGCCTACCAAATCTTCTTTGACCCCAGGTAGCAGATACCTTAGCTATGCCACTGTCTGAAGCAGCAGTGTTACCACTGCAATGTTTGAACAGGCTGGGTTAGTTCCATCACAAAAGGAAGACTTCCTCTGGCTGAACAATTTCTTTTTTCAAGTCTTCAGTTGACCTTCAAAATAGAGAAATGACCCCGACCACCATCACAATTACACCTGCCATCTCTCATGTGCTGGTGGCAAGTTTGCTCCCTGAGTTTAAATGGGCAGGTCTGGCACCACTATGGGTCTCTTTAGGCCCAAACTTTGTTTCCCCCTAAACTTTCTTTCGGTCTCCTTCTCATGCCAGTGAAGCAATTCAGAAAGAAGAGGTGACCTCTCACAGGTATACTCACAGAGCATCCAGAATATTATTACAAAGCTGTAATAGGAACAAAGTTGTTATAATAAAATAAACTGGCAGTCAGGAAAAGTAGCCATTGATGAATGCCTGGAGGCGTACATCTTTGATGGTTTGCAAAGGTGAATCAGAGAGGGCCCAGAAGAGTGCAAAGAGTTCTTCGTGTGTCTATTCCTGAATGAGAGACCACACAGTCACAGAAGCCTGTAGGCCCCTGTAGGCCCTGTTGGCGCCCCTGTAGGCCCCTGTAGTAAACAGCTTCCTGCATATGGTAAACTCTCAGGCCCAGAGATTAACTCATGATTTAGAAAAAGAAAGCTAATTAGAATCAGTAGCCGTGGGCAGCATTTTCTCACTGCCCCTAGTCTGACCAGTGTGCTCTGCCTATGCTGCTACAGGACTCTTGGAGAAGCGAAATGTTGCATGCGTTCTTCAAGGTCAAACTGAGAAGTAAATCCTACTCCTTCCTTACACCTTGATCTCTCCTCCTCCCCTTGGTTATGCATTTTCCTCCTGCCCCCGCCCAACGATCATTGCTTTGCCAGATCACTGTAGCCTGAATTAGTGCACGCTGATCTCTCTTGGTTTCCCACTGCCAGGCTGTTTGCCTTCAAATACTTGCAGGTGCTCCAAGGCAAACAGAGCCGAGGGCTGCGCTGGCACCGATTGGGATGTACTCTTGCCATGAAGTGTTCCATTGTCATCTTTACATGTGACCAAGGTGGCGGACAGTAGAAACCAGAGTGGGGGAGGGGGCAGAAAGCCAGTGTGGGAAAGAGCAGAGCACACAGAGAGGTGTCCCCTTTGTATACCGCTCTCCCACACTGTTCTTTCTGCTCAGCTTCAAGGACTCTGCAGGCACAGAAGGAAGAACGCCAAGGGGAAATGATCTTGCATTACGGAAGCATATTCAGGCAACCTATGGAGTCTTAGCCTCTGGGGATGGGTTGCACTGACTCAGTGCCTGCTAACCCCCCTGCCCTTCCTTTTCATGCGATGTCAGTGTTTTGATTCTGCAAGCTGAGAGGGATACTGCAAGAGGGCTGATGCACAACGCTGCACTAGCCAGAGAGAGTGAGATCAGTGGGCATTGCACATGTCTCGTATATGTGCAAGAGCCGGAGGCTTGTATAACCTGGAATGCTTCCGATGAAGCCAGTCAAGCCCTCCTTGGGGAGCAGGAAAGGACAGGCTACTGGCTGCAGGTATGAAGCAGCTTTCCCCACTGGAAAGTCGAGCTTGGGAAGGGCATTCCCGGAGCAGAGCGCTGCAGGGATGACGTTGCAGGCAGACAGGCGAGCTTCACCTTCCGTGGGCCGCATCCGTGAGCGAGAGGGAGGGGCGGGAGGGGGAAAGCGAGGAGTGGGGGGCGGGGACTCGGAAGACGGTGCCTCTGCATCGGGGCCTGAAGGACGCCTCCTGGGCCAGTCTTCTGGACGCCTTCTGCACCGGATCGAAATAATGTGTGAGCCCCTTCGCCCAAGTAACAGCGGACGGCGTAGATCAGAAAGGAAGCTGAAGGGGCCGTCGCTCCTGGCAGCACAAGGCGCCTCTTGCTTGTGCTTTATGCCACTTTCGAGCAGTACCTGAGCCGAGTCGCTTTGATCTGGTCTCTGCCTGCAGCTTGCCTTTTGATTCCGTGTACAACACCACACCACAGCAGTAACAAGAGACACGGAATCGGAGCGGAGGACAACCGAGCGAGGGCCTCCGCCTCGCGTCCAGCCGCCCGCTCGTTCCAACGAAGCACGATCCCCCCGGTTTACCCTTCCCCGTTTGTTGACTGGTGCGTGCCGTTGGCTCGGCTGCCTCTCGCTGCCCCTCCGCACACTTCCCGTCACCGGGAGCTTATCTGGGGCGGCGGGCTGCCTTCCTTGCTATCTGCAGGGTTCAGCTCGGCAACCGCCGCCGCCTGCCCTATCTACCTTCGTTAACCCGCCGTGTTTCAGCGGCAGGGCTCCAACGCTGCTGGAGAGAGGTCGCCCCGGAGACAGACAGACAGACAGAGACAGCCTGCTCCGTCTGCCCTTCCCTCGCCCCCATCCAAGCCTCCTCCCCTTTATCTGCAGGGCTCAGCGCTGCCTCCCGCTTGGATCAAAGAGAATTACAGGTGGATTCGCGTCTCCCTCCGTTCCCTGCACGCGCGCGCCGGGATCGCCAGGGCAGGTGCCGAGGCTGCGCGGGAGAACCGCAGGAGCGCCCGGTCGCTGCACTCCTGCGGCGCGTGCACTTGTCCTCTCCCCGCCTCTCCAAGGCCACACTCCCTTCCTCGCCAGCCTGCGTTCTCATTGGCTACCGGCATTTGGATGGGCGGGGCTCGCCCCAGGAGTTGGGCGATATATCCCGCACGAGTGGGAGGGGATAGCGCTATTTTTTCTCCTTGGGCTGGTTCGGGTTTTTCTTTCTTCCCACCCTTGGCTTACTCCCCCCCTCTTCTTTCTTCTCCTTTTTCTTCAGCCTCTTCCTGGCTTCTGGGATCAGGGCCAGCCAGCCTGCCTAGTGGGTATCTTTCCTGGCAAGGATTATTTGACAGGGTGGGACGCGCCCCCGGACACACAAAAGAGCTTCCTTCGCCTCCTGCCGGCACTTTGGAAACCGTGAGCGTCTCGCGGGCAGGACTAGCGGCGGACGCGCCGACGGCTGTGATCTGAGCGCTGAAGGGAAAGACGGACTTGTCTGCATCGCCCGCCTGCTAGGCAACAGCAAGGCCGATCCTCGCTCATGGCTCGCGGGAAGGCAAAGGAAGGGGATGGCAACTGGAAGAAATTTATCTGGAATTCCGAAAAGAAGGAATTTCTAGGGCGGACCGGAGGCAGTTGGTGTGAGTATCTGCCTGGTTTCTCTTGTTACCTCCTGCCCCGCGCTTTGAAACGAGCAAGCGAAAAGCCAATGAGGCGGGGGGGGGGCGAACCCACTCTGCGCGAGGTGATCTGCGGTGTGTCCGCGCAGGAACGAGTTTTCGCGCGCGTGTGAGGAGCTGATGGGTGTGCAGCGAAGGGCTCCGGTTTCCGATGCCTTGAAACGCAGAGGGGGTCCCTGGGTGACCTTGCTGGGATGGCCCCGCGGCGATCTCGAGGGTCACTTTCTGCCTCCACTGTCTGGCTCTCCGTTAGCGTTATTTTTTATTGCTGCTCCTGCCAGGTTTAAAAATACACGCCCAGTCTCCTTGGCAGCTGTCGGGCGAGAGCACCAAACGGTCCGCGATCTTGTCCCGGCAGTGAGACAAACGTGCAGGCTCTCCCCACCGTAATCATGCCTCGATTCCTCCCCCCGATCCGAAACGTGTGGCTCGCATAGCTTGTGTTGGGCTCGTTCCGTTTTCGTGTGTGTCACTGGAAGAAATCGTTTGGCGTTGCCCAGGCGTTGCTGCCCGGCTTGGCTTGTGTGCTTCCTGGCTCGCCTTGAGATGGAAGAGGAGGCTGGCCGCAGCCTGTTGCCTCTACGCTAGAAAGTGTGGCTGGGCTTTTTGTTGCTTTGGTGTGGGGGGTTTTCCGCCGCCCGCAGAGGTCGTGCTGAAGGGCATTGATGCCGTCCAAATTTGAGTCCTGACTGCAGGCTGGGCGGTGTGGGGTGGGTGCGACGGGGAGAGGGGGAGCCCTCCACACCCCTTCCTTTCCTTCCCCCCCCATTACTCTTCATCAGTAGAGCAGCCACTGCGGCTGCCTTAATGTCGTTCAGGAAGGACACTACGCTGGGAAAAAGGGCATCCTGTCTGAGTGTGTGTGTGTATGTGCACCCAAAAATGGTGGCCAGGACGTCGACACAACAGGAAGGAATCAGCGAGGCTTAGGGTTCCTTTCCCGTCTGCCACCGCCAAAGGGTTAATAATGCATCACAGCTCAAGGTTAGTCAAGGTGACACCTTCCCAGCAAGAGGTAACGGGAGACTTGGTTGGCTGGTCCCTGGGGAAGCTGGGGTGCACCATGGAGGAAGAACATCACCTGCCCTCCTGCATCTTTTGGAATGGACTGCCCACGGCTGGGCGTCTTGATTTCTTCCTTTTCCACATGCACCTGCCTTTAGTGTGTGTGTATGTGTGGGGAGGCCTGAGCCTGCAGGGCTAGAGAGAGAAAGGTCAGGTAGGAGGGGGAAGAACAGCCCAAGGGAGATTTAGGAATAACAAAGTCCTTGAAGGCTGTCTCCTAGCAACTAAACCCAAGTTGAAGGAGATTGAGGTTTGGAAGGCGGTGAATGAAGGTTCTCGTTGCTCTCTTCCACCTCACCTTTCTTCCTCCTTGGTCTTGGGCCCTTGGCATCCACCCCCCACTCTGGCACAGAGGCTCTTGACTGGGTTCATCACACTCTGCAGTGCTCAAATCCACACAAAGATTTTCAGGTGTCTGCAATCCATTGGGCCCTCCTTTCCCATTGGCTCTGGCTTCTGAAGAGGGGAAGAGTGTGTATGAGCAGCCAAAACCGCTCACTTTTATAAAAAAACGAAACAAAACACAACCCTCTTCAATATTATGAGGGCTCCAGTGCCATTGGCTCCTATCTCCGCGTTTGTCTGAGGGGCTGCATTATTTCGTAGGGGCTCCTTTTGTGCCAGCCAACCAGAACTAGAATTTTACAGTCTTTTTTGTAATGGAGGAAAAAGTCTGACAGAACCCATGGGGTGGGAGTGTAGGGTGCGCGCCCAGGGCCTTTCGCATGTATGCTTTGGATATGGTTGCCCTTGAAGGAAAGGGTCGGTTGTCCCTGAGTCTCCTCCCCACTCTTCTGGGGCTTGAGCAGACAGACCTGAGTGTCTCTGTCATTTCTCTGCATCAGACGAGCTTGCCTGTTATCTGGAACTTTCCATTCCTTTGGAAACTCTTTGTGCAAATTTAGAAACACAAGTGATAGCCCACAGTCAGAGCAGCAAATGACTCCTAGAAACAAGGACTTTCATGAGTGAGGATGGATTTAGTTGGGAAGAGCTGGTTTATAAATAGTATATCTGAGGGTGAAGGGAGAGGAAAAGTTGAGGTGTATTAAAAATGACTCACACTCTGGTCCAGGGCCTTTCTTAGAGCCGCTGCCAACTGCAGCTGCCAATCTGGCACCCTCCTAGCCGGAGTTCAGCCAATGTCCTGTTGGAGGTGCCACTCCAGAGCTTCCTGGTTTAGACCCTTGCCTGGCATCTGCATCAAGGGCATCTGCAAAGGAAATGCTTGACGGACAGATCAGTGTGGTGAGATGAGCTGGGACCTAGGGAGAGTTGTCACAGGGCGAGCGGGTGGAAGATTTTTTGGGAACGCAGAGCCTGCAAAGCTCGTACTGAGTCAGACCTTTGGCCAACGTTGCTCAGTGTTCACAACTACGCTGGCAGGCAGAAGCTCCCCTCAAATCTCCCGGACGAGACGTCTCCTTGCCGGAAGGGCAATGGAAAGGCATTGATTTCGTTTTCAAGAACAGCTGCACCATCTGATTATTTATTTATTTTACGGTGCATTGCCCACCTTAAAAAAAAAAAAAAACCAGCCAGCCATTCACAAGGCAGCTCCCCGAGAGCTACTCGTTCCATGTGTTTGTTTCTTAAAGTCGCCGTGTGCTGTCCTTTTGGAGTGGGTGCCTTCCGTAGTAGAGGCAGGGCTGTGTCCTTCGAGGGTGTCCTGGCTAAACATTTGGCCTATCCATGGAGTCTTTGTACAGTCCAGGCTCTTTGGATTTCCTCTCTTTCTTTTGCTTCCAACCCCGCAGCAACTTGCTGTCGGCTGGTTCCTCCTTTTGCTCATTACAACAGCACCGCCTATGACTGTACTCTGGAAAAAATGTCCAAATCTCTGTGACGTCACACAGCTCTTTGCCTACAGCTGCCTGGTTACCAAAGACCGTGTTAACCCTGAGAGTGCAAAGACTGTCACGCTGCTGGTCCTCTTTTCCCCTCTGGGCAAACCGGAGCCTGATTTGAATAGGGTTTGCTCTTTCACTGACACATCACCAATGGGAAAATCTCCCCTGCATGGTGCCCTCAGCTTGCCCCCTCCCCGCCTCTGTCAATATTTGTTCTAAGGGTCACCATGAGACTTTTCGACTCACAGGAAGTTTGGCACTTGGGCGCTCAACTCCTTTGAACAGCACTGTGTTGCTGTTACTTCCTTAGACTAGAGGAGCTGGGTATATAGGGCAGTGCTTCCTTCCTGCCATGTCTGTGGGAACCTGTTACAAGGCAGCTAATCAGCAGAGAGTAAGCCAGTGAGTGATACGACCAGATTTCAAAGAGTGCGTAGTTCTTTGGAGCAGGTCTGGCTTGAAACAAAAGCCTTGATTTTTTCCCCCCCCTTCCTTCCCCTGCTTTAAAACAAAGAGGCTGCACAATTTGTGTCATTTGTAACATCATTATAATAGTGATATCCATGTGTATATGAGCCTGAACTGATGTCAGCTAAATGTAGACAGTGCAGCCTGTGCTGGAGGTCTTCAGAGTGGGGAATATGTTATTGGAAACCAATTGAAGCCGAGTGCCGGAATTCAAATGTACATACCTATGCTGGGGAAGGGCATTGAAACTCTGGCGCTGCGCCATACATCGTGTTTCCTATGAGATGTATCATAGTATATTGTTCTTTCATACATTTTTAGATAGGAGTGCAGGTTCAAGAGCTCAGCTGTGCTCCCCCAGTCATAAGCACATTTACTTGATAGTGAGGATCAAGTCACACCAGCGCATAAGCGCAAGAACTTCTAGCCATTGCTCTGGGTAGAATGTTACAAGAGATTCAAGGCGCAATCCTAACCTGGAGTTATACATTAGGCTTGCAACACTCTTGGAGTCAGGGAGGCCAGCACGCGGAGGTGTCCTGGCCTCCCTGACCCAGAGGGTGCTGCCAACGCACTTTACTGCGCATTTGATACACTCCTGGGCCAGAACAAGTGACGTGTGCCAACTTAACTCCTGGTTAGGATTGCCCCCTCATTTATGTTACATTTTTACATAGAAGTATCTTCTGTTGAAATATTTCCTTATAAAAGAGGAGTAGGTCTATCAAGAGCTATTAGCCATGATTGATACATTCTCTTGTGCTGTAATTTTTATGCCCAGGCTCAAATCCCTTGGCTCAACAAGATCCCAAATTCTCTTGACTTGGAGGTTTCACCTCTCAGTCATGGCTAATAGCCACTGATAAACCTGTTCCCAGTAGTGCTATCCAGCCGGTACGCTGGGCGGGACTTATGTTTGATCGGCAGTCCACCCGTTGCGTCACGCTGTGTTCCGCCGCTTTCCCGCCTGCCGGGGCGTGCGGGAAAGTGGCGGAATGCGGTGTGACGCAACAGGCGGACTGCCGATCAAACATGAGTCCTGCCCAGCGTACCAGCTGGATAGCACTACTGCCTGTTCCCCTATATTGACAACCTTATATTTTCCTTATATTGTAAGGAAAGAAAGCATACATTTCAGTAGAAGATAGTTCTATGTAAATATGCTTAGGATTGTAACTTCTAGCCTACAGTGAGGTTATAGTTTACAGGCCAAAGAAGATGCACCTTTACAATGGGGTCTTCAGCATGGGGAGATCTAGCAACCCCCACCCCACCCACCCACCCACCCAGTGGCTGTTGCTGGTGCCTCACTTTCTAGATTTTCTCATTCCTTTTGCTGTGTAAACTGCTTTGTGAACTTTTTGTTGAAAAGTGGTGTATAAATATTTGTAATAGTAAAATATGTGACAAGCTCTCCTAAAATACGGCCATTTGTTACTACAATTGCTCTTTTCAGGTTTATTCTGTTTATTTGGGGTTGAGTGTTACCCCTTGAGACCATTATTTTTTCCTTCTTCTTTCATTGCAAGTGGCTGTGGTTCCTGACTGGATGCAATCTGTGCTTGTAACCTTGAGAAGCTACTAGATGACCTCATGCATAACTTATAGTAGATTGTTGTTTGTTCTTTCGCCAACAGTTAAGATCTTGCTCTTCTATGTGATCTTCTACGGCTGCCTGGCTGGCATCTTCATTGGGACCATTCAAGTCATGCTGCTCACTGTCAGTGAATTCCAGCCCAAGTATCAGGACCGAGTAGCACCTCCAGGTAACAATGAGTACTGAAGGGATGACCAAGCCCCATTGGAGCAAGGGTGACATGAATTGCCTTTTCGGTTGTGATGAGTTCTAGGTTACAGCAAACATTTGCTTGCTTCTTTCAAAAGTGGTCTGGCTTTTACTTCCTCAAATCTAAAGTTAGCAGTCAGTGGTGGCAAGATTATTTATTGCTTATTTCACTACACGTTAAGAAATACCTCTTGTTCTTTTATGTAAACCTAGGCCACAGGGGTTATTGTTGCATCACTCTTCCTTCCAATAACCCCTGTGACCTAGGTTAGTCTGAGATGGCCTTGCCCAAAACTGTTCAGTAGCCTTCTTAACTTAGTAGGGATTTCAGCCTGGGCATAAAAACTAATAGCACGTGTTCAGATGTCTCAAAAGTGTCATTGAGTTCAGTGGAGCTTACTCCCTGGGAAGTGTGTATAGGAGTGCAGCCAGCCAGTGGGTTGGAAACCAAAAGTGTATCACACCTGGTCCTTGGGTGCCTTTCACAAATTGCACCACAGTTTTGTTGGCTTAAAAAAAACCTTTTTATAAAACCAGGAGAGAATGAGACTTACCAAATACAAATAGGAGAAGGGATTCAGTAATGAAGCCTTACTAGCAAAGCAGGCTTCCTCCATTCTGGCTGCTGAAATCAAGACTGCTGTGAAGATGGAGGATATTTCAACTCTTTAATCTCTGCACAGCTTTCCCCCCTGAAAACTGAAGAAGTTATTCAGCCTTAAAAGTGTCATTTGCTATATATTTGGAGAATTAAGTAACCTCCAGAAAGGTCATTTTCTGCAGAAACAATAGTACAGAGGTATCGCACTATTGCAACATCCTCCATTCTGCCCTGCGGTCCTGATCCATTGTTTTTTTAGTTTGAGCCAATGGTTAGCATAGTTCAGAAAAGGCTTTGTTGTTAGAAAAAACATATATCTAGAGTTAGAGGAATTATTTGTTCATACAAAACCAAGGAACAAATCTGCCTGTACACACCCTAAGAGTAAATGCTAGGCGGTGGGGGGAGGGTGGGTGTAACATGTTGCATTATTGAGGCTGGAGAACATTGCCACAGCTGGTGCCAGCATATGGCACAAAGGTATGTTGTTCAAAAGCAGCCGGAACAAGTGAAGCTGCCTCCTCCCAACTGAGGGTAAGGTGTCAGCATTGTGACCGAGGGAACTCTCCAAATCCTTATTTTAGAGTAGCACCTGTACAGAAATGCACAAAAATGAGGACTTGGGAAGTCACAAGATACTGGACTTGCCCTGGATGTGTTTTGGGGTACAGAATGTTTTGGCCCCAGTCCTAACTGAAACCCCACTCCAATGTGTGTGCACCAAGGAGGAATGCACTGTTTCTGATGGGGGGGAGAGCCAGTTGCAGCAGAAGAGCCTCCACTTTCCTAATGGGTTCCACTTTCCTATTTAGCTGGTGCAGAACCAAGGAGAGTAGAGGTAATGGGGTCAGTTACAACTGCTGATCCTGCCCCGTACTCCCCTGTTCCACCACCCTCCTCCACCCCCTTTCTGCCCAGAAACACCTCATTCTTCCCCCTCTCTCCCACCACCAGCCCTATTGCCACAAGCAATTACAGAAGGACCCCAGCTCATTTTATGGCATCTCCAGGTAGGACAAAGAAAGGCCCCTGTCCAGCGTTGTCATCCAGCCGGAACGCTGGGCGGGAGGAACGGGTGAGCGGCAGCCTGCCCGTTGCGTTCCGGTCCATTTCGCCGTCTTCCTCGCCCCCGTCTTCCCAGCGGGGAAGATGGCGAAACGGACTGGAACGCAACGGGCGGGCTGCCG
>JAJKFI010000030.1:496918-543435 GCA_029204185.1 Lerista edwardsae
TTCCGGCTGGATGACAACGCTGCCCCTGTCTGAAACCCTACAAAGGTTCTTCCAGTTAGGAGCAGATGGTATTAACACAGATAGATCAACGGTCTGATGCAATAAAGGGCAGTTTCCTTTGATCCAGTAATTGCTTCCTTTTATAACTTGGACTGCAATCCTAAAATGCTTAGCTGGAAGTCAGGTCTACTGAAGCCAAGAAGATTTTATTCTATGTAAATACGTTTGGGGTTGGGGTGTTAATGTGTTGTGGGAATAATATGTGATATGCCAGGGTAATAGTAGCATTGTGAGCATCTTGTAGTGCAATTGTGGTATTAGCACCTAGCACATATGAAAGGTCATGTAGTTGGTGGTGGTTTTGCACAGGTGACTTCCGTCTTAGTATTTTAGTTCTGCCACAGTTTGTCCCTAGGAGACATTGCGCTACAGCAATGGTCAGTTGGCTGGTGTCTGTAAATTGGCCTGGCTTTTATGTAGACAGACAGAATGACGGCACAATGTAGCGGCTCCCCTCCTGGTTCCATAAGAAGAACATAAGGAAGGTGCTGCTGGATCAGGCCAAAGGCCCATTTAGTCCAGCATCCTGTTTCCTACTGTGATTCACTGCCTGCCTCTGGGAAGCTCACAAGCCCTGTCCCGAAAGGGACTGTCTAAAAAAGAAGTGCAAAAGAAATAGCAATTGGAAAAGAAAAAAGATGCCTTCTTGGGGTAGAGCTCTGCTCTGCTCTGCTAAATAGAAGAGAACACCATTTTAAAAGGTGCTTCTTTGCTGAGTTCACAGGAGTATTCCCACTCTCTGCTTACTATTCTTTAATCAGTTACCAGTTTGTCCAGTGATCTGACCATGGAGTGCCTGCTAAGTTTACTCAAGAACCTTTGGGGAGGGATTTTGTCCAATGCTTTTTGAAGTCCAGTGTGTCTGTGTTGGGCTCCCTAGAAAACTTCCGCGTGGCTTCTAGTCTCAAAGCGGCCTCTATTTTGTTATCTCATCTGAGCAGCTGGTCAGAACCAGCATGGAGCAAGTGCAGGGGAGGAGTCTTGCCTGCGTCCCGCTTTCCCACGTTTGCAGATGGCCCTGAAGCAACAATGTGCTGTGGACGGTCAGGAATGATTTATGTCGCTCTTGCTGGCTGGAAGAGTTCAGAAGCTTCCAATAACAGTGTAGTCTCCCAGTGACAGCAGCAGGGCTTCCAGAAGCATTCTGCAAGCATTCCAGCTCCTCTTGTGATATGCAAAGCAACCCTACACCGCTGGGTGGGTGGCCAGGTGAGCCACTACATTTCCATGCCGACAGCCCCCATTCCAAATGAGTCGAGAATGAAGCTTGGAACAAGTGCTGGAAATGGTTTTTGTGCTGCTGTCACTGCATCAGAGAGCAAATTGGTTTTGTAAGTAAGTGTTAATGACCACGTCCTCATTGAACGTTCTTCCCGCCTTTGCCAACAAAGTGTGGGCTGCATCCTATTGGGCGGGGGGGGGGGCAGGACAGCAGGCATGGACGCCTCCATGTTGGGTCACAGTTGTGCCCTTATCCCAAGCCAAGCCTCTGTTTCCCCAAGGGCCTTCTTGGATCTACACCAGCAATTTTCCTGATGCAAAAGCAAGGCGAGTAAATGAGAGGGAGAGGAATAGGGTTAGGATCCTGGTGCACACTAATGCTGCTGGGCTCTACCCCCTCTCTCTTCTGGTCCCCCACCCCATTCAGGCACTCCCCTGTTCTGCCCCTTCCCTGCTTTGTTCCTCCCACCACCTGCCCCCATTGACTTACTTGTGGTCCCACATGCAGCCAGTGGTGGCAGCAGACCTCCAATGCTGCTCTGTTTGTGGTGGCAGCTCCAGAACAGTTGACAGCAGCCTGCTGTGCACACTGCTGTTTGGCCATTTCCACATGTTCCTTTGCAGCAAGTTCTGCTGTTGCAAAGCCCAGTTAGGATTGGGCTAGTGATTGCCAAGCGTTTGCAAGGACGCACGCAAGCAAGCAATCTACTGCTCACTATTGGCCTGTGTACCTATCTGTCACTGCACTCTGTTGCAGTGAACACTGCCCCCCCCCATGTACAGTGTTCCTCTTTCTGGAATGGATCCCCCATATTATGAGAGGTGTTACTGTACTAAAGCACTACAACTTTATTGAATGTATTTGGCATACTGAGTTTTGATCCAATTTAATCATAATTCTTTCAGTCCCAACAAGCGGAATGTTCACTTCCATTGTGATCTGAGGTGACGTTTACTATATGTAGGAATCTCTATAGTAGGTGTAAAGTCTATGAAACATGAACCAGAATGTAAGCTCCAAAGCATCCTCATTCTTTGGCCCATATGCCCAGTTCATATGACTCTAGTTCGTCCATTTCTAAATCATGGTTCGCTCCCAAATTTCAAACTAAAGTTGATTGACTCCTATGCTTTAAATAGCCAGTAGGGGGGCACTTTAAAAAGGTTGCATTTTGAGGAATCGCATGAGTCTTCAAAGTGCAAGATGCCAGAAACATCTGCCATCGGTAAGTGCTAGATTGCCACTTCATGTAATATTTCTTAGGAGACACTTTTTATTAATGGATGTCAACATTACAAAATAGCTGAACCTTGTGCAACCTAACAAAAAGGAGGAGGTTCACTTTGCCCTTGCAAGTAAATGCCCTGCTTTTTCTTTACATACAGATACGTCTTGCATAATTGTGAAAGAGAGGAATTTCCACTAACTGAAGAATTAGTCTTTGAATGATGTAGTGTGTCCCAACACAGTGATAAAAAGGTTTCCCCACGACCGAATGGTCTAGTCGTGACTGTCTGTAGGGGGCGTTGCTCATCTCCGTTTCAAAGCCTGTAGAGCTGGCATTTTGTCCGAGGACAAGCTTCCGTGATCATGTGGCCGGCATGACTCTACGCCATAGCGCACGGAAGGCCATTCCCTTCCCACCGAAGTGGTCCCTATTTATCTACTTGCATTTAGGTGCTTTCGAACTGCCAGGTTGGCAGGAGCTGGGACAAGCAACGGGAGCTCCCTCCATTGCGCAGTCTTGAACTCCCAACCTTCCAGTCGGAAAGCCCAGCAGGAGCGGTTTAACCCACTGCACCACCACATCCAACTGCTACTGCTATCCACACTATACTATACTATATCCACACTATAACGCCACTGCTATCCACAGTGATAGCTTCTACTATAAAGTGTTCAGGACAGGGCTGCTGAGTGAACGAACACTAGTATCTAGTAAGCAATATTTGTTGGTTGCACTTCTTTTGACCATCCCTTCCTTTTGACTATATCCCTTTCTAGCTACCAGTATTACTATTAGTAACTACTTCCTTGCACAAGCGGTTGCACACTAAGGGTTGTGAACCAGCAAGTCCCATTTTCTCTAGTGCTGCAATCCTAAATACGTGGGAGTAATATAATATAATAATGTAATATCCTATATAATGGTAATATCACTATATAATAGTGTACGGTACATACTTGGGTGTAATTCCTCATTGAACTCGGTGAGAGCTCCTCCTGAGTAGACATGCATAGGATTGTGCTATGGGTACTCTTTCCAGACTGCTATCATTTAAAACATAATAGTGACATGATAACACCTGATAGGGCTTGGGTAAATCAGCCATGGGCAAAGATCAGGAGGTATCTGGCTCTACTGCATGAGCAGTTTTGGAGCTCCAGATTGACGATGCATTCAAACCTTTTTTTTACTTCCTATTGGGCATTACAGTTTGTGGCAAAAGAAGGCTGCTGAAGGGGATGCTCGTCATCACTTTCTGCTGGATGTTGTAATGTCTAAAAAGGGAACTTGTGTATCATCTGGGAGGGAGATGTGCTTTGTTCCTTTTTGGGACATTTCCACTTCATTATAGTGAGGATATTTTCATGTCTGCTTTTTGGCACATTTTGCAATGTTAAACGTTCCTGAGGCTGGCTGCACTGCACCACATGCTCCTGCATGCAGTGCATATTGTGCGTGGTTTTATGCCTTTCTTTGATGGGCTGTAGCTCAGTGGTAGAGCCCTATGCTTTGTATGCAGAAAGTCCCAGGGTCATTTACCAACATCTTCCAGTAGGACTGAAAATGACCCTTGTGACAATACCCAATGGAGACAATAGTGTACTAGAAAGACCAACGGTCTTCAGATGTTGTGCAATCTGCCAGCATTGTAAATGTCCCACAACCAGGGCTCTGGCCTCTATTCCACTGTCCCATGGTAAGAGCACGTGCTTCAACAGTCAAGAAATTTTAAAGGATTTGGGCAGCTGAGTAAGTGTGCAGTCATGCCCCAGTATCCATGGGGATAGGATCCTGGCCCAATCATGGATACCTAAAGTGGTGGATAAGAAGGAACCCTATGTTAAGTTATCTTAACATAGGGAACCCTGCTCCTGCTGCAAGCAAGGTTTTTAGCAACCCAAAGTAAGAATAAAGGAAGGTGTTCTGCCATACTCCCTGCTGGGCCTCCCCAAGGGCCCCAGTGCCCACACGAGGCCAACTAGTTTCCGCTCCAGAGCAGCCTCGGAGATAGGCAAGAGGGAGGGGGTTCAGTCAACCACTGGGCCTCCTCTCTTCCACTTCCTCTCTTGGCTACTGTTCATATGCTGAACCAGTTCAGACACTTCATTGCTCATGCAGACGCTGCTGAAAAATGCTTCTGTCCCTTGTTTTCTTTTGTAGTAGTGTCCTTGTAGGTGATATTTGAATTGGCCTTCTGTTATGCCAAACCTAATCATTAACCAATTCAGAATTCAGGAAATCGCTCAAGGCTGGATCTCACTGAAATTCTTAACATGCAAGGCAATTATTCAGTTTTCCCCCCCTGAAAATCCATGTCTAGATTAGGACATATAACAATTGTATGTATCTCTTTTTCTCTGCATGTCCCCAGAGGCATGTCTAATCGCCATGAGCTGTCTGAGCCTCCTGAAAATTCTTAAGGGTCCTGAAGGCAGGTCCTGAAGGCATTGCATTCTGATAGTTTTTTAGCAATAGTAGCCACTGTGTGATTTTTTCCAAGATTAAGAAATGGCGCTTCAGATCTCCGTGCTTTTAGTCAGGTAAACTGTGTTCGATCATGTTGGAAGAGAACAGTATGTTGATCATGGCCCCAATTCAGCATAGAGTTAAACATGCAGTCAGTACTGTGCTGAATTGTGGCCCATTTCCATTCGTCTAAGGGAATTGCCATGTATGCAGACAGAATCAATAGATATATTAATTACCTTGTCTTTTTAATACAAACAGGCTTTTATTGTTGGCTCAATAGCAATCGTTCTACCCCCCCCCTTTTTTTTTTTGGGCGGAATGAACTATCTCCAATGTTGGAACACATTAATTTGGAATGCCTCTTCTGATTTCATCACTTTTTTTTTGTACTGAATTCCTTAAAAACGGTAATAACTAATAAGCAAAACTGGCAGCTGGAATGTGCTCAGTTGTGATCCATGGGAATTTCCCTCTGTATTTGGGAGCTCAGCCATGAACAGCGTGCAGTATTCTCACTATTTGCTCCAGCTATCACCACTTTAAGCCCAATTTTATTAGCTTGCTGGAATGGCACAGCTCTCTGGATCTAAAAGCAATTTGTGCCCCTTTAATTAGCTTCAGAGCGTGAACTTGTCTTCCTCATGGGGAAAACGCTTCTATCTCGCATTGGCTGTACACTTGCTAACTGTTTGATGGGGTTATCTGAGTGTGGGACTCTTGCCTAGCCCTGAAAGTTTATGAGTTGGGATCGTTGTGTCTGGATCACCTGGTATGGCAAGACTGGCCAGTCCTGGAGGTGGCATCATGTTAGCCATGTTAGGAGAGTGTGATTTTTGGCCATGTCAGGGTTTGCTTTCCCTGCTTCTTTTCCTCTTTCTGCTCCTAAAGATCAATTCACCACTGTACAGTAAATGGTGGTTGTGATGACTGCCTTTCCCCCTATTTTTTGTCTTTGTCTTATATTTGGATACTCCCAATTCCCAGAAGTTCCTATGCTTGTTCAGGAGCCTAAAGCTGCTGGGATACATTCCCACAGCAGCCTCAATTACCCCATAGCCATGTGCTCCTGAGAATTCAGCATCTTTCTGCATGTCTTGAGTAGCTAAGCCTCCTACTGAGATTGGCACGTGCCTACCAATTGGGCAGTCAATACAGCATCTCTATTGAGCAATCCAGCCTCTCACCATCCTATTCAATGTGGCCACACTACTGGCACACTGTATGATTGGGAGGGGGAAGTGAACAAATTGCTCACGTTTTTGACTTAACTCCCCGTAGGCTGCCTGGCCATGAGTGGGGCTCCTAAGGCCTACGTCGGTGGCATCTGAGGAGAGGCAGAGGTGTGGTGAGCCATAACAAGGGGATAGGATCTGGCGTGCACCAATGTCTTTGAGAACCACACATTCCTGCCCTTGAAATGCCCTTGCCCACTCCCTGCCCTGGTCCTTCCTGAGCCTTCCCTCTCCCATTCACACATTGCACCTGCCATCACTTTACTGCCCTGGCAAGGCATCCAGGACTCATGAGTTGGGCCTCCAGCTGATGCGCCAGTGGCTCTACAACACATGGCTGTGGTGCCTCTTTTACAGCGCCATAAGAGGACATGGGGTTGGAGTTTAAAATCCGCTGCCATAAGCTCTTGATGAGATTGGACTGTAAGTAGAGGGGTAGAATGGAGTGGCCAAGTGGATTCCACGCCTCTAATCAGGTAACTCGCTATGATATCATAGAACTCGGATTACTTAAGCTCAAGCACAGGGATGTTTGTGTGTGTTTCTGCCAGCTCCGCTGTGAAATCTAGTGCTGTTTTGTGGAAAGTGCACCCATTCTTCCATAGGTGAAGAGACTAGGATTCCTGGAACAATACAAGCAGCTAACAAACTGGACTGTAATCCTAGCTAGAGATGCTTACGGGAAAGTAATTTTGTTTCATTTGCCCTTTTCATTCCAGGTCAGTCTGAACACTGAACCAGTGAGGGTTGTGGTTTTGGTGTGCTTTGCTCTTGAGTAGCATCCTAGCTCCATCTGCTGGGCAGGAAGAGTGAATGAGTATTAACCACTAGGCACTGCTCCCCTTGGTCAGCCTGGCTTTGCCTCCTACTGTGTGAATTACACAACAGTTACACCCTTCATCTGCTGGTGCAAATGATTATCTCCTCCCAGAACAGAGCTGATTCTCCCTTCTACAGAGCAGTCCTTCCCCTGAACTGGCACAATCCTTTGTACCAGAGTGTTGCGAATGTGCTATAAAGCACTAGGCCAGTGCACAGACATGGGCTGGCCTAGCTGTGCTGCAGCCGTGTGGGGACGGGGTGAGTTTGTGCCAACTTGGGCAGGCAAGCACAGGGGGGCTGGAGAGGCTGGCAGGAGGGTGTTGCAGGACAGGAAGGGGGTGTTTGTGGGCAGACTGGCAGGTGGATTAGATAGGTGGAGCCAGCTTGACTGACATAGGCTGGATACTAACCCCCAGCCAGACTGGCCTTAACATGGCCACTTGGATTGGCCACTGCAAAATTGCAAACATAGATTCAAGTAGCCCTATCGAGCTGGCTGGCATGTGACATGGAGTAAAGGGTCTAAAATTTCCTTATTCCGTGTTGCGCCCAAGGCGTTCGTCCCCTGAGCTGGATACAGTACAGGGCTGTTGGCCTGTCTGTTCCAGCGCAGGTTAGGATTGCACTCCTAGTCACCTCAGTGTTTGGCTAATTTGGGGACATGGATGTATACCATTATACATAATATTATAACCATTGCAATATTTTTCCTTCCTTCCTTCCTCTCCAGTCCTCACTCAATGATCAGAGTTGTGCACAGACCTATGTGATACTGATGGGAGAGTGTTAATAGGGCAGGAGAGGATGCCCAGACTCAGCTTGGGCACTTCTTTGCCTTCCACCTCCCAACAGGTTATCAGTCATCTGATAGTGCTTCTCATCTACCCATGGCGAGGAAGTTGTCAAACCCAGTACAGACACCTCCTCCCATCCCCAATAGATGGGGATGCCTAGGGATTAGCATTTCAAAAATTGTGAGCTGCCTCGAAGCAGCCATTTGGAATACTGAGCCCTATTTGCAAGAGATAAGGGAGTCAACATTTTAAAATATGTAGTCCATCTGTTGCTGTTCAAGAAGTAAAGAGAGAAGTGCTTGTTCTGAATCTCAGAACTGTTTGCACTGTGTCTCTAATGCTGATTCCCCCAAATGCTTAGAACTCCTGCTAGTGTCTACACAGCTAATTGCCCCAATAATTGTTAGCAGTAATAATTAAGCTGGTGAAAGGGACAATGTTGGCTCACGACATTTGGGAAGATGCTGATAGCATGTGCATAACCAGTACTGCTGATGTTATTCCCCTACTGTTAGTAACGCAACCTGTAAGGCGTCCATCAATAACCAGCTCTTCTTTGTCACTATCGATATATGTACAAACAGTGGTATTCTTTCAGCTGTGTGTCGGATGAGTCATAAATTCCTGGCTGACTTTTGGAAGCATGTAAAGAATAAATAAAAAGGCTACTCGTTCCTTACTCCTGTTGATACTGTGTCATAAGTTTTGCCTCTGACACAATCACAGATATCCCACCATTGGTATACAGGTTGAGTATCGCTTATCCAAACTGCTTGGGATGGAAGGTGACTGGAATTAGGATTTTTCTGGATTTCTGAATAATTGCATAAGTATAATGTGAAATGCTTCTTCTGGCTCTTTTCACTGATGTCTCAGTGATGACCATATAGCTTAATTTCATGTGTCCTGACAATCTAAATAATGTGACTTGGTATGGGCCATACAGTTGCTGTTATAATGCATATGTAAACCCATTTTTGGACAGTGGCACCAAACCTCTTCTCAAATTCCCATGGGAGTTGTCACAAAGAAGTAGCTACCTTGGCAAGCCTCTTAAGCTTGCAGGTCCATTTCCAGGCTTCTGATTATTCAGTTCTAGAATCACTGTGCTAGAATGGTTATAAAGTAGCTTTTGGGGTCCTGGCTGAATTTAACGAAAGCCTCCTTTTTCTCCTCTAATGCACTGATAAAGTGTTGGCTTAAGAAGCGAGCTTTGTTAGAGGATAAACGACACAACCTTAACTGGCTGTAGCGCTGGCACAACAACTACTGCCCCAGTCTGTCGTAATATAAGCATACGGTTCAATGTTTGTCCTCTAGTCCACATATGCTAGATACTTACGTAGCTAACTGGAACCTATATGGAGACCCCTGGGTTGTGCAGTCCAACATGCCCCACTTGCACAAAGTGAACCTCTCCCAGAGAAACTTCCAAACTTCCCAGTTCGGCACAGCACTGTAGTGAAAATAATTGGGAAATAATAAGAAATTCAACAAACTTTTAGCCTGGTACACTGGGAGGTAGGGATGTATAGTACTTTGAACCTAAATGGGAAACCCAGCGATAGTCCACAGGATCCTCATTCCAACACATGACTGGAAAAGCTATTGCATTGGGGACAAGATTAGGCTAGAAACTGCACCCCAAACTCTAGAACCCCTTATCTGCATGAAGCTTTTGACAAGCATTGATATTACTGTAGGATTCCTTCTGATGTGGTATCTGAAGTTACACAAGTACCACATGCCTAAAATCCGGGGGGGGGGACTGTACCACATGCCTAAATGAATCTTCTTGGAATCTCAGCAAATCAGGTAATCAGCTTTCATTAGAGGCAGGAGCCTTTTTTCAGGTTCCTGTTTGAGTTTCTGCCATACCATATATTTCTTGACTTGTTCCTTTCTCAAGTTCTTACTGCTTGTTGTCCCATGTGCCCACATTGTATTGCTGGTCTAAGATTTCTGAAGAAGGGTAGGGCTGCTGGCAAGAGTAATTCTTGTTTGCCCTTTAGAAAGAGCCAGGAATTCATTCATTCATTCATTTTGGAAAGATAGGCATGTAATGCAAAGCTGGGGAGGGCAGAGGCAGAAATCAGCACAGTTTTGCACATTCAACGGTATTTTAAGAGTTCTCTGGTTTAGAGCACAATCCTAACCTGGAGTTAGGCCAGCAAAGTTGGGCTGGCACAAAGGAAACTGTAGAGCATGTTTGGACCACACTTGGAGTCAGGGAAGATGGCGCAAGTCTGTGTGTTGGCTTCTCAGACTCCTAGAGTGGTCCAAACATACTTTACGGCATCTCTTGTGCTGGCCAAACTGTGCTGGCCTAACTCCAGGTTAGGATTGCATCCTTAATCTTCAAATAATCCTCAAATATTCTGTTTTCAGGAATACGTAAGGCATTAGTGGCTTTCTTGTTCCTTGCTCATGTGCGGGCCTCTTCGTGTATTGTGACTTCCCTTCACAGAAGGGAAATGTAGGGATCTCTGCATAGGCAAGATGTCGGGAGTGTGGTGCATGTGATTTTCATGTTTTGGGTGCCAAGAAGAGGTAGCTGGACATTTTCCCACCATCTCAGGTGTGTGGAAAAATGTAATGTGTGAAGCAGCTGTGAATGACAAACTAGTCTAGTTGGAATATTGTGCACCAACTTTCAGTTGTAGCTCCTTGGCTATAGATCTAGCAAAAGCTTAATAGCTGGCTGAGGAAGCCCAATTCTGTCACTGTTGTTTTTAAGGTGGGCCCCAGTAACCCCTCTTCTTATCTCCTCTCCCTCTGGCACTTCTTCTGACCATGACCAGAATGGCGGTTTCGTGAGAAAGATAATCCCGGCACTGACCTGTTTTTTAAAAAACATTGCCGAGAGAGGCCATAAGGGGAGGCAATCTTGCTTATGGCTCAGGAGTCATCTGTCGTCTTCTCCAGATCTGTGGCCATGCTTCTTGATAGCTGTAAGCTTTTGAAGGGGAGTAGGTGAAAAGAGGACAGGGCAACTGCTGGGTGTATGGCTGAGCAGGGGGTGGGCAGGCGTGGGGGATGCGGAGTGTCTCTTACCAGTTTGCCACCTCGCCCAGCCCTACTGCTTGAAGCAAGTGCTGTGGTCAGCCTTTTGGTTGTGCCACTCCTGCTCTTTTGGTTGTGTCACTCCTGCTTGGCTACTATTAATCTGCATGGGATAAAGATGGGAGAACCAGCAACCCAATGGCCCCTAACATCAGCATGTGTTGTGGTGGCTTTCCTATTGAAGAAAGAATTTAACAAGCCAAGCAGAAGTGTTTAACCCGATTATGAAAGCTTACCTTCTCCCTTGCCACCTTAAAAGTGAACTTAATTCTAGTCCTCTTGGAGGATGAGGTGGAGGAGAGGTACTGGATCTACTCCTGATATTTTAGCTTAAAGTTTTTGTGACTGTAGGATATCTGTAGCTTGACTGAGAATAAAGAGAGTGAATTGTGGGTAACATTTGTTCTAGGCTTGAGTGACTACTGTATGACTCTAAACAGCAAACCCCAAAGTTGCCAATGAATAAAGGAGTCCTGAGAGGAAAAAGTAGAGCATTTTCTACAAAGAATACCTTGAAACCTTCAGGTGCTACTTGTATGTTTGGCTTATATTATATGGCTACTGAGAACTGATGGAGGAACAAAGGAGGGCTTTGCCATAGCAGGCAATCCGGGAGATTGAGTGGGGAGTAATGAGAACTGGGCAAAATGTGGTGACACCCTTTGTTTGAAGAGATCTGCTGTCTCAAGGTCTCACTATACATCGCAGGGACTGTTGCGGACTTGCATTCTTCTCTATGCTGCAGTGTTACTGGCTGGTGAAAGAAGCATGTGAGGTGATGTCACTGTGTTTCATGCTCCTGCCCCACTTCAATGGCTGTTGTTTGCAGGGGGCAATGCTATGCATCTCCCGTACCATGTAGGCCCCCTGCAAATAGGCAAGATCATGTGAGCATCCTTCATTTGGCATGGGACAAAAAAGTGCTTGTGGGCAAATTGGAAAAAATAGTCGTGCAGCTAGGGCTGGAATCCTGTGCATACACACTGGGGAGTAAGCTCCATTGAAAACATAGGACTTCCTTTTGAGTAAACATGGGTAGGATTGTGTTGTAAGTGATTTGACAGGTGCACCTGCCCCAAACATAACCTGGGCAGTGGTGCAAGATTATCATAAAAAGTCCTGTAATCTATGGATGGTTATCACACTACCATAGCATGCTTTGTTTAAACTTTCCAGGTGAGTAAAAAGTCAGAGCTTACTCAGAGGCGTACGGAGGTTAGAAGGCCTGGCAAAGCAGTACCACCGTAGTTTCTCATTCACCAGTGCCTTCAGCCTAATACAGTAATACACATTTGGATATAGAATATAGTCTACAGAGGAGGAAAAAATTGTGTGGGGGTGGGAATAACTCTGGTTAAGTGTTGCTGATCAACCAGCAGAGTTTTTGCATAACGTCCTCTGAGCTGACTTCTGGTCGAAGAGCCACCTATCTGAGCACTGAGAACGTGGTGTTTCAGCAGCAGTGCCCTTAAACATTCACAGCTCTACTCAGTTCAGGGCGCAATCCTAACCTGGAGTTAGGCCGGCACAGTTAGGCCCACAAAGTTTGGCCAGCACAAGGGCCACAGTAAAGCGCGTTTGTGCCACTCTTGGAGTCAGAAAGGCCAACACACAGACGTGCGCCATCCTCCCTAACTCAGAGAATAGTCCAAAGGCACTTCATGGTGGCCTTGGTGCCGGCCAAACTTTACTGGCCTATCTGTGCCGGCCTAACTCCAGGTTAGGATTGTGCTCTCACTCTAGATTTCACCCCTCACTTACCACAGAAGGTAAGACATGGGACAGTTCCTTTTTATAGACTTCTCATTTCATTACCTGTCACCTTGATGCAATAGTGTGTTGGAGCAAGGATCAAGCGTTGCCTTGATTGGCCAACGAAGCTGGGCTGTCCCCTCAACCCTTGGTACCAGAGGCAGTGGTGTTGCCTAATGCACCATCTATGCATGGATGGGCAATATCATGAGAAGCCCAGGTTGACCTAAAGTTCCCCCCCCCCACCAGCCTGAAGTGGACGCTGCTAGGGAGAGACAAGCTGAACTCTCTACATGATTGTGAGGCTCACTGTGTGATCTTGGGCCAGTCGTCAAATCTCAGCCTAACCTACCTCACAGGGTTGCTGTGAAGATAAAGCGGGGAGAATGGGACTACGATTATTATTGTTGTTGCATTTATTCGCTGCCTTTCTCATGCCAAAGCAAATGCCCAAGGCAGCTTACATAGCAATGTTCTAAAGTACCATTTAGCAACCAATAAATTAAATAAAATAATACATATATAAAACATAATTTTGTAACAAGTAAATATATTCTATTGAATTGGTACGGATCTCACAGATGATTTTGTTAAACTTCTTGGATTTGTGTGTGTGGGGGGATTAATTACGGTGTTTGAGAAATTTATGTTATCGGGTCCCCCTTCTTTGCATGTCTGCCTTAAAATTATGTGTCTTAGTAAACATGGTGTGTGGCAGAAACTATGATGGCGGTGGCAGCAGCATGAATTTCATCTCCCATTACTTTCAATGTCAACGTTAATCACGCCTCAAGTAATTCAATTAAAATGTGACCTGAAACTCATGGGAGAGGAAACATGAGGAATGCCTCATTGTAACGACTGTGGGGCACTTTACTCTCGCATCTGCGTGCGATACTTTCCTATGCTATATCCATCCCCTCCTGGGCTCACCTCCTTGTCTCTGGCCAAAATGAAATTCAGCAAAAGTGTGTAGTCAACCAACCAATCAGTTTGCAGTATTTATATACTGCTTTTCAACACAAGTTCACAAAGTTGTTTTACAGGCTAATAAAGTTAAGCTGTTCCCTGTCCCAAAAGGGCAGAACACCACCAGCAACAACAACTAGACGTTGTTGTGCTGAGGTGACACTGTGCTGAGGTGAATAGGGACAGTTCCTCTCCACCTGCTAAATATAAGAGGAAAACCCACTTGAAAAAGTGCCTCTTGCCCAGTTAGCAGAGGTAAATAGTATTCCATTTTTAACTGTTTTTAATGTTAATTGTTATTCTGTATTTTTAATATATATATTGTAATGCTGCCTTGGGTGCCTTCGGGCACAAAAGGCGGGGTAAAAATCTAATAATAAATAATAATTATTATTATTATTGCTATTCCCAGGCTAGGCTCCCTACTCTGGTGATAAAAGCTGAGGCACATAGAGGGCTATTAAGACAAAATAAAAGATTGTGAGATGGTAGGTCAACATTTTGCCTTCAAATAATTTGGGCCTGATCTAGTTGCCCTGGGTGATACCCCCCCCCCTTAACTTCTTGCTCGTGGAAGGCTGTGTGTGTGGGCACACAAATGCTGAGTTTCTGAACTATTCTGCAAAAGAGCGGCAGGGGATGTCAGAAATGGAGGAAAATCAGAGTGTCAGGACAGGACATAGTTCAGAATACTGGAGCTCTCTGTGTGGTCTTTCGGACTGGGAGCTGGGCCTCAGAAATCCATACTCTGCACCAGACAATTGTGTGTCCAGTGAACTGTGAGCGATGGCCTGCAGTGGGTCACGGCACTCTTTTTTAAAATGACTGGCTGCTATCCCCGCTCACAAACGTGGTGCCTGGGCTCAGCATGCAAATGGCATTTTATTATTTTTTTGGTTCTGCACAGGTGCAGCCCTCAGCATGCAAAACCCTGACTCTGCGAACCGGGGAGGCGCTGGCATCTCCTGGCCACCACTTGGCCGAAACAAGGAGGTGGGGGCTTGGCTTCTTCCTGCTATGTTGGCTGACATGGCGGACCGAAGCCACACCCTGCAGCGTCATGACATCACGATGTAGTGACATCATGATGTCGTGTGCCATGGGCGCAGTTTCACCCTGGTACACCTCTGGTCTCGGTGCTAAAAGGGTTGAGAACCACTGAGTTAGAGGGTTGTGAGCCTTTGCTTTCTCTCACTTTCTTTGATTATACGCATTGTTCACCACAAAACTTCACTGCCACAAGCCCAATGCAGCATAAAGTCCATGGGTAGATTATTGCTTTTTTTCCTGTTTCAGGACTGACAAATGTTCCTGCGGTACTCAGAATGGAGATTTCCTTCATCCCCTCTGATCCAACTTCATACCAGAAGTACATCAGTGCCATCGACAGGTTCCTGAAGGCATATGATATGGAGAATCAGAAAGATACTGATATGGATTTTGATAATTGTTTCAGTGAGTACATTGTCTGCATACAATGTTTGTTTTGCATTGATATTTTTTGGTATTTGGGGAGATGTTGGTGTCAGCAAGTAAATCGCAATGTGCCCACAATGATAGAGTGAGGCCTATATATCACCAGTGATACTAGCCTGGCTTTTTTGAGTCCCATTAGGAGACAGAAGGAACTTGGTATCTGAGGGACTTCGAGCTTGCTTGCTGCATCATCTTCGTATGATGACATTGGCTAAGATCTAGGATAGAATCTCTCAGGAATTTGCGTGGAAGGAATTGTGAGCTGAATAAGCAGAAGGGAGAATTTCAGTGGGAAAGGCAAAGGAACACTGGTCTGTAGAGGATCTGGTGGTACTAGGAGGGACATGTGACATACCTCTTTGAAATGGGATGATGAGCTCTTGTGACCCAGAGGCTGTTAGTTCATGCATGCAATGATGAATGCATGAAAAATGGTACAATCAATATTGCACATGTCACAGATAGACCTGGTAACCATCTACGGGATCAATCTGCAAAACTGTGTGTTCTGGAACCTGCTAGAGCTAAGGAATTAGGATAGCAAAATAAAGGCTTCCAAGGAGATAATGTGAGAGCCTATTTTTCACAATCAAAAGTTTTCCTTTAAGTTATGTACAACCTGTCAGCCCAAAATTGTCAGATAAATGCTCCAAATGATGAAAGGAGTTCAGAATACATTTTGTACATGATTACATGCTCAGTTTGAGCTCTTAAGGCAGCTGTGAGTAGGATTCAGGCTGGCAGGATCTAATCATTTTTATTTTTTTACTTCACCACTAACTGAAGTTGTGTGTAAAACAGTGACTGGCTCAGGAAGTAGAGCCAATTACCTATTGCACCTCATGAGCCAGGGGTTATATACGGAGTTGTATAATCATGATCACATCATGATCAGGGTTTCTGATCCCTATAGTTTCTCCCAAGCCTTTTCCCACAAGAGAGGCCAGAACAACACCAAAGTTGATGGCACTGAAAGCCACTGAGAAATCTAGAAGAATCAACAGGTTCACAGTTCCTTTTCTGTCTCTCAGTGAAGGATATCCACGAGGGGGATCAAGGATGTCCTTCCCATATCCAGGTTGGGAACCAGGTCTAAATACCCACATCTCATCCAAATACCCCATCCACAACTCCTAGGGTTGAGAGCCCTTGGTCCATTCCAAGCTCTTGCTGGAAAAGGGCAAGTTTGAAATTGGCATATTGTTGTTTAACATGCTCAACAGCTGGGAAGCTTTCAGTTTTATTTTTAAGCAAAGGGCATGTCACTGTCTTCTTCAAAGGGAGGGAACAACACCATCCCCAAGGGAGGCATTTATAACCTCCAAGCCTAAATCCCTAGCTCAGCCCTGGCAGACATTAATAGTTAAGACAGGGAAAGATCCAGGATGCAAGTAGATTTTCCCCTTCCTAGTATTCAGTCTACACCCTTGCTTGCGATTGCAAGTCAGAAACTCTTGCCAGTTTTACTACACATTGCCAATGGATCTGGCAGTAGATCCCTAACTACTTTCTGTTTGCTCTTGCCCTGGTATATTCCAGTCCCTCTAGGATTACTGGAGGCCATTCTGTAGGCTGAAAGCAATAACTCCACAACAAGACAACGGGCACTTCTTTAAAACATTTCAAACACATTTGTGCAAATTGGTCAAAATGCACCTCTCTCCCCTTTTCTCTCCATTGCTCCCCATCTCCAGCTATCCCTAGTGGCCACAAAGACAGAGGTCCTTTCGACAACAGCCGAGGGAGGCTGTCCGCTTGCAAGTTCTATCGCAACTGGCTGGAAAACTGCTCTGGGTTAAACGATCCTACTTATGGCTACAAAGAAGGCAAGCCATGTGTCATCATCAAGCTCAACAGAGTTCTGGGCTTCATACCAAAGGTGAGTGCTACTTTTCCTATCTAGGCATGCAGACAGGGGTAAGTTGAAGATTGGAAAGAGATAGAATGGCCTTCTATGAAGAGGAGGGTCTGGATGAAACCTTGAACACATCGTGTTCTCATCTCTGGCACTGATAACAGATAAAACCCTGGGTGGCTGCTTGAACTCAGAATTCTTAGTAGGGGAAAGCTCTACTCTTCATCTTTTGGTCACAATGAGGGGACCTTTAGTCTTCTGCCACAATTACTTGAAAATCCAGGGAAGTAGAATGATGGCAGTGAGAATACTTACCTCCATCTATCAATAACAGCAGAGCAGGCAAGCAGAACTGGAAGCAATTGCATCCCAGTTTTTGGCTGCATCTTGAATTTGCCTACAAGTGTAATGTTTGGCCTGATGCAACACAAATCTGGTATTACTGGGTGTGCTCAGTCTAAGACATATGTAACACGCACACACAGTGACAATCTAGTGCTTGTCAGGCTTGATACTTCCTTGCCATCAACCCAAGCAAAATACTGGTCTGGGTCATGCTGGCCTGGCAAGCACCCAGCACTACCTACAAAATATGTCAGGCAACACTGCATGGGGAAGGGAATCTGGAATTTAGCAGGAACAAACAGTTATGGACCAGCAGATTAGGGAGGCAGGGAATGATGGCTGATAAATGTGATCAATTCCCGAATTTCTAGGAGGATATTTTCAGATCTGTCTGGCAGCAACAAACCTTGTTTGTGACTGCATCAGCTCCATAATGTCTGTGCTAAGATTCCATTCAGTTTACCTACTTGCAAGGAAAATGTTCAGGGGGTGTGGTGTCAATGGCTGGTGGTTCTGCTATTTCAGTTCTTGTCATGTATCACATCTCCTATTGGTAGGGGGTGTTCTTCTGGCGATATTTTTTCCAAAATTTCTTGATTAAAATAGCCAATTGCAGTGTTACATGTTTTTATTCTACATTCTCAGTCCAAGTTCTCATTTTTATTAATTTTAAATGCTTTAAAAGTGTACTAAGTAGATGATACAGGTGATATAGCACCAGCAGATGCAGCCACAGTATTATTTCTAATTGGAAACGTAGTCTATTTTAATTTCTGGGACATATCTTCAGCATGAAAATGTGGTGTTTAGTGTTTTTATTCAGATCTTTTAACAGCCAAAAGCTGGTTGTTAATGCCCAAAAGGCGGTTTTCAGCAAAAACAAAACAAACACCCCTGCCTATCGGTAAAGGGTCTTTCTTCAGCCTTGCAAACATGTGCACAGGTTCCTTGCCCAGACACTGTTTAGCTACCTCCTGTGTGCATTTACCTGGGAGTAAGCCCCACTGAACCTAGCAGCACTTGCTTCTGGATTACGTGTACTATTACGTGTAGACCAAATTACGTGTAGACTATTACGTGTACTATTACGTGCACTATTACGTGTAGACCAAAAGAGCCAACTTCTGTAGTACTTTTGGACCTTTTTGCCTGAATTCACATTTTTCCTTGGCTAAGTGACCAGGCAAGTGGCTATTAGCAGCAGGACCATGTAGAGGAGAAAGACTCTCACAACTTTTCTGTATACCTGTCCTCCTGGTCTCCAGGTGACATCTGGGCACTGGTGTAAGGCCACTGAGAGCATCATTTTAAAACCAAACTGCTGTTGGCTGATCTGAGACTGTAACTCCAGCTCTTTTTCACTAATCTACTTCATCTCCCCTCTCTTCTGTGGGCATTAAACCGTTTTGGGAAGAACATATTTAGGAAACAACACACTTTTTGGAAATGGAGTTCATCTGTTGACAAAGATTTTGATGGCTTTGAAAAAGCAGCTTGTAATGTGTTTCTTTTCTTTCGTAGCCTCCACAAAATGACACCATTCCAACTGAGTTGCTGGCAAAATATAACCCTTATGTCATTCCTGTTCACTGCACTGCTAAGGTAACGTAGTTGAAGCTTTTCAGGGGGAGGGGGAAACCCAGAAGCTGACGTAAAGCCTTTGGTGATATTCACAAGTGATAAATATGCCAACATTATTTATTTGCCTGGCACCTGGGATTCAACTCGGCATGAGAGTGGAAGCAGAGCCTGAGTTCACTGGGTCCATCCTCTCCAATATCTGCTCCCCTTACTGTGGGACAAAAGGTAATGGTGGCCATAGGAGTGTCTCTGTTTTAAATGCGGTTTCTCTAACCCTACTAGAGAGAACCTGCTTTTTGAGGAAATATCTATTTTGCAGTCTCAAGGAGACTTGCATTCAAACATAGAAACGCCTGCTGGCCCTCATTAACCTTTGCCCTGCAGTGACAAAGGGAGCCAGTGGGGACAGGGCTGTAACTCATTGGTAAGCTACACTTCAGTTCCTAGTTCAATCCCTGGTAGCATCTCCAGGTTTGGCTGGGAAAATCCCCTGGAGAGCTGCTGCCAGTCATACTGAACTATGGACCAATGGGCTTATTCTGTCTAGTAGGTTTCCTGTGTTTCCAACACAGAGTTGTGCATCCTTCAGTCCCATGAAATCAGTGGGCTTAAAGGGACCAAGCAGTCGTAAAGAACACTATATGAAGCCCTGTCTGAGCCTCACCAAAATGAATGCCTACAGCAGCCTACCTGTTACGCATGCAAGATAGGTTTTGTGGACTCACCATCTAGATCTTATCCACTATGCGGGACCCAGCAAAGCAATATCCTTCAGTCCCAAGATAATACAACATTTCAGAGTCTCAAGCACCCAAAAAAGAACTTTGCAGGGAGAGGTCTTGTTGGAGTCTGGGATATACTAGGAAGTAGTTCCAGTTCCTGTCATGATAGAATGACCTTCTGTGGAAGCTAAACCAGGCTAAAACCGTTCTGGTTGACCCTAAATGTGATTCAACGCAGATCTAGGGGACCCCCGTTGAGACAAATCCATGGATATAAAATTCGCAGATTAGTCTCATCCTGTAGTTCACTAAACAAAAGCCTGGTCATCTCTATCCTCTGCAAAGTAGGAGGAATTGTGAGGCAGAGGGAGAGGCAAATATAGGCTTGATCCATTTTAAACTTTATGGGCTAAATGCAGCAACAAGATTTCCACTGAAAACTCTCACAATTAGACTCTGTGTTCTTCTTGGGGGGTATGAGTGATAACTTCCACATAAATTCAAGCAATTCAAGAGCCATGCTTAATCTAGTCTAGGATCATGTTGCCAAGAGTACAGATGCCTCTGGGAGGCTTAGAAAGAAGGCATGAAGGCAACAGCTCCCCCTTGTTTTCTGCTCCAAACATTGTATTAGGCATATGGCCCCTGAAGCTGGAGGTTCCATTTAGATCTCATGGCTAACAGCTGTTGAGAGATCTATCTTTAATGAATTACTCCAAGTCCTTTTTTGAAGCCCTCTTGTCCTTTGCAAACAACATATTCATACTCGGTGGCTATATGAAGGGGAAGAGTGGGCCTACTGGCCCTGTGCCTATACATTGGGTTGAACACCCATAGAAAGAGGACGTATTAGGTTCCTGACTGCAGAACATGTAGAGCTGTACATGAGTGGGATTCATGCATTCAGTTGAATGCTTGGAGGTTGGGAGTGGAAACGATGTATCCCCATGCATTCACCAAACCTACAAAATACATAACAAGTGGGTGCAAAGCAACTGAAATCTGTACTAGTATCTGGACAGGCACATAGATTTATGGAGTACCTTCTCAGGAATAGCTTTGTTACAGCTGTGAGGTGGAAATAATGGAGATAGAACAGGAAATAAGGGAAATGAGCTTACAAAATGCAATATGTGCAAGTGGTTTGTCTCATTCCTTCTTCCAGAAAGAAGAAGATATTGACAAAATTGGCATTGTGGAATACTACGGCATGGGTGGTTATCCTGGCTTTCCTCTGCAGTACTACCCATATTACGGCAAGCTCCTTCAGCCCCGATACCTTCAGCCCCTTATAGCAGTGCAGTTCACCAACCTGACCTATGACACCGAAGTGCGTGTTGAGTGCAAGGCCTACGGTGAGAACATCTATTACAGTGACAAAGATCGTTTCCAGGGACGTTTCGATGTGAAATTTGACATTAAAAGCAGCTGATCACAAGCACAGTTTTTTTTCTTTTCCTCCTAGCCATTTAAAAAAGTATATATAAAAAAGACAAAACCTACTAGTCTTGAACAAAACTGTCATACGTATGGGACCTACACGTAATCTATATGCTTTACACTAGCTTTCTGCATTTAACTAGGTTAGAATGTAAACTTAAAGGTGTAGCAATAGCAACAAAGATATTTATTCTACTGTAAATGACAAAAAACAAACAAACCAGAATTGAGCCTTGGGACATGCCCATTTCTACTGTAAATTATGATTCCATAACTGACTTGTAGTAAGCAGTGTTTCTGCCCCCTAAGTATTGCTGCCTTGTGAATTTAATTTAGTGTACAGTACTATAGGTGCATTACTCTGGTCATTTTTCAAGCCATGTATTATTGTACCTGTTTTCTACTTTCTGTGAGCAAAGACTTGCTGTCCAAGGTGTAAATACTCAGTGGGACTAAAACTGGCATGGTACTTTTAATTATTGTTTTTGTTCCTTTTTCTCAAAAGGCCAAACTATGAGATTATTCAACAGCACTCCATAGAGCCTTTTTCTTCTGTGGTCTTAGGACTTTATTTAGTGTGGTGGCAGGGGAAATTAACTTGACTTTGAAGCAAAGCTAAAGAGACTAGGTGATTGTGTACTGTGCTTTGTAGCGACTGCGGTCTGTCCTCCCCTCATCCTCCAGTATGTTCTGAAGTTGTGTGAGAGATGCGAGTCAGCCCATTGCTTTCCTAAAGTGATGGGAATAATTATTTTGCTTTGTATAGTTTCTTCTTTTCCTGCTAGAGGCATCATATGCAGTGGTGCTGTCTTCATTGAATGTTTTTAACCATTTTCATGGTGGAAGAATTTTATATTTATGCAGTTGTACAATTTTATTTTTTTCTGCGAGAAAAAAGTGTAATGTATAAAAATAAACCAAAGCCACATGTTTTAAAATAAATCTTTATTTTGAACTTTATGAAAAGCAATGCAGATACCCCATCAACTGGTGTTAAATGTTGTCTAAAGTGCAAAACTCTGTGTTCTAACATATGTAATAGCCAGGAGTACAGTGCTCTTGTTGATCTTGTATTTCAGTCAGGTTAAGACATTGGACAATAAATGAATAAACACATCTCTCCCATCCTGTGGCCTGCTTCTTTGTAAGTGGTTTATGCCCCATAGTTAAATGTTCTCTGGCTAGAGATCCAAGATATTGAAAAAGTACTGGACCTGCAACAGAAACAAACTTGTTACAGGGCAACTGTTAGTACAAGCAACTTTGAGCAGGTTCTTCCGATTACAATGCTATTAAAACATCCCGAGTACGTCAGGCAGAGAGTGCCGAAGCCAGATAAGGTGGCTTTGATAGACACAAGCCACATTTTCAGGATACACATGCATTCTGGTTGGACTGGGTTAGTATCTGCCTAGCAGCATACTCCCTTTGTTTTCCAAAAAAAATATTATAGTAGAGATGTTTGAAAAACTTTTATTTTATTTTTATTTATAGGATTTTAACACTTTCTAAATCTCCAAATTGATAAAATGCAAATTTATTCAGAAATAAGTCCATGTCTTCAGTAAGGCTTAGGTGGTAATCCTATCCTACTCACTGGAAACTAACACCTCTACATGGACCTCACCTCAAGTCAAGCAGTGACTTGAGCAAGCATTGGGCAAATCCCTGCTCCCCCCAGTTCACTTCAGAAAGAGCGTCACATCCCCACCCCCACCACCCCCACCACTTCAAAAACAGATTTTTACTGAAAGTTTGCAATGTTGGCACACCTGTGAGAGCTCTCTCCAGGGCTTTCCTGCTCCTACCTCTTCCAAACAAATTTATCTTTGCAAAGGGATTAAAACCAATGGTTGATTATCACAGAGGCTTTGAAGGTCTCTTCTTTTTAAGCCTGGATGCTTTTGAGCATACTTAAGGAATTTCTACTGCTGATGCATAGAAACTAAGGTATACTGAAGAGTGTCCATTGTCACTAGGAACTGTAGTTTGTCTGTCCTTGGGTATAGTTAGCTCTGTCCTTAGGTAGACTGAAGCATCTCAAACTGGAGTGTTGCGATGCCCCAACCAGGGAAGCCCTGTCCCTGCCCCTTTAAGAGGCAGGGAAGGCAGAAAAGCAATCCCCATGATTGCACTGCTGCCAGTCCTAGGGTGCGGGGGAGCCCTGCAGAGATCAACATGTTACCCTTGCTGCATTTTTCTTGCTTGTAGAATCAACATGGTTAGGTACTGTTGTGTGTCATTTTGGACCAAGCAGCTGTTCTGCTTTTCAACGATATTCTTAATCAGGTGCAGGCCATGAAGGGAGTAGGGAAGAAACCCTATAATCTTATATGCTGTGCCTGATTCAATCTGATACCAATACCAACTATGGACTTACTTGCAAATTTTCTTAATGTTAAGGCAGAATAATATGTTGCAAGAAAAACATGGTGTTCCAACCTGCCTTCTCCCCCCCCCCTCGTAAGGCATGTGCAAAATAAAACTGGTGAGAAGGAATGGGCTCTTAATCTTTACTCTGCAAATGCCAATGTTAGAAATTGTCTCCAGCTAGGCTCTTTAAACTAGAAGCAAGTCTATTTGGGGGGAAATGACGGGGGGGGGGAGAGAGAGAGAACACAGATGGATGTAACTTACAGACGTTAAGGACCGAATCAGCTGTTGGCAGGAGGGGTTTATCATCCTTCCAGGCAATTTTCCCAACACTGCTCCCTTATGTGCTCTCAAACACTTACAGGGACCTAATATAATGCTCCTGACAGAGAAGCAAAAGCTCTGATTTTGGAAGAGTTGACAACTCAAAATCCAGAAGCCCTGCCTTTGCTGGGACTGCTGGGGGTGATGGTCTCAGGTCTCAGGGGACACTGATGTGGGCCGGACTATATTGCAGTGAAAACCGCTCCAGCAGCTTCTCCTACAATCCCAGAGTGCAACTGCATTTCACCAGGAGGTTGCAGCAACACTGAAGTCATTCTTCTGGTGGTGTCATCTGAAGAGGTTCTCAAGGGGTTTCCTTTGAGGGAAATCCAAAGGATGGATGTGACAATGGATGCTAGTCAGTGCAGCGTGCATGGCAGAGAATTTACAAGTCAGAGTCAATGGATCCCTGCAGTGGAGGAAGAGTATCAACTGGCTACCATAACCCACCTACCCTAGCTAAGGTGGGGGTGATATCAAGGAAGACAATACTTGCTGCTGTTGCTATTCCTGTTAAGGAATGATTGGGCCCATTACTGGAAGCAGGAGCCAGAAGGAATGTACAGTTCCATCCTTTCTCTGAGAATGAGACATTCTTTTGCCTTCGGTCTCCTTCTCTTTCTTTCTTTCTCCCTCCCCTTTTTTACCACAAGAAAATGGGAGTAGAACAGCCCATCTTAAAGCAGGGCACAACCCAATTGTAGGTCACAACTCAAAGCTAGTCAGATCATCTTCACATCTAAGTGCACCAAGGCAACAGCAATGAGCCTTAAACCCTGCCAACAGAATGCATTTAAAGTCACAGCAACTTGATTTTGATAAAAGAAGCCCTGCTGCGATATTTATACTCGGTACCTTATGTGAGTTCGTGCTGAGAAGCCTTTGTTTTGGACCTTTCACAAATGGGTGGAGTTTTAGTCTATTTCTTGATTCTGTAGAATTATAATCAGCCAGGAATTCTAGTTCTGTAACAGTGCAACTTTATGCACATCTACTAGGATTCAGTCCCACTGTGAGCAGCGGGGCTTATTCCCGGGAACATGTGTCTGAGGTTGCAGCTGAAATGATAGCCATTAAACCTAACTCCCAGGAGATAATTCGTGGACGTTTGGAATCAATCAGCTTATATACCGCTTTTCAACACGAAGTTCACAAAGCGGTTTACAGGCAAATAGTAAAGTTCCATGGTTCCCTGTCCCAAAAGGGCTCACAATCTAAAAAATGCAAACCACCACCAGCAACAGCCACTAGAAAGACTGCGCAGGGGTGAATGCTTATCCCTCACAGTGTGAGGAGGCAGGGTCCATCTGAAGTAATATTCTCATCATTGCCTGCAAAAACAGCACCCTCACTCTGTGCCAGGACAACACATCTTGTGTCTGAACGCAATCACATTTCCATATCCCCACTAGTCACAGAAAATTATGTAGAGTAGGGGATAAAAGCACAGTGTGCGTATAACAATGTGAGTATTTCTACACATCATTCAACTCAACCACAGACCTTTATGGTAAAAAGTTAAAGATGGTTCCTCATAATGCAGATTGGGGTTAAAAGTCAGCCTCGCAACCCAGACCATGGTATTAAACCATTCATATAATTATTTCTCATTTATTTACTCCCAGCCCAAGTCCAGTTTACAAGGAATCTCTCAGTAATTGTTGTATGACGTACGGATGGCTCTCACGAATAAAAGAGTAAGAGTAACCAGCACTCCCCTGGAAAAGAAGTATGGCCAAACACCGCATTAAGGCAGTCTAGCTTTAAAGCTGATTTCTTAATTGCACTGTCCAAAGTCCATCACAAATATGCCAAGAAACCTCAAAGCCCAAAGGAAGATTTTAAAATGCACAACATTATTAGTATTTTATTTCCATGGACAACTACTTGAAGCAGCTTAACTGCCACGGAGGACATAACCTTTCGAAGAATTAACACATACAAGGTGGGAAGGAGGACTGACTCTTCCCTTTCCAGGCTTGTATTCTCAGGTACTAAGAACTGATTTATCATTATAGGGCCTGAACAAAGGCATATATGGCCAACTAGTAGTCCACACTAGTCCATTTCTTAATTTGCCTTTCCTCTAAAAAGTTCAGAGAACCGTCCTGGGTGGGCCCAGATGATCTCACATCCCAGCACTGACCAAGTCTAGACATGGAAGATCAAAGGTGATTGAATCTGGCACTTGCCAGTCTTCTATTGGGCAGAGATACGACTTCAACACTGAAGGGCTAATTGGATTTGATCCTGGGATTTTTCTAATGCTGGTCAAATCCAGCTCTCAGTATGAACCACCTAACAGAAGGCTAGAACCTGAAACTGAATTCAGTACAGATTTGCCAATCTTCTCATACGATGCAGTCTGATAGCCTTTTTCTACATTTTGGGAGATTAGCTAACTGTAATCTCCACTCTCTAACTGTAAACAAGCCCCAAGCTCTAAACGTGCAACTGCTGACTTGCTCCTAAATAGCTCCCCCTATTTATAATAGCTCCCCTAAATCTAAATACCTCCTGTTAGGGCAGTGGTTCTTTACCTTTTTGGGGTCACAGACCCCTCTGAGAATCTCATGAAAGCTTAGGATTCCATCTTCAGAAGAAAAAAAAACATAATACAAACACACATGCACAATTGTTTTTGCATCTGGTTCACAGCCACCCCACACCTTGTTTAAAGAACTCCTGCTCTAGAGAAAAAGCAAAATAGGTCCCTGCTTGATAATTAATTTTAAAAGGTCAAATTCTAGGAAGGTAATTCTGTAATAAATGAGCTGGATTCTGGAAATTCCACAGAACAGCCTCCACCATACAGAAATCTGTATCCTGTTTGTTCTCAAGCCATGTAAAACACAAGTTGTTGCGTCACTTTGCAAGAACAGAGTGATACTATCTCATTTAAATGAACACAGTGTTACTCGATTGGCATTCCACTGCTGAATGTGGCAGTAGCATTAGTCTACAATTTGCACCTTCTACACTTTGCACCTCCTACAGTGCAACACACATAGGTGCGTATAGGGATTGCAGACCTAATCATCTAGGGCAGTGGTTCTCCAACATTTTAGCACCAGGATCCACTTTTTAAAATGACAATCTATCCAGGACCCACCAGAAGTGATGTCATTAATCTGGAAGTGATGTCATTGTGGTGTCAGGGCCTGTTGCTTCCTGAGAATGCAGCTATAAATTGGGTTATTTCTAGGGCATTTTTAATAGCAAATCAGAAGGGAAAAAGTCTATTTATAACTTCGACACAACCAAAATAAGCATACAACCCTCCCCTAGTCCAGTGTCCCATCTTCCCATATTTCAATGATGGCTGCACTAAGTGCTACATGACCCACCTGAAATTGGTTTGTGGCCCATCTAGTGAGTCCTGACCCACAGTTTGAGAAACACTGCTCTAGGGAGTTTACATACTTGTGCAACCCATGATAAAAGCTATTACAAAAGTCCTAAGCATACCATTTGTATGGAGAATGACCTTTTGAACACTGTGTGCCTGAAAACAGTGAGAGGTCAGATGAAAGATTCTAAGCAAAGCAAACACTTAAGAGAAGTGGAAACACTGCCTTAAGGAAATATGTGATCAATCCAGGAAGCATTACAGAGTTATGTTGAAACTGAAGTGGGGAAATTTCACTATTTGCCATTCTTCCCAAGAGTGAAAACCCCTGTGAAAAATTCAGATAGAGAGCTGAAGCCTATCTAGGACAGCATTTTTTAAAGCACATAAGAACAGCCCTTCTTGGTCAGACCATCTAGTCCTTGATCAGGTCATCTAGTACCTCACTTTGGCCCACCAAATGCCTCAGGGAGCACCCAAGACAAGACAACACCTGCATCCTGTTGCCACGCCCTAGCAGCATCTGGCATTCAGAGAGAGGCTACCTCTCAATACCTGGAGATGGCACACAGTCATCATGACTTCACTCAGAGGCTCCCCTGTCTCTAAAAAAGCAGTGCTGCAACCCACTGAAATGCCACTTGCTGCTAGGTTCTGCCCTGTGCCGCTTTCCTGGGGTCCATTTACTTCAAATTGGGCACTGCACTAAGAACTATAAGTGGCTATTTGGAAGGAAGCTGAGGGAGATGCACAGCACTTTCAGAGGGGGACAAGTGGGGGAGGGCAGTCCAGGGGGTGGATCTGGCCTGGAAGGGGGGGGGACCAGCCAGGATTACCTAGGCCGGAACCCAGCCACCAACCTTGGCCTGACTAGTGTTACACGGGCTGCTTGGATTTGTGCCCATGAAACTGGGTATAGATCCAAGTAGCCCCAAGGGCTGACTCGTGTGCGACACAAGGAGAGGGGAGTAAAATCCCCTTACTCCAAGTTGCACCCCTGCCTGTTCCCAACCTGCACTGGACACAGCGCAGGCCAGGTAGTTCCAGTGCAGGTTAGGGTTGCACTCTAAGAAACAATCAAGATCTCAGGAAAATTTGAACTCAATTTAACAAATTGGGTAACTGTTGGATTTCTCTGTTCTCTGTGTCCAGAGTTCCAGTAATTGAACAGCATTTAGGCATATTGTGGCAAGCTTATGTAAGGGTATTCATAAACCTGAGCCAGGATTGCACAGTAGCGTAACAAGAGTTCTACAATATGAGGTTGAAACTGAGTGCTGGTTTCCAGTTCCTACTTCCCAATTCTTTATTTTCTGCATCACAGGCAGGAGCTGAATCATCAGACAAAAAGCTCCCAAATCCATTAGTAATCTAACGTCAGCTAGTCTTGCTCTGAAATAGCAGTTGTAGATATGTCTGCAACTCATTGATTGCTATCACTAGCAAAGCACTCTGGCATTTTATCACATTGACAACCCAATCCTAGGTCGCGCTGGCGCAGCAAGGCCTGTACTGTATCTGGCACCGCTACATCCGGAGCCGGCTGGACGTCTTGCGGTAAGGGGACTTTTCATTTTTAATGCCCCAGGCAGCCTAATGGGGCTACTTGGATGTGTGCCTGCTAAATAGTAGGTACAGGTCTGAGCAGCCCCATGTAAAGTCAGAAGGCCCAAGATGTGGTTAGAATACAGCGGAGGCCTGTTCCGATGATCCTGCCCCCTCCTGGGCCTGATCCGTCCCATTCCACCATCTCTCACCCTGAAACACCCTCTATTCCACCCTCCTGTCAACAGGTACATTTCTCTGGGTGCCATGAATGTGTTTTACAGCACATTTGCAACACCCTCCACCTGTGCAGCGGCCACTGCTCTGGTGGAGAGCCGACTTTGGATTGTGCTGTGAGTTTTGCAATGCAGTATGTCCTGAGTTGCAATTTCAAGACCTCAGAATTCCTGAGGGGCAGTCTATTTTAAAACAAATGCAAACGTGAATGCTCTTTTTATCTACGAAGCCTATTCTACAGAGAAGAATAAAACCTGTTCAGCCAACACACTTTTGCTGCCTTCTCTATGTGCTCAACTCACCAGGGCACCAACCATAATCTTTTCAAGTTGTGTGTGGGCAGAGGGGAGTAGAAGCACCTTCCAGAAATTACCCCTCACCTTGTGTACAGTACATAAGAGGAAGTTGTAGTGTATCCTCTAATCCATACAGTGAAACACACACACACACACACACACCCCATCAGAAGATGGTGCACTCTGTTCAAGTTATTGCAAGGTGGCCAGGAATGAAAGTAGTTCACACCTTTCTTTGACCTCAGATGCCATTCAATTAGGTCTTTTGAACCTCTCCCTGCAACACTTTCATTTTTCCAAGTACTGTATAAAGGGGCAACAGCAAAAAACAAAACAAAAACAGTAGAAATCAACAGAAGCAGCAAAAGCTAACAAAATAATAAATAAAAATTAGATCATCCAGCAGTTCTGAAGGCCAAGATAGTTTCAGAAATTAAAAAATATCTAAGAAAACTTTGGATCACAACAGGAGTCTCTTTCAAAATTAATTGGAACTGAGATAAGAGATTTTGCCCTTTGCCTCTAGCCTTTACTGGAGTTCAAAATGCTTTCCCTTTTCACTGAACATTTAAAGCATCTTACATGGGATTATGTCACTTGGTCGGGGCCCCTGATGAAAAGCAGCATGGCAAAATCACCATATGACTCGGGGAAACAATGGCCCTTTTAGTAATTATTTTAATGCTACCGAGAGAGGGAATGCAGCATGAAGGAAGAGCCTGTGAAAAAGCATCAGTGCTGCCTTTGATGAGTGATTCTCCTATCAAACATTTTGCAACCCAGAATGTCCCGAGAAGAGTTAAATTCCAAACTGCTCAAAGGCTGGCTGCATGGTAGCTTGGAAGTTAATATGTAACACCATTAAGAGACCTTTGCTCAGAATGTGACACAAGTGCTGGGCAGAGAAAGTGTCTGTTTTTAGCCATTTGATGCTTTATAGAGTTATCCATTTACATGCTTTATAGTTTCCAGTATCAAATCATAGTATAAACTTTGGTAAAAAGGCAAGATAAAATCAAAATTGTTTAAACACGTTTATCTTTTAAGAAGTTTGCACGCCGTAATTCTGCAAATTTGCTTTAAAGATTATAAGGATAATCCATCATCTATACCTGGTGCTGTCCATGATTTGATTATGATGCAGATGATGCCACTGTTGTACATGGTACATTGCAGAATTACACAGGCAACACAGACAAGTCCCCACATTCAAGGAGCTCAGACAAATCAACACGACAAAGACTGGAGGATGCTACATCTTAGTTTTCATTAAGAAAAAAAGTCTTCCCTGTGCTACACACAGATGACACTATAGGGGTGTGTGTGTGTGTGTGTGTGTGTTGTGATTTCTTGATCACCAAAATTTCTTGATTAAAATAGCAAATTACCATGTTATGTGTGTTTATTCTACATTTTCATTCCAAGTTCTCATTCTTATTCATTTTAAATGCTTTAAAAATGTACTAGGTAGATGATCTAGATGATATAGTATCAGCAGATGCAGCCACAGTATTATTTCTAATTGGAAAGTTAATCTATTTTAATTTCTGGAAAATATTTTAAACACCAAAATGTGGTGGTTTGTGTTTTTATTCAAACATTTTAACCCCCAGAAGGCGGTGTTTTCTGTTTTTAATAAAAAAAAATCCCACCCCTAACTATACGAAAACAATATAAATAAGTATGGAGGGAGGCTGCTAGAGATTCCGTCCACCTCACTGAAGACGGCATGTCCCTTGACTAAAAAGCAACTGAGAGAGAAGAGCAAGTACGAAAGACACTGAAGGGTCGCACAGCTAACACCAGGTCATCACAGAATGTCAATGGACTAGCTTGCATTGGTGCAGGTGGAGCGAAAGCAGCAGCCCTTGTATTGGCAGGTATCCAGAGGCTGGGGCTAGAATTCTAAAGGGCAAAGCATCGCCATTCAAGGCACTACCTTTAACAACACCATTTAAACTCTTGAAAGTTTACAACTCCTGTCCATCAAGTTGTGACATTTAAAATGGTAACGAGATCATGCGCAGCCATCTTTCCCATCGCAAATGTTTCTTTCCTCTCCCCTCCCCACTTTCTCTTAGCATGTGTCCCTGAAAGCTTGACGGGTCCAGTAAAATACATCATCTCAATCTACTTGTATACCTCTGGTAGGGAGGGAGGTGGAATACTGAACTGAGCTGGCACTGGGCCTACACGCCCTCTCCTTTGGAAAATTCTTATGCCCTGGCACTGTGTAGTGTGCCAATTGCAACTGAGCATGCTTTTATTCTAAATTATTTTAAATTGAAAGCAAATACCAAACGAGAACAAGAAGTTCCTGTGAGAGAGCAAAGCATATGTTTCTTCATGATGAGCTGTAAAAACTACACACTCAGTACTCAGAAAACAGAACCGCTACAGCTATGCTCATCACTGAACAAGCGAATACCTTTCTATTCCTAAAACGAAGTACTTCACATACATTATAATCCTATGAATGGGCCAGGGCATTGCTTCTTGGAAATGGAAGTGTGATAACGTAAAGAACAGCAAGTACTGAGACACACACACAGGTCGATGCTAGCCTGCTCTGTAGCAGAGATGCCAATAAACAGCATTTCCATTTCAATAAAGTGCGATATGAAGGGCGCAATTCTAAACTGTGCTGGATCAGGCAGGCCAAGAGGTCTGTGCTATATTCAGCACAGGTTAGCAGCAGGCTGAGGCACAATTTGGAGCAAAGGGACTTTATTCCCCTTACTACACTGTGTTGAGTCCCAGCCAACCCTATAGATGCACACCCACAATTTCACATGCACAAATCCATACAGCCCATGTAATGCGGCTGGGGCTAGGGGGTCAGTGTCTGGTCAAGGTCATCGAGGACGGACCCAACTCCCTCCCAGACCCGAACCACCTCCCAAACAGCCCTTCCCACCCCACAGCAAGTACATGGTTTCAGGGTGGATGTTGTTGTTGTTGTTGCTGAGTCACTAAGTCGTGTCTGACTCTTTGCGACCCCATGGACCACAGCACGATTCCTGAATCTGTGCATTAAGTATATTTATTTTACCATGCCGTCACCACCACTATCAACAACAACAAAAAGACTGCAAGGTGTCATTGCTAAGTGGCATGTGGCAAAAGAAGTTCTTCTATCCAACTCACACATTCATTCTGGATCTGTTACATAAAACTTCTAAAACTGTAACATGGGATATGCCCCTTATATATCAGCAGAAATAATTCAAATTCACTTATTCAGAAATTAAAAGGAGAAACAGAGACAAGGTTGTTTGGATCCTGCTTAAATGCAGACCAATATGTTCTTTGTGGCGCTGAAATGTCATTTGCAACTTGATCGCAACCTCCTCTGCTTGGAACCTTTACGTAGTAAAGTGTACATATAAGTGCAGTCCTGGCACCACCTAATTTCAGGTTCATCAAAAGAATCTCTCTTTAGAAGACAGGGATTAGAATACAATCCCAAAGAGTTGTGGGAGATACAGAACAACTGGGAGAAGAAGAATTAATGTGAAAAAAGGAGTAGAGAAGCCAATATGTGAGCCATGTTCTAAGACAGTAGAATGTTTTTTTTTAAAAATACAGTATATAACTGGAGAACCTTGATAATGGTGACCTCCTAGAAACATTTTTTGCCAAACCAACCTGATTATAATCAGTTAACATTGCCAAAGGTGAAGCTGCTACAGGCTGAAAGTCAAAGGGGGAAAGGCACCAACTGAAGTGGAACCTTTATGGTTAATATTCCAACACCACAGAGAACTGCTTAATGCTAACAATATGCAGGGACAAGTGGAGTCATTTATTCGTTGATTCATTGCTTTGCTATTCAATGCAACTTACAAGCCTTGTCTTCTTACTGTATACAGGACATTTCTCCCCAATATTTTCCTTAGGTGTGAATTTGTTGTTGTTATTCAGTCGCTAAGTCATGTCCGACTCTTCGCGACCCCATGGACTACAGCACGCCAGGCCTCTATCTTCCACCACCTTCTGGAGTTCGCCCAATTTCATGCTCATTGCTTCGGTGACACTATCTGACCATCTCAGCTTCTGCCGCCCCCTTCTCCTTTTGCCTTCAATGTTTCCCAGCATGAGGGTCTTTTCTAAAGAGTCCTTTCTTCTCATGAGGTGGCCAAAGTATTTGAGCTTCAGCTTCAGTATTTGTCCTTCCAAGGAGCAATCAGGCTTGACTTCCTGCAGGATTGCCTAATCTGATTTCCTATTTACTAAATTGCTACTTACTGTGGGGTGAGTGTAACCACTTAAACCTTCCCCAGATTTCTGACCAAACGCAGGTTTGCAGTTAGTCTCCTCACCACTGAGCAGGATGGTGACCTATGTACAAACAACCAACTAGCTTACCATGTGGTTGCAATACCAAACATAAGTGTTTATACAGAAAATGTGAATATGTAAAAAGCTTGCCTCATACTATACTTTGATGTAGTTCTACAACAACCCTATAAGACAAGTAAGTATTTTATCATCCCTATACTGCAGGGAACTGCAGGGATCCCTATACTTGGGGAATTGGGGCCAAGAGTAAATGGCTTGGCCAGGTCACCTAGTGAGTAAATGACAATGGCAAACTTAAACTGATGAAGTCCTGATCCGTGTTTAGTCAGTCTCTTAGGCTGCAGTCCCAGGCAGATCAACGTAGGAGTAAGTCTCATTTAATATAATTGGACTTACTTCTGAGAGAACACGCTCAAGTCTGCACAGTTACAGCACAATCCTATTCTTCCTTTCTGCCGGTGCAGTGACCTTCTGTGCTTTCCTGCCAGCACTGGACCTGAAGGAGCAGCCAGGGCAAGCAAGTAGGAGCTGCTCCAGCATTGCAGGGACAGAGAGGAGGTAGCTCAGGCAAACCAAGCTTACACCATATCCTATTCCTCCTCCTGAACCTTCCCTCCCTGTCATGGGGCTTTTCAGACTTGCCCCAGTGATTTACCTCGTGCAGATCTGAGTAGCCCCATTGGACGGAGTGGACTTTAGCAGTCGGGTAAAGGGTCATATGTCCCTTTACCCCAAGGAGACCTCCTGCCTGCCGCTAACCAGCACGGGATACAGCAGGGACCGCTTGGCCCCACTGCACCAGCACTGGTTAGGATTGAGCTGTCATTCCCCTACACCAGCTCTCACTGTAGGAAGTTGCAACTTAAATGGGTCTTACATCCAGAACAGTATTTCAAAACCTTGCTTCCTGTGGGTGAGGGTGCAATCCGAACTAATATTCCAGCACTGGGCAATGCAGCTCTGAGTTAAGGGAAGAAACATTCCCTTACCTTGAGGCCTCTGTGACTACTACTCCACTGCAGAATGCAGCACATGCCCCATTGGCACAGCTATGTCAGTGCTGGAAAGTGGTTTAAGATTGTGCCCTGAGTCATATCTACTGCAGAGCTTTTGGAACAGAGCACAAATATTCAAGAGCACACACTGCTTGCTCTTGCTCTTGCTCTCTCTCTCTCTCTCTCTCTCTCTCTCTCTCTCTCTCTCACACACACACACACACACACACACACACACACACACACCCGTCAGCCCACTCGATCCACACATTACAACTATCTGTCCCTGTATCACACCAGCTGTGCTGAGATATCAACCGTTTCAAGTGGTACTTCAAGGATGGCAAACTTCTCCCTCCCTCCCTCCCTTCTATGCTGGAGACATCCTGCCACCCTTCACTCCAACAAAAATGTATATTGATACAGTTACACAGCAAAAGGCTTGAACCACACTCCATCTGTCACAGGGCAGATGTTTGGAGCAGGTGGGATCAATGGCATTTGTATAGGGGGGCAAACCGCTATGTTTTGCAGGAGCCTGAGCCCCTGTGTAACATGGTCCCACCTCCTCACCTCCAGAGCCATTTGCAACTTGGAAGGCAAAGCCTTTGAGCCAGCTGGCCAAGCCGTGAATGGCTCTGGAGGTGAGGGGGAGGGACTGCATTATACAGGAGCTCAGGTACTGCAAAACTACGCGTTGTGCCCCCTGTAGGAATGCCACTGGGTGGGATAAAAAAACCTGTATGTACCATCTTGCTGAAGGTACCCTAATGACATCACCCTCCCTAAAAAACTGTATGAGATTATTTAAATCTGATCAAGATTTTTTTAAATAAGCAAATTTCTTTAAGTAGTTTTCCATTTCATTAATTTTTTTTACTAGCAAACCATGAAATATTTGTCACAACTACTGCCCTTACAATGATCACAGGTTTTCAATGATTTTGTTTCACACCCTGGGACATGAACAATTTGAAATCCAATCATATCATTGTTCTCTTCAAAAGAGTTTGCAGAAATATATATTGCTGACTTTCTGACAGAAATTAAAACCTGAAGAGTTTTTAATTCTAATTGAAACGTAGAATTAATTTTGGCCTTTCTAATTAAGGCCACTTAGACCTTCTTAGAGCCCTATTCTATTGTGCGGACCGCTGGTGCTCCAGCTCCACCGCTGGCTGTGGGTGCAGCAAGAGTGCCATAAAGCACTGTCCCACCAGCAGGAGACAACCAGAGCCAGCAGAGCAGCCCAGTGCCAGTTGATGCTGGACCTCAGCACCAGGAAGTCACCCAGGAGGAGCACTGGCCAGTGAAACTCCCCACTGGGTGGCAGGAAGGCTTCTCGGAGCTGGGGAAAGTGGGGAAGGGGAGAAACTGGGCAGAGGGGGGGTGGACTGAGGGGAGGATTGGGCCCCAGCGTGGGGATGGTCTGCAGCAGAGTCTGCTGCTGAATCCTATGCCACCTCCAGAAGTCCGACGTGGACCTCCTTGGTTCTGCTCCCATTAAATAGCAGGCACAGATCCGGGGAGACTCATGGGGGACAGTGGCATTCTACCGGAGTGAGGAACCAATGTTCCTGCTGTACCTCGCAGCACCAGCAGCCCATAAGATTGGGCTGTAAGATGTTCTTACCATTATATTATTATCTGAACTGAATGGGCAATCATACCCCATTGTTCCATCAAGGAGCTCCGCTTGTACAAGGTAATTCCCTTGTACAAGATTATTCACAAGGTAATTGCCTGCCCAATTTTATCCTCATTACAATCCTCTGATGTAGTTTAAACCAAAAGAGAGCAACTGGTCCAAAGACACACAGCGAGTTTCACAGCTGAGTGGGGATTCGAACCCGGATCTCCCTGGTCCTAAAGCTACTACATCACACTGTAGTGTGGACTCTCCAAGCACCAGGCATAGCAAAAGGGCACCAGCTGCCCCGGAATATTTATGATCTAAAGAAACAACATTAACAAAATACTAGCAGTGCCTCCTTTAGTGGTAGAACCGGAATGGTTAACAAAAGGTACTGTTTATGTTGCTCAGACTTAATTACCGTGTGTACAATTTTAAAGGTATTTACATTTTTTAAATTGAAGTTGCCATCAATTCACTATTAGTGTACTTCTGAAAATTCCACTTTTTAATCACCTCCATTTAGAATAAATTATAGTTTTCCCCTATGAAGCTAGTCTGCTTGCTAAAGCTACAGAGATGTATCTGACATACTGCACTGAGCTCAGAATTCCACTAAATACCTCAAAAATCACAGAAAGGAATGGCTCAAAAATGTTATTACAGGCACTGAAATGTTCTAATATACAATTATAGCCTTCAGTTCAATTAGGTGAAGAGGATTTTGCAACTGGCATAATATCACTTGCTCTTCCCCTAAAGCAATAGAAATACTGCAGTCCTTCACATTTTATGAATGAAAATAGGTTTATTCATGTTATGGCCAATGGCATTTTAAATTCCTCTCTCTCCTTCCTGGCTCAAATCAGTCATGTGAGGGTTATTTATTAACTTCACTGTGCTTGGTAAAATCATTTGCAGAAAAAAAGCCAAGAGTTCAGGGTCAAACTAGTGACAATGAACTGTAACAATAAAAGTAACAACGAACAATGAAAGAAAGTTGTCCAACTCTTTTGTCATCACATAAAAGTTAAAAAAAAATTAGGAAAACCCACACCTGATACAGGTCTATACTAACATTGGTATACATGTCTGAGTGCCATAAAAGAAAACCTCTGGTATAGGCTAAGTTAGAACCCTCCTGGGCAAGTGCTGATCTGTGTGTAGGAAAGCATGTAAAGATGCATTCACTCATCTGCCTTTTGAAACAGTTTCTAGAGGACTGTACAATAATTCTGTACGAAGCTGGACCAATTACATGCCTCAACATGCTATTCAGGCTTTCCATGCCCCTTACATGCTATAGACCTTATTCTCTGGAAGCCTTTATACCCATTTATAGCCATTTATATTTTAACAAAATGGCAAATGGCCCAAACATCACCACTGCCAGATAAGAGCACCTTCTTCGTTACTTTTCATTATGAGCTTTTACACTTAACCACAGGCCTTTCTAACAAAGTAAAATCCATCCATTCCTCTCACAGACTGATCTGGTCTCAGCAGTGCAGAACTCCGTGGTCCACATACTGAAATATCCCAGTGGCGTATTTGGGGAGGGGTCAAGGGGGCAAATGCCTCTGGACGCCATGCTGCAGGGGGTGGCACTGCAACCCTCCCTCTGCCATGGTCGCCTGCCCTCTTCTTTGCATATCAGAAAGGGTGGGCACTGTTTCAAACAGCACCTGCCCCGTCAGACACATAGAGGAGCAAAGCACTGCTTGCAGCAGCATGAAGCTGCTCACAGGGACCAGCTTGCGCTGCTATAAGGCGCCCGGTTTCTCCGATACATGGAGGAGTCAAAGCAGCTTGCAGCAGCGCAAAGTTGCTCCCAGGGAGTGGCTTCATTCTGCAGGAAGTGGCACTTGCCCCCTACAAGGGGATGGGCAGAGGGGATGGGCGCCGCTTTCAGGAAGTAATTGTGTGACACAATGACATCACTGCAATTACTTCTGGGGCTGAGGGGAGCGACTGGGGGTTTGCCCCTGGGCGGGCAAGCCCCCAGGACCGCCACTGCAATGCCCCAGGCCCTCTTGCTTGAGAGATGGCAGAGGTGCAGTTGACATGCACCAGGGTCGGTTCACAAACCCAACTAGACATATGTAGGTTGTAGGAGGGGCCTGACACTGATCTCATTTTCACCCCTAAGAATTCACTGTATATTGATGGTTACATAAACAAGGTTAGTGTATTTACGTATTAGCCATCTCCCTTATTCTTAGCTAGGCTCTGTCACACAACACAGTTGGTCTTCCATGGTCACTGTGGGCATACTTAGTTATTATTCATTTAAGGGCGCAATCCTAAGTTGCACTGGAATGGCGAGGCTGGCGGGCCTGCGCCATATCCAATGCACTTTAGGCGCGTTGGGAAGCCTTCCTGGGGCAAGGGCTCATAAGAACATAAGAACATAAGAAGAACCCCGCTGGATCAGGCCAAAGGCCCATCTAGTCCAGCTTCCTGTATCTCACAGCGGCCCACCCCAGGTGCCCCAGGGAGGCATGAGACAACAAGATGCTTGCATCCTGTTGCCACTCCCTTGCACCCGGTACCAATAGCCCACCACCTTTGTAAGGCGGTTGCACAATCCATCATTGCCTATAGCCCACAATGGACCTTTCCTCCAGAAATCGGTCCAATCCCCTCTTAAAGACATCAATGGGGTTCCTTGGATCTGCACCTGCTGCATCCCGGCCCTGCCCCCTCCCTGGGCTGGCACGTCCTCCGGCCCTCCCACCCCATCCAGTTCCACCTTGGCGCAGCCTTGCGACAGCATTCTTGGGCAGCCCAAGAGCCGCAGAGCTGATGTGGGGGTGCCAGTCGGCATATATACCACATAGAGTCGGCGCAACATCACTTTGAGGATTGCACCCTAAGTCTATAAAGCACTTAAAATCGCTACGTAAGAATTAGAAACAAGACTGGCCTCCCCTTGGGCTTGCCTTCTAAACATGTAATACATTAGGGAAAAAGGAAAGCAGCAGAGAGTAAAATAAAAGGAAAGAAGAAGCAATCACAGAAAGCAAGAATGAAAAAAGGTGAGCTGTATAGTAGCTCAGTAGGACTAGCCAACTGAGGCCGAAACTAAATATTATGGAAGCCACATCATTACAATGCAAGTTTCCTCACCCCTTCCCACTTCACTGACTACCACTTGCAGAGGTAAGGAGCCTCAAAGGGCTGTGACACTGCATTATATATCCTGCGCTCATGGTCATTATTGGGGAAGACAGGAAAGCAAGGAGATGTGAGGCTGCAGCAATTCCCTGAGGCAACTGGCAACCCTTTGAATAGAAGTATTGTTGAAGCCAATACCCATAATAATATACTAACCCTACAAAAATGCATCAGTGGCCTTCACTATATTACCAGACGTTTGAGGTAGACGGAGAGCCCTGGATGTGCACTGTGGGAAATGGCCTCACGTAATATGCTGTGCTTGCCAGGGAACTTGAAGACAGTATTCAGTGCTTCCATACATTATTTAAGTGACACTGATAAGACACCCCTTGCTAATGCTGGGTGAGTTCCAGCCGCTAAATGAGAAGTAACCAGCACTTAAAGCATTCTGTTGGCATTAAAGCTAAATCTATGGGTGAATTAACTCCGGAAAGGCACCACCACAACAGGCCTACATTATTAAAAGAACATAAAGCAACAGCACAGGTTGTCTGCAAGTGCTTGAGAACCAACACGCTACCCACATAAGAGAGGTTTATAGTACAACATCAAATCATGGTTCACTTGCAATTCAGAAAACCCATTGGTAGAGGTAGTCTTAAACATTTTTTGAGGGGGAAGTTTTTCATTCCGCCTACCCCAAGGAGGAAAAGTATAAAAAGCTGCATTATGTGCTTTTATTCCAAGGGCACTTTTTATAATTATAAATTACAATAGCTTTAAAAGTGTACTAGGTCAGTGACATGGGTGGTAGGTACAGTGGTCAGCAGATGCAACCACAGTAATTACCCATATAATACAGCCCCTCCTCCCCCAGTTCAGCCCAGCCACCATATAGTAAACAATACGTAGAGGTGTTGAAAACTGTTTTATTTTTTTGCAGATTTGGGGATAGGGTTTTTTTTCAAAAATGAGAAATGCAAAAAGCACAGTTATTTACTTTTTGTCATTATCGCTGAAAAATCACACCCATCGGTTACATGCAAAGCAAAAGTTGGACAGATGAAGGAAAAGCAGCCAACCCGTAGGATCATAGAAATGGGTACTGATGGTGTCAACCAAGAAATAATTTACTTTGAAGCTCTGGTCCCTATTAAGTAATAGTTTGGTAAGAAAATTGTTGCTGGAGAAGATTTGTAGATACTGTCAGTATTCAGAATTATTTTTCAACAGGCTTCAATACACTGTTCTCTGCCCAATAAAATTATAACAAAAATTGCACAGGTTGAAATGTAGAAGGTGCCCATTTCAACTAGCATTTCTTAGATGTTCCTAGGCTACAAAACACACATACTTTAAAAAGAAAAAAAACCCATTCTTCATGCATCACTTGATAAAACTTTGTTTTGAATATCCAATTAGATTTTTACCCAAATCAATTTATCATCATCACTGGGGTTTTTTAATCTTATAAGCTAAATGTCCAGTCTTACCTCCAAAAGTCCATCTTCCGCAAGATCAGTGCAGTGAACAGCATTCTGGATCTTGTTCTTACCAAACCTAGCGCGGAGTGTGCCAGGGCGGAGGAAACGGGCTATTTCCTGTGACACATAAAAGTAATATAAATAAACCCACAGAAGTCATTTATATCATGAAGTGTCATCATGAAGTGCAAGGATTACGGCACAAACACTCTGGGCAGCATCTTGTTTTCAGCACCAGCAGAAGAAGGGTCTCTTGCTATAGGGACTCAATTCTTATGTCTCATGTTACCTGTACAAGCATGCCCCAGTATCCACTGATTAGGTATCCACGGTTTCAGTTATTCATGGATACCATGGATACTGGGAAGCCTATTAAAAAAATAGGGGAACATTAAACAAATCTCTCTCTTTTTTTTTACTTTGTTGCAGCAAAACCATTGATGTTCTCCTATCTTTAAAAAGGCATCCCTAGTATCAACGGTTTCAGGTATCCACAGTGGGGTCTAAAACAGAACCCCAGCGAATATCAAGGTATGTCTGTACTTCAAGCTATTTGCAGCACGCCACTGACTTCCTGAACAAACTTCAATGCAGGGACAATCTCCCAGAGAACATAATATTGGTGCAACCATGGTGGTGGAGGCCCAAGCCCAGTTAGCTGATGACTAAGGCAAGGTGGTGATACGCTGTTCCCCCACTTCCGGTGCTCAGAGCATATCACATTCACATGATTTTTCCCTCCTCCCCAAGCAATTTTCACTCACCTGAAAGCTGCCCCATAACTTTCCCATACCTGAACTCCCCAAAAGATGCCCCTCACCCCGATTCCTCCCCTCCCCTTCCAAACTCCAGAGGACCTGGAGCAGAAGAAGGCAGCACTTCCCACGGAAAGTCTCTTGGGCAAGACACTGGAGGAGACAGATCTTTCCTTGCTGGCAGTTGCAAGGCAACGGCGTCCACTGAGAACCTTTGCAGCAATACAAGGGCGTGGGGCTGAGCAGATGGAATTAAGCCAGCCCATGACAGAGGCAGACCTTTGCGGCTTAGTGTTAAATAGCTGCCTTTTTGAAGCACAGGAGGCAAGTTTCCATCTTATATTGAACCCTGATCAATAACACTGATTCCACCCCTCACCACAAGTATCAGTTTTCTCTAATATTTCAGAAATACAATACAGTATTGTTAAAAAAAAAAAAGTTAGCTTTGGATCTTGCAGGGGGCAGGGAATTGCTGAAAACTGGATGAAGGCACTTTTGGCAAGTAGAGCTCCTAACCCACCTCCTGATGTTTTTCTAAAAGCAGTTGCCGCTGGAGTGTGTGTGTAGTTTGGAAAGGGGTAATGACGCTGTAGGAGGGGTGGCTTACCCAACTGAAATTGCTCACTAGAAGCTGCTGTTAGCTGTGAATGGGTAAGTAGAGAAAAGGTTGTATCGTGCCATCATGCTTTCCCTTCTGTAGCTACAGGCAACTTTAGTGGGGTAATTTGGGTATAAAAGGTAAAGGTTTCCCCACGACTGAATGGTCTAGTCGTGACCGACTGTAGGGGGCGGTGCTCATCTCCGTGTCAAAGCCTGTAGAGCCGGCGTTTTTGTCCGAGGACAAGCTTCCGTGGTCATGTGGCCAGCATGACTATACGCCATAGCGCACGGAACGCCGTTACCTTCCCATCGAAGTGGTCCCTATTTATCTACTTGCACTGAGGTGCTTTTAAACTGCTAGGTTGGCAGGAGCTGGGGCAAGCAACGGGAGCTCACTCCGTCACACAGTCTTGAACTCCCAACCTTGCGGTCGAAAGCCCAGCAACAGCGGATTAACTCGCTGTGCCACCATGTCCCTTAATTTGGGTATGGGCTATGGCAAAAAAGATTCTTTTCCCCCAGCCACATGAGCCCAGTCCAAACCAGGCCCCCACTATGGCTGCTTTTAGCAAAATGTTGGTAGATGGATTCCCACATTTCCTGCATCATATCTAGTTTTTTGGTAGCATACTAGCACACATATTTTCATTTCGTTCTTACAGAATCACACAGAATCACATTGCTTTTCTTTTTTAAATCCATCCTGTGCACAATTACTTAGGAGTAAGCCCTATTGAACAAATTGGTACTTCTAAGTAAACTTCTACAGGATGGTATCTGAAGTTTCTAAAATGGCATATAAATGATGGTTTGAGCTACTAATTAAATTGCTTGCTTCTGGCAGCAGCACTGCAGACAAAATTGCAACGACAAATTTGTGAAAAATTATTGGCGAGGTATAAGCTCATTCAAAATGAACAAACTATTAAAGAAACAAGTAATTGATTTGTAATTTGATGTAATAGAAAACGAGTGAAACTTGGGTGACAAACAAGCTGGCGCTTGCCTTTTTGGTGAAGAGAATAGCACTTAATATTACAGCAACTACTCATATGTAGGCTTTTTCTTGGACTATAAATTGAAGAGTTAAGGCCAGGTTTATGAATCAGGCAGCACTGGTGCAACCAATCTGCATGCATTCCCTGTATGGAGATAGTGGAGTAGAACGGATGAGCTGATCCAGTTAAGCAACATGAATAAAATTAATATATCCAGGGCAAAATAATATTTAATTACTGATCAATTAACCAGTTCTATAGTAACTGAAAAAATGGTGGAAACAATAAATGAAAACACGTGAAATTATTATTAAGAATACATTTGTGAGCAGGGAGTGAGGAAGACCTGAAAAAAGTAAATGGGATAATAGTAAACTCTTACTTTTTAATTGGAATCGTATCACAAGAAAATACCTAATCTAATCCAACCTCTCTAATAGCAGAAGAGCCATTTTACAGAAATTATTCTTTGTTATCAAGGATCATACATCACAGAGTTGTGTGAGACTATCAGGATGAGAGATCAAGTTAAAAGTGCATGGGGGAATCAGTTTCCAGAAAATGTTAAGGGCTGTTTGCTCTCCATATCCATTTATTGTCTGCGGGTTAGCTGGTATCTGTGTGACCTAATTATAGGGGCATGTTAAAGACAAACATGATAAAGGGCAGGGAAATATTTTTGTGCATGACTGCATGGTGCAAAGTCAGTTTGCCATAATAGAATATGATCAAAGAGACTAACATTTATTTAAATTACATATTCATTGTTAGTTTGTGTTCTGAAATTAGCAGACCGGCACTAGCTTTTACTATATTGCAGGCTAGAGTTTTTATTGAGATGTGTTTGTTTTGTTTTAATCTTTAATTGGTTTTAAGCGTTTTTTGCATTTTTTAAAATGTAACTGCATTTGTTTTATGTTTTTTAAATTGGCAGCCTCCTTGGGTCCCCTTTAGTGTGGAGAAAGGCAGGATATAAATATAGCAAATAAATGGATAGATAGCCATGTCCACCCATTGGATCAACATTCAAGAACAAAAAGACATTACTAATTATGACCAAAATTAGTGTTCAATTATGTTCAAAAATGCTGTCCAAGAGTTTTCCAGAACTTTTTCTCAAGCATATGGTTGGAACCATTTTCACCAGGCTTGTGGCTTTAGCAGCAGACTGACACAAAGTGAACAGGTGAAGATTTTTTGGAATGGAGGAGTAACTGTGAAAGTTCCAGCTATTACATTTCTGTATCAGGTTCCTGGCATAGAAGCAGAGTCCATTTTAAAAATGTGGCAACTCTGTTCAGGCTTGATGTTCCAGTGGAGGATGAGGATTGAATGTGATCACAGGGGGTTCAGTAGTTCACAAGGGCAGGGAGCCTAGACCTGAGGTGGCTGGAGGAAACAGCTGGCATGGGAAAAAGACACAGAAAAAGGCAGACAAAGGGAAAGGGGACTTGAGGAAAATGACCTCTGTTTAGACCTAAGGCTATTAAGAGAAAGGCAAACATAAAATTATGTTTCACGGACTAATCTGATCAGCCAAATCTTTGGTTGCAGTCTCCTGGTCCAATTAACTGTTGAAATATGGGGGGGGGGACTAATAAGGAGTTTCACAAAACAACCATCTTTTTAAAAGAAGCATATGCAAGGACTGAAACTGTAAAGCACAGGGTAAGATCATTATTATTTTTGCCTGTAAATGGCTTTGCGAACTTTTTGTTGAAAAGTAGTAAAAAGGTAAAGGTTTCCCCACAACCAAATGGTCTAGTTATGACCAACTGTAGTGGGTGGTGCTCATCTCTGTTTCTAAGCCAAAGAGCCAGCGTTTCCCAAGGACAAGTTTCCGTGGTCATGTGGCTGGCATGACTATACGCCGTAGTGCATGGAACGTCATTTACCTTCCCACCGAAGTGGTACCTATTTATCTACTCGCATTTTTACATGCTTTCAAACTGCTAGGTTGGCAGGAGCTGGGACAAGCAACGGGAGCTCACTCCGTCATGTAGTCTCAAATTGCCAACTTTCTGGTCAGCAAGCTCGCAACTCAGCAGTTTAAGCTGCTGCGTCACCAGGTCCCTAGAAAAATGGTATATAAATGTTATTTGATTGAATGATGATCTGTGTACGAAAGGAACTCAGGATGAGCTTTAGTATACAACATGCAGTTGGCCTTTAAACTCTTCACATTACTTGTTCTGTGCTTTGCTGCATACAACAAGATTTTAATTATTTTGCCTTTACATTTGCCTGGGGGTGTTTTTTTTTGCAAAGATCCACACCTGAACACTGACAACACCCAGGCTACTTTCCAAGCAAGCACTGCTTGCTTATGTTATTCTTTCCTCCTATTCTTTATTCATCACTGCCTGCCAGCATTAAGGGTTTGCGCCATTAAGATACTTTCTTCTCAAATCAGAAAATACATTTATAAATAATTGGAAGCCACTTATTGCTTTCTTGCAAGAGAAAGTAAAATGATGTAATAGTTTGTGGACCTGAAGAATAAAAAGCAATTACAACTAACTTTTCAGAGGCGATTAGAGGAACAATAAAGGGAGACATATTTTCTTAAGAATGGTTGAAAGAGATTTTTATTATGTACTATAAAGACTGGAATGGACGCTCCGTTTTTATGAAGATGATATTCTACTCTATGCTTGTGTTAATGTATAGGTACTTTTGTGTTTAAGTTTTTTTCTTTTTTTTCTTCTGTTAGTCAAAGTTACACAGTATGTATGGTTGTTAGTTGTGTCATTTGTTACTTCTGTTACTTGGGACTTGGTTTGTTACCTGTTATTGCTTAAAAAAATATACTCCAAAAAAAAGATACATTCTTCTCAAATCAGAGGAGCTGCAACAGTGGGCAATATTTTGAATTTTGCAAACATCTCCCTAGTCTCTGCAGCTTGACAAGTATCCTAAATAACTACTTGAACAGATTTGTTAGAAGTGGCATAAAATCTTGCAGTTCCTTCCATCTCATGGTACAATTCTAGAGAACAAATCCTTTCTATGCTGCCTGGATAGGGGGCACCCCCTAACATTCTCACAGAGTTTGAAACAGCCAAGGGTGTTCGGCTGGTGGATAGAGAAGGTCCATTGCTCTTTCTAACCACACAGGCTGAAAGAGATGTTACAGCTGGCAGCCTCCAAGCCAGTTGGGTGCCGCGAAGAAGCAAATGCCCACATATCCACGATGGGGCCCCTCAGCACTGTGGCTTCGTAAAATGAGAAATGGCCCAGAAACATTGCAGATAGAGAATACATGCATGTATGTGCTGTCTGTCCACCCCTAACTCAGTGCTGGTTCTTCCTAATCTCAAAGCAGTCTGGAATTGCTGCTCCCTTTCCTGTCTATGCTAGTTCAGTGTGTGTTTCTTCTTGTACATTTGAAACAAAACATCAAGAGAAAGGAAAATTAACACTTCTCTCTCTCTCTCTCTCTCTCTCTCTCTCTCTCTCTCTCTCTCTCTCTC
>JAJKFI010000030.1:543445-655410 GCA_029204185.1 Lerista edwardsae
CTCTCTCTCTCTCTCTCTCTCTCTCTCTCTCTCTCTCTCTCTCTCTCAAAATACTATATTTAGTTAGTCAATGATGTTTGCAATACTGCAAGGAAAATAAACTCATCAAAATTCTGCTCAGGTTGCCCTGCAGTAAAAAAAAGAAGCATGCTGAACAGACCAATGAGCAAACGTTAAATTATTCATCCACCAAACATTCATTTAGTCACCCACCATTTCACTTAAAAAAAAAAAACAGGCTTTGTTTAATTAATGGTTCCTAAGACAATGAAACAGGAGCTGGAGAGCAAAGCTTTATGCTGCAGCTGCTCTAGCTACTGTCAGCTATTGCAAAAGGGGTTAACAATGCTTCGATCTGGCACCGAATCTATGGCATACATTTGCCCTTTAAAGATCTCTTACAGTATAAGTTCAGCAGAGATATAAAAGGAATATTTTACCAATAAAGAAATGGGCGAGTTAACCTGATTCTCCAATAGAGAAAATTCCATAAAATCCCAAAGGACCACTCAGCCTGCTGCAGGGTGATATTAATCCCCAGCCAACTGGTTTTCACGGCTTAGCTTCTTAAAAATTGAGGTTCCAACTATTATGGCTAATAAACCGATCTACGTCAACCTGCTGTTGAAAAACCAAACGTTGTGTCTGCCTTGCTTAAATCCAAGCATCATTCACAGGTTAAGTGAAAAGGTGATTGCTGTAAAGCATGATATAATCCTGGAAACTCCAGAGACGGTTTGGTTTTCAATGCCATTCTAGATCTCCATGCCCCAATTCAGACATGTTTTTCTGAAGCGGTGGTAGTCCACAGCCAATAACTTGACCAATCCAATTTTATGTGGAAAAGTGGTCATGTGAAAATAGCTCCGTAAACACGACCACCATCACAGAGTAAAGTTTGAAGGATTGTTATATGGTAATGTCAATTTATTCATTTTGGAGAACTTTCACACATTTTTTGTCACATTCACCTCAGCATGTGGGCTAAGCCTACAGATGACCAATTTCTCACATGGTTGCATGAACAACCATGACTACTTGGTAAATGGCCATCTGTATCTAACCATATGCAGCCTCAGAATCCTATTTATTTTTTCAACAGACGGAACCACTCCTCTCTAAATTAAATTCTTCAATCAATTCTTAACTAACTTAAGGTGTGAAACAGTTAACCTTAACTGATTGAAGAATTTAATTTAGAGAGGAATGGTTCCGTCTGTTGAAGAAATAAATAGGATCTGTGGTTCTGTGCATGGTATTCATGGGAGGAGTAATTGAGTTTAGATGGCACACCTTAACTAACTTAAGGTGTGAAATGAAAAAAAAATATTTAATGCCCGAGGAAACGAAAGACAGAAACCAATAACTCATGATTTATTTTCTTCATCTTACGCAGTTCTACTTTTTTCTTTATGACTGAAGCAAGAAGAGATTGTATTTCACATTGTTTTGACAAAATGCTCCTTTTTCAAGGTCTGTGCTATCTAAACTCAATTACTGCTCCCATGAATACCATGCACAGAACCCATTCTTCTCCATATCTCATTGAAAAATATATTTAAATAATAAACATGTCAAACTAGAAAGTAACCCAGAGATGTGATGTGCACTTCTGAAGCAGATCCAACAGAATGTCCACAAATGTAAATGCTGGGTATATACAGCACATCTAGCCCTATAAATAAGAGCTTTGCAGACGCATCCATTGCGTAAGAGGGAATAACAAATACTGTACAGGCCACTTTGTTGAACAAATCAATCTCCCTAAATGGAAGATTTACCATGAATTCTCTTTCTTGGTGTGTCCATGGCAGGGACAGTGTTGTGCGTTGGGAAGCATCTCCTCTTGGCCAGGCAGGTCAGATGGTAAGTCCTTCCGAAGGGACAGGTTCCCGGCTCCCAGACTGGCCTTGCCTCTGAGGCTATAATTGTCAAAATTGTGCAGGCTGTTCTTGCCTCGGGAGCTCCGAGGGGGAGAACATAAGGGGGAGAACAGGTGCTAACTCAGGCTTCTCTCATTACAGCCATCATTTCCTCTACCTCAAGGAAAAGAGATGGGGCCCCTCCTGAGAAGCACCTCAGGATGATGGAAAGGGACACAAGTGACAGCCTCCCATCCAGCGGAGTCATTCAGCCGGTACGCTGGGCGGGATTTACCTTTGAGCAGCAGTCTGCCTGTTGCGTCACGCCGCGTTCCCGCCCGCCGGGGTGGGCGGGAAAGCAGCAGAATGCGGCATGATGCAACGGGCGGACTGCCGCTCAAAAGTAAGTCCCGCCCAGCGTACCGGCTGAATGCCGCCACTGCTCCCATCCCCCTGGTAGAGGCAGACCTGGAGGGTGATGGGGCCTCAGAATAAAACTTTTTTAAAAAGGTTTCCTTGTTGTGATAAGACACATATGGACCAAGCTCAGGAAAACCTACATATGCCTGCCAAGGATGAAGACAACAGGACAGTTTATTGAGCCTGCAGGTAATTGTGAATCAGAGGGAGCAGCTATGGGATTTTCTCACCAGGACTATACATTTACCAAAAATGCATGCAAGTGTAGGGAAAGCATGGAATGTGGTATTGAATGCAGAATTTTTTAGCATCCTGAGAATATTAGCATTCATATTTTAAAACCCACATTTCTTACTCCTTATGGCTGCAAATATAGGCTTGGCAGTGTATCAGCAATACAAAGGCATACTTTTTATTAGATCTGCAACAGCTAGGATTATATTTTTAAAACATTAAATGCTAGAATCAGATGTTTGTCCCTAAATAACATTTAAAACAATTCAATCATGTCCTTTCCACTAGGGACATTCACAGACAGCATGACATACTAATTGCAGCCTCTTATTGATCTGTTTTCTACTCTAGCCGATAATGGTCTGTCATTGAATGAAAATCCATTTTTCTCTCCCTTTGCTTGACTTCCAGTTCAATTCTTCGCTTGTCTACTCAGATGTAAGTGCCATTGTGCTCAATGGAGTTTACTCCCAAGAAGTGTCTACAGGGCTGCAACCTTAGTGCTATGGAAAGAGCTACATAATTATTTGTTATTTATTATATCATAAATGACTAGAAAATAACAAATCTGCCATTAAATGTGCTATATTTATTTCATTGCAGCCGTTAGTGAAGCTACTGTATATTAATTCTTTGCTCCTCAAAGAATTGCAGAAACTAAATAGAAACAATGTATTTGTGTTATTGTGTCTAACTATATCATACAGAAGTATGATTTGTACATTTTTTTCGACAATGCTGCACCCTACGGTTGTAATTACACTTATGTCAAGCTTTTACTTCACATTATTTCAGCACCTCTTGCAACAACCCTGTGGGCGCAATTCTAACTGAGTTGGAGCAGGCTGAGCTGTGCTGTATCCTAACGCAGGCTGGGAGGCAGCTGTAGCTCACTGCAGGCCAAGTTCAGTGCGGGGAAAGAGCCAGGGGGAGGTTCAAACCCTTCCTTTCCCTGTTGTCTTTCCTATTATTAAAAAATTGTGCTCCTTCAAACATTTTTTTAAGAAGTCAGGAAGTCCAGTCTCAGATCTGATACATTGCCTCCGTTTAGCCCGTTTAGTAAATAAAGTTACTTACAGGATCAGAAGGCCCACATAAGTCTCTGAATGGTTTTTCAGGATCTATCTGTCGAATCTCTAGAGCTATACAAGGTCCTGCGCAGAGTTCTACAACCATCTCCTGTAACAGAAAAAAAACACCCAGATTTTAAAGAGGTTTAGTAAACATAAACATTGTATATCCACTTAATCTGCTTTTTTCAGGAAAACTATGAAAAATGAAGGAAAATTTCTGACAGCTATGCAGATTATGTTTTTAAAGGTAGTTCTATTAATTCCAGTAGAGAAATTCCTTATGAAATCTGCGATTATCTTTTTCTTTTAATACAATATAGGGTTGATCTGCTTTCTTCAGCATTGACATAATATCCAGAACTCTTTGTTCAAAGTTTGTTCATTTGATTTTTTTAAATCATCTGCTTCTTTTAATTTACACCACACACACACACACACACACACACACACAGAGAGAGAGAGAGAGAGAGAGAGCGAGAGAGAGAGAGAGAGAGAGAGAGAGAGAGAGAGAGATTGCATGCTTAGGGGATCCCCAGGAACAGTATGTAATATAATTTTCAAACTTATCGGCACCCATCCAGGTTTTGCAGCAGCCCTGTATTACAACCACAAGGCTCAGGATCCACAATTAGTCCGGTTCCCAATAGCTTTGGCCCCACATTCCTTTTTGGAAACAGAAATTTTGGCTGGAAAACACTCAGGGCTCAATTCTGTCCAATTTCCCAGCACCAATGCAGCCTCAAGGTAAGGGAACAAATGCTTCCTTACTTTGAGGAGGCCTTTATTAATGCCCCCTAATCAGACATGTCACGTAGCAGGTACGCGGGGGTACGCGAGTACCCATTCCTAGGATTGGCCCCGCCCATTCGCCCGCCCACTCGTCGACTCCGTCGGTGCTCCGCTCTGCCCCCTGCAACGTTTGAATTGCAACGTTTGAATTGCCTGCACATTTGAGTTGCCTGCACATTCTCAGAGCCAGGCAGGCAGGCAGGCAGGCAGCGGAATGAGGGAGACTGACGGTGGCAGCAGGATGCAACAGGATCTTGTTGTTTCATGCCTCCCTGGGGCACCTGGTGGGCCGCTGTGAGATACAGGAAGCTGGACTAGATGGGCCTTTGGCCTGATCCAGCAGGGCTCTTCTTATGTTCTTATGTTCTTATGAGCAGGTAGGCTGCCTGGGGTTCCCTCCCAAGGAGGCGCGGTGGTTCCTGGGGGGGGAATTGGTAGCCCGCGCGGCGGCCCCGGGGAAGGCCCGGGACTCCCGGGCCGCTGTGCGGCCTACCGAGGAGGCGTGGCGGTTCCTGGGGGTGGTTCCTGGGTTCCAGCTATGACCTCACTTCCGGTGGGTGGGCTCCAACACAAGTGCCAATCAAAAGTGAGTACCTGTTGCTAAATCGTTTAGATGCCATTACTGCCCCTAATTGAAGGATGCAGTGCATGCCCTGTTGCCATGGATGCATCAGTGGTAGAAAGGTGGATAGAACTGGGCCCTCAGTCTACCACTGCAGCAATATTTAAGACAGCATAATTCTCAGCAAAATTTTGAAAAAGGCACACATTTTGCAATCGGATAATCTATATATATAAAAAGGATGTGTGTGTGTGTGTGCGCGTGTGCATGCGTGCGCGCGCGCGCCACATAGGCACCACAACGCCTGGACCGATAGACACCAAACTCGGCACGCAGACACCTTGCAGCCTGGCGACAAATGCTGCAGGGGTCAGGCCCGCCTAGCGCCCCCGGGGGTGGTGGTATGCGGGGGCCCCCATGTGAAAATGGTCGAAATCGGCATCGAATCTGTAGTTTCCGGGGTTGACGGGATGAGCGGCGACACTCCCGACGCCATTAGTCCGGGTTTGCCCCCCCCCCGGCATGGGGGGCGAGAAGGGGTGCGAAACAAAATGTCCTCCATGCCCTGCTGGATTGCCTGGAGCGACGCGCACCAAACTCGACATACACATGCCTTGCGGCCTGGCGACAAACGCTGCGGGGGTCAGGCACCCCTAGCGCCCCCAGGGGTAGGGTGCACAGGGGCCCCCACATGAAAACAGCCGAAATCAGCATCAAATCCATGGTCGCCGGGATGAGCGGCGATGCTCCTGACGCCATTTGAGTCCCAGTTCGTCCCCGCTCAGCGTGGGGGGGGCGAGAAGGGAGGCGAAACAAAACGTCCACACTGACCCACTGGAACGCCTGGAGTGATTGCCACCAAACTTGGCAGCGTACTCGTTACGGCCTGGTGACAAACACTGCGGGGGCATGACCCCCCTGGCGACCCCAGGGGTGGGGGTCTGCAGGGGGCCCCACATGAAAATGGTCAAAAATGGCCGATATCGGCATCAAATCCGTACTTTTGGAGTCGCCGAGACGAGCGGTGACGCTCCCGAAGCCTTTGGAGTCCAGGTTTGGCCCCCCTCGGCATGGGGGGTAAGAAGGGGTGCAAAACAAAATGTCCGAGATGACCGACATTACTGTCAAATCCACAGTTTTCAGGGTCGCTAAGCTGATTGGTGAGAGTCCCGATGACACTTGTTACCCGGGCAACGCCGGGTACCAAAAAGCTAGTCTATATATATAAAAAAGGATGTGTGTTTGTATGTTTGTGTGTATGTTCCAGCATAACTCTGGAACGCCTGGAGCGATTTACACCAAACCTGGTACGCATATACCTTACGATCTGGAAAGAAATACTGCGGGGGTAAGACACCCATAGCACCCCTAGGGGTGGGGGTGGGAAGGGGGTGACATGTAAAAATAATCAAAAACAGCTGATATTAGTGTCAAATCTATAGCTTTCGGGGTCGCTGAGATGAACGGTGACACTCCTGATGTCGTTTAAGTCCAAGTTCAGCCCCCATCAGCATGAGGGGTGAGAAGGGGTGAAAACTAAAATGTTCAAAATGACCTACATTAGTGTCAAATCCATAGTTCTCGGGGTCACTGAGATGAATTCTTGCTCCTGGAGGTGAAACTAAAAATGTTGTTTATAATCAAGTTCTGCGTTAAATTAATATTATAGTGAATTTGTAAAAGATTTTACTTTATAATTTTATACTGTACTTATACTTTTAATTTCCTGTACATAAAATTACTTCGATTTTACAGTATAGATAGAATTCATTCCTTTTCCTGTCTAATAGAAGCTTGGGATACATAAATACCTGGGCAACGCCAGGTAAGGACAAGCTAGTCTATTTTAAAAGAAACAATTCAACACATTCTATACTTACAGGATATTCAGCAACAACACCCTTGTAAATTGCATAGAATTCTTCTGCATTTGCACGGTCCATGTTGAACTGCATATAAATAAGAATGAATAAGAAGAAATGTGTCTATGACCATGGAGTGAACAAGAAAGCTGCTCAAGCTTTACACTTGCCCGTTCCTACACATATAGAATCTGGATAAGCTTCATATTATTTCTCAATTTGTCCCTCCCAGGTTATTAGGTGTACATATCTTGTCAAAGAAGCTGATACAAATAGGAACTGGCGAGTAAGAGCTCATATGGCATTGCTGCATGTCTTTCATCATATGCTTTACTCTTATCTGTAAGGCAGCTCACAACAATGCAAATACTACTAACATCACAAAGAAACAGCAGGAAGCAACTACGCTTAGCTTGGAATAGAACAGGTCGAGATTGTTTTCTTTCACAACATAGAAGATGGGGGAAGAGAAGAGGGGAGAGAGAAATAAAAGTAGAGATAATCCTACACCTCTTTGAAAAGGTGTGAGAGGCATCCAAAGAGTTTGGGATTGCTGTTGAGTGAGGAGAGAAGTGGGGGGGGGGGAATCACTGAAAAGTTTCCAACTAAAGTGGATCAAGGTACTATTACAGGTTGGAGTGTCTCCCCACCCCCAGAACTTTGTTCAGAGTTCTGAACAACAACAACAAAATGAAACAATGTACCATCTGCAAGGCTGAGATTTCAAATCCTCCATCCATTATTGCTCTTATAATCTTCCCAAGTAGACCTGTGAATTTTTAAGAGGGAAAAGACATTTTAAGTCTAAATTGAGCACTAAATGTTTATCAAAGTACTTCAATGAACACCAGTTGCTTATTTTTATGAACACCAGTTGCTTTCCTAGTTACTAAGGGAATATGAAGCAGAGAGATGAAAAATTACTTAAAATTAACCATGAACATTTGTGATGGAACTTGAAGACAGCTCCACTGCTTGAAGTTCATGCAGCCCAATGCTAACTACATATACACAGAAATAAATATCACTGATATAAATGGGCCTTAGTTACAAATAAAACACAGCTAGGATCACACAGCGCAATCCAACCCCCCCCCCCTTCGACCGACGCGAGCACGTTGGTGAATGTGCCATACAGCACGTCCGCACCAGGGCTTCTGGCACAGGGCCAACGCAGGCAGTTGCATCGGCCCTGCAGTGCTGGACCACACCTTGCACCAAGCCACTCCTTGGTAAACCACTCCTGCACCAGCAAATTTTAGTTGGCGCAGGGGCTATACTGGGGGGGGGAAGGTGGGAGGGAGGGCAGAATGGGTGGGTGAGGGCATTCTGGCAGGCAGGGCATCCCAGGGAGGAGGGTGGAATCTTGATGAGGCCATTAGGCTGCATCCAAACCCCCGTCCCTGTCCCCGCACAGCCCCGATTTGAGCCTCGTGGCGTGCTCAGACTTGTGCCTGCTATACAGCAGGTGCAGATCCAAGCAGCCCCATGGGGTGGCTGGCGCCAACCCCGGGATAAAGGGACAAATGTGCCCTTGCCCCATGGAAACTCCAGCCTGCTCCCAACCTATGCTGAATACAGCACAGGTCAGTCGGCCTGCCTGTTCCAGTGCAGGTTAGGATTGTGCCCACATTGTAAGACTGATTTTTTTACACTGAAGGCTGTGAATGTATCAATTAAAAGAAAACCAAATTCTGCAAACCACTTGCCCCACATTCCTAATCGTCCACATACATTGTTGTTTTAGGTATTCAAGCTACAAAACTTTTTCCACTTGAACCAAATATATGAGTTTTCACAGTACTTGAACCTTTAGGGAAAATTGAGGATCTGGCAAGAAATAAGGCTACAGATGTGAAGAGCAGGTGAATTTTATGGTTTGGGAATAGCAGGTGTACCTTTTTTCCCCCCATACATACTCCAAGCCATAAGCTATTTCTGCTTTTTATAATGAAAGTTGTCAATTTCTGCACCAGAAAAAAGATCTAGCTTTTTGTGACCCGGCGTTGCCCGGGGGCAGACATCATCCCCAGGCTCTATTAGGAGGAGGAATGAGTTTGTTCTGCAGTGCACCCCCACCTCTGGGGGCGTAAGGGGGGCCCTACCCCCACAGTAGATCTGTCCAGATCGTAAGGAATAAGTGCACCACGTGTGGTGAACATCGTTCCAGACGTTCCAGAGTAATGGTGGAACATACACACAAATATACAAACCTCCCTCAAACGTATGACATAGTGAGATCCATAGATAGACATATAGAACTCGTCCCTGAAATAACACAGTATTGCTGACGTGGAACCCAAAACGCACACTATCACTGTGAAATGAATGAGGAAACAGGGACACCCTAACCTAAGAGAGCAGTATGAAGGTCCTGTCAGGACTGGTCAAGGTCTGACCCAGGCCTAGAGTCTCTGTTCCCTCGTGAATGGCTGATGGCATCAGGCCAACAAGCTAATGGGCCTTCCTTGCCAGGTGTAAGTGCTGATTAGAAGACACCTGTGCTTGGTGGGACGTGCAAGGCTGCACGTCTCCCATGGAGCTAGTATCAGCCTCCTGATTGGGCAGCATGATCAGCTGAACTAGTATTTAAGAGAGGACTGCGGCCCAGGTCCTTTGTGGGTCTTTAACATGAGGAGGGGTGAAACGCTGTCCATTTGACTATCTGTTTATTCTGCTGGACCAACTGCTGTATCCTGTTTTGCTGCCTTGATGTACAACAACCTCTGTTTACCTTTACTTGGACCTTGACTGTGAGCTGTAACAAATACAAGTCTTATCTTCAGCACAACAATGTGTGTCGTGGCTTCTTCGTGTCTGCTAGCACAGCCGTCATCACTGCTGGGAGCTGCTTATGCTGCTTTTGGTTACAGATGCCAGACCCGGGCTTCTTGCGTTGCCAGGCAAAGCCCTCAAGTCTGGGAGTGCTACACTAACCAAATCTCAACAGGTCCCACTTACTGTCTGCAGGCCCTGTTGCAGGATAGCCCTGACGTATGAGAAACAAGCAGAGGTGGCCTGTTAGCTCCCTGGACATAGGCCCCTCTCAGATTCGACTGGGTGCTGGAAGTCTCTGGATCCTGCTCTTTCCACCCTGGGCCAGTCAGGCAATGCAGGCAAAGCATTTAGTTTCGCTTTCCGTTCTGCCTCTGTCTGGTAGCTGAGCTGCTGCAGAATCGTCTGTGGCCATAGGGTGGCAGCAGACCTGTAGCCCAATGCAATCCCCTTGGTTCCTGACGATCCAGGCCCCCTCCCTGAAAAACGGGGGGCTGTAGGGGGGTCTGACCCCCGCAGTGATTCCTTCCAGGCTGCAAGGTATGTGTGTGCCAGGTTTCGTGGCCGTGGGTCAAGGGACGGAGACGTGTATAAGGAACATACATACACACACACACACACACACACACACACACACACACGTCCGTTTTTATATATATAGATTTGGGAGAGGAAGAAAACTAACTAAGGACCTAATCCTATGAAATTTTCCAGGACTGAGGCAGCTGCAAGGCAGTTCTGAGGCAAGGGAACAAACATTCCCTTACCTAAGGAGGCCTCCATGACTGCCCCTTCACTACAGGATACAGTGCATGCCCTGTTCACATAGCTGCATTGTTGCTGGAAAGTTGGATAGGATTGGGCCCTAACTGTAGGAGGTCATTCATTTCAGAGGCCTACAACAAACATCAGCTGTTTTTACCAATTTCAAGACATTTAGATCTCACTAAATAGGGAAATTGGCTATTAAGAACTTCTAAAACCAGGAAGAGTACATCTTTTAAAATGTGATTATGCTAAGAAGCCAAAGCAGAGCAGCAGATTAGGTGTTAGGTTTGGATTTAATTTTTAGTGACAAAGTACAAAAGAAATCACAGGCATTACTAAATACAACTGAAGGAATGCAATACTAATCCCTAGCAAAAATGCATAACAAATAACTTTGTGTATGAAAAAAAGAGAGGGAAGGTTTTATGTCTCCAAGACAGCATTAGGTTACTAGGCACTAACACAGGACAGATAATCTTCAAGCATATTTTAATCAGATGAAGTGATAAGGTACAACATCTACTTTTTGCTTTAACAATTCTGTGTCTTGTGACACTTTAAAGAAAGCAGATCTGAAAACTTGAAAGCAAACAGTGGGCTTGGAAAGAATTGCACATGCATGTAAAGCTGTGGACAGAACAATATGCACATTTACAGCTCAATCTTGTGCTGGAGTAGGCAGGCCAACTGGCCTGCACTGTATCCAGTGCAGGTTGGGAGCTGCCTGGAGCACAATTCGGAGTAAAGAGATATTTATCCCTGAGTAATGCCCAAGCTACCCCAGGTGGCTACTCAAATCTGCACCAGCAAAATTGCTAGTGCAAGTCCAAGCAGCCCTGCGTATCACTGGGTTGGCCAGGACTGGGGGTTAGGATCCAGCCTAAGGCAAAGTCCAGTCCCGTCCACCTCCCAGAACTGGTACACCCACCATCCCCTACCTCAATATGCCCCATTCAGCAATTCCCATGCCCTCCGCAACCCCCTACACTACTTGGCGTCAGTTTGTGCAACCTTACCTCTGTCTGGCAGCTGGATGCAGCCTTTGCAAGCCAGCGCACATCTGTGCACCGGCTCAGCTGACTCTCCTGAATCTTGCACCAGCCGATTAAGTGCTCTGGACTGCATTCTTAATGAGATCCATAGTTTGATTTGAATATGTATGTCAATATATGTATGTCAGACTCAGTTACTGAACTCAGAAAAGGCATTGCAAGTGCATGCTTTCTTTTGCTCCTCCTTCCATTTCTTCTTTTTCCTGGCTAGAATCCAATGTTGGCTACAATCCAACATTATATTAACCAAATGTTGTTGTTGAAGAATACAACAACCTTTTTCTAGTCTCCCTGCCCATTGCAGTCCATTACACCTCCTAGAAACTGTTTCTGGCATCCAATATCCTCTTGAGGAAGATTCAGCTTCACATGAGAAGCAGCCATAAGTAAAAAGAAAAAGAAAGAAAGCCAATGCACATGGTGGAAGGGCTTTTCATCCACCCATTTCCCCAAAGGAGTTGACCAGCTGTCACCCCGGGGGTCCCCGGGCTGGCCGAGGTGCAGGGGCTAAGCTAGTGAGGGTCCCTGGACAAGGCCTCTCCCTGGGTTATCTGAATCGAGGCCGGAGCAACCTGGACCAGGGCCGAACAGGCCGAGCTGAGGCCTCCCAAGGCCTCAACCAGCTGGCCCAGGTGAGGGTAATGAAGCAGCCCATGAGGTCAGCCCTGGAGGCAGTCCCAGGGGAAGCCCCGCCCTCACAGGAAGGGGTGGGGCCTGGCTGGCTGGCTGAGCAACTCATAAGGAGCACAGCCATGCTGGGGAGAGGTCGCTCTCTCCCTAGCTGGAAGGCCGAGGAGGGGTTGGCCCAGGGAGGTTGCGGATCTCCCTCCCCTGACGGGCTACCAGACCCAACCCTGGAAGGGGTCGGTTGGACACCCTCCAGCCCCGCGGGGCTACACGCCCCGGACCCGGCACGGACCGAGATCGAGACCAGAGAGTGCCTGCACCCGGGAGGATCCCAGGACCAACCTGGAGCACAGTAGGACGGACTCCAGCCACCCAAGCAACAACCCTGCCGTGGGTGACCCCGATCCCGTGGCGCCACTGAAGCCCAACAGGGGAAGCCCCCCCCAGGCAGCGTAGGCCCAGGGCCTGCCCACCAGGCAGCCTCCGAGAGCCACCACCCCGTGGGCCAAGGAGACGGCCAGGAACGACGGGGTTTGGGGGGGGGCTTGGGACGCCGACGCCAATCTTTGTAAACTATACCGGGACCCTGTGAGGTAACAGGGCCCAATGAATGTGAAGGCGTTAACCCGAATAAAGATGGCTATAAAAAGACCACCAAGGGCTACGAAAGATTATTTGCGCCGATTTGGACCATCTCAGGACCCCCAGGCTGCCCTCCAGGCCTTCCCAGTCCAGGGCATCAGTCCGGCCCGCGAGACAGACGTGACACCAGCCTTTTCAGCAAATCACTGAATAAAGTTGTTGTCCAGTCAAAGCAAACCAAAGCAGAGTAAGCCCCACTAAACACCCTGAACACCCACTGTGCACCCCTGCTAACTTGGCAAGAGGCACTTTTTCAAGCGGTGTTCCTCTTTTATTTAGCAGGGGGAGAGTAACTGTCCCTCTTCACCCCAGCACAGTGTCTTTCTTGTGGATGTTGTTGTTGGTGTTCTGCATTTTTTTTTTTTTTAGATTGTGAGCCCTTTTGGGACAGGGAGCCATTTAACTTTATTATTCGCCTGTAAACCGCTTTGTGAACTTTGTGTTGAAAAGCGGTATATAAATACTGGATGATGGATGATGAACACAGCAAAACGTACTCCTAAGTAAACTTGCATAGGATTGTGCTCAAGGGCAGAGCCAGGGCAGCCATTAAAGCCAGTCAACCCGTGTGGAAGTTTGGGTGGGAGACAAGACTGAAAAAGCACAGATGGAAGCCTTGGCTAACCAAGGGTCCCAGGAGCACATTGTTGTGCGTTTGCAGAGATTTGGCTCTCCTTTGCATGCTACAGCAGCAGCTGCAGAGCCAGAGAATGGACAAAGCTAGGATGCATCTTTTCTGTAATGTGAAGTGGCCCAAAGGGCCACCTGAGATAGGCACGTGAGAACATACCTCTGGCTTGGAGACATGATGAAAGGAAAACAGAGAAAGAGATGCAGGATGTTCAGTAAGGACATCATGACAGGGGTTTTGATTTTGAGGTGTAAATGTTTTATTTGGCTTACATGCTGTTTAATCATACTATAATCACAAAGCCATTGGGTGGCATCTTGACTAGTGTGAACGAAGTGTGCTTCCAACAGCAGAAGCACAAGTTGGGATGTCATTCCTTGCACTTTGCATTCCTTTGCATTTGTGTGGAAATTAGAAGTTCCCTCTCTATGGTTTTCAATACCACAATCTTTCTCAAGTAATGGTTGTTGTTTTTTCCCCCAGCTCCAACACAAAAATCCCAGCTCGATGGAAAAAAGAATAGCTGGAGGGTAGGAGATGGGGTGAAAAATAAGTAGAATGGTTCCCTACATCAACTATGAGCACTGGGGCGGAGGGGGAAAATCCCTGGTAAATCCCAGAGGAGTTCTACCTACCCGGCACAAGGCCTGATAATGATATACATCTTGAGGCTGTCCTTGGATTCTTGAGATAAGGCTTTGCACTCCCAACTATACTCATAAATAATCATTCATATATTCCTTGTGGACTTTGGACCCTTACATCTCAGTGTGGGTTGAACGCAGTATGCAGTGATAGGCATACTTTCGATTACTGTCTTCCTTGTAAAATGCTACAAAGATCTTTCTTTTAAAAAAAACACCATCGTATTTTGCCCTTGACACTCTGAGTGTTCTCAATTACATTTCTCTACAATTGCTTTCAAAGCCTAAAAAGATACATGCTAGACAAATCTAGCACAGTTGATAGAACTGGATAATGAACTGTCTCACCCTGTGATTAAATTCTGAGGAGGAGGAGGAAGAACACGGGTCGTGGGAGTGGGAAAATAGAGTTAACTGATTATTCAGTGCAGAAACACATTCAGAGCATGCTCACAGGAATTCTCTTACAACATTCACAGGTTACACGATTCAACTCATAACACCTTCTTTTGCTGTTGTACCACACGAGATTGAATTTGGGCAGATCTCAAGAAACCTGTAACATTTTATTTTGTTTTTTGCAGATGAACATATGAAGCTGACTGATACTAGCTCAGGCCTTTTATTCATCTAGCCCAGTGTGTTCTATTCTGACTGGCCAGAACACCCCAAGAAAATAGGCCGAGATCATTCCGAGCCCTGAGATTTTTGAGGCTGAGACCTCGCAGGTAGTGGGGCTGGGATATTCAGGTGTTACTATATCCAGCTAGTAGGTTGACCATGAGAGTTGTGTGAGGAGATAGAAATGAAACATCAGGAAAACACACTTCCAGATTAAAAAGTCTGCTTGAGGCAACAAGATCAACCAAGCCAGATCTCAATCATTATTTCAATAAAATGTGACAGCAGTTAAAGCAGACAACAGCGCTAACGCTAGCTCAGTCGATTAGAAGAGTCATAGCTATATGAAATCAGCGTTCCACAGGAAACATGAGATCCCCTGGAGAACTAAGAGCCTCAAAAGGCAAAGCTTGCATCAGCTTTGTCACGCTGGATTCATATTCCATTACTCCAGAGCTTTCAACTAAGAAACTGAGAATAGCATCAGTCTCTCCCTTTTCCATTCTTTAATCGAATCTACAAGAAATCCACAAGACAAATAAGGACAGGGCAAATGGAAGAGAGTTTAATCTAAACCATACTCTGGAGTTCAACCCAGAAGATATCATCTCTGAAAAAATCACTTTTCAGTAGCATATCTACCATAGCTGCAGAGCAGAGCAGAGCAGAGCACACTACTTTTTCCTACGTCTCTCCTACTGGCTACTCCAGTAGCTAGTCAAAGGGATGCAAAGGAATTCTAGAATAATCTAACCCTTCCCCTTCAATATCAAGGTCTGAGCACCATTGTCCAAACGACCAGTTACTTCCAATACAGTTCAGCCAGATTATCTTAATATGCCATTTTCTGTATCAGCCAAAGCAACGGGTTTCAGCTTTAGCTGTATCAGCTAAAGCAAAGAATTCAAGGCTCTTTCCCATTCTCTACAAGCAGAATATCCTGCCCACACCTTTTCCAATATCCAGGACTCAGAGCTAAGATCCCATTGGATAACATTTTGCTACAAGACTGCCACAACACATTTCCTTCCAACCAAACATCTTGTACTCTCCCTCTTCCAGCCTCTTCCACTCAGCATTGCAGTTTTGATGGATGAGATTTAAGCCAGACCCCAGTTCAACACTGTATCTGCTCACAAGGATTTCCCTGCTTCCTGGCAGAGATTAACAGAGTTCTCACTCGTGCTACATATCAAATGTCTTTGATGGCTGCATCATGTTCCTGTGACAAGTACTATGGTTGCTAGGTTCTGGTGCTTTGGCTCCCTAGCAACAGATACTGTATTTCTTTATTCCACTCAGGAGTGGATCAACAAGTCCAGAGATAAAAGCTTTCCCACTGCTTTATTATTAGACAGGAATCCTATACATGATCTATTGCAATTCTAGGTAAGCTTCTGAAAGGACTTCGTCCTAAAATTATGGTTATCTAAAAGGTCAGATTCAGGAGTTTGATCACCAAACAGGTCAGTTCCTGCAAATATATGTGGCAAATTGGAATGGACAGAAGAAAAGCAATTTTAAATAATGAATAAAAACAAAAGTTCCAGGTAAGATGGTGAAATGCTCTAAGAAGCAAAGTATTTAAGGGCCCAGACCTATCCAATTTCCAGCACAGATGCAATCATGCCTATGGAACCTTCACTCCATCCGGTGGTGGTGGTGGCGGCAGTCACAGAGGCTTTCTCAAGGTAAGGGAACATTTGTTCCTTTACCTTAGAGCTGCATCAGCCCTGGAAAATTGGATTGGTTTGGGCCCTAAGTGGCTGAGAACTATTTCTTATAATGTGATCATATTGACAAGTATTCATTTCAATGCACAGAAGCATTGGAAGAAGTGGGCTGGTCTTAAACATCTTTAAGATGTTTAAAAGGTATGCAAATCAAATAAAAACAATAAGCAGCTCATTTCCTGTAGACTAAAAGCATCTACAATTGCATCATATGATCTGGTGTCACCTTTTACACAAACAAAAGTTGGGGGGGGGGTTACAACTGTCGTATTTCTGAGCATAATCATGCTGCCCTGTGAAGAACTCTAGAAGCAGCTCCAGGTCAACATGGTGTAGTGTTTCATGCACTGGTCCCTTGCCAATCCCTTACTTGAACTGCACCATTTGTGCTAACCCTGCTAATCCCTAGCTCTGCTGTGTGAACTAGCAGTACAGGGAGATGCAGACGCCAGCAAGCTTGTCCAATGTGCATTCAACAGCTTAAGTAAATAGATAAACAAATTCACTCCACAAAAACCGCCTGAGCCTCTAAGACGGAACTCTTTTACATGGCCCTCTATTCATAGAAGTGCATTGGGTGGGGACCAAAAAAAATGCCTGCTCAGTCAGATGTAAAACTCCTGTCCTCAAGAGGCAATTCCAGCACTGGTGAAAAACCTTTCTATTTTGCCTTCCCCTGTTGATTGATTGCTGCTTATTGTGCATGCTGCCTTCAAATTGTTTTGGTTATGTTTTTGTGGGTTTCATTTTTATTCTTTCTTATTCTAACATTCTTTATACTGAATTTCAGTCCAATTTATAAGTCACTTACTAGCAAGTCAATACCTATTAGCAGGAGAGGAATGGGTGCAATCAAGATATTTTAATATTCAAGCCCCCCCAAATATCTCTTTCCGATTCTGAAAGCACCTCAGCTTGAAGCTCTTTTGATCTTGATAGCAACTGGAGCAGAATATCAAGAGGGGGAAAAACATCAGCCATGGAAACAGGAAGGCCTTTGACCATGTGAGGCCTATGGGCAGAGATATAGGATGGGCATCTCAAATTGATATTTCTGTGCCTTGAGAATCATTGAGTTATAAGAAACAGTATATATTTACAGTATAAAGATGCTGAATGCTGACATATCTGACAAGAATAAATTCATATGACCTTTTGCTAGGTCTTGGCAAGGGGCAGACTCTAGGCAGTAGGATTTCAGATCTGGGTGGAGTTAGTCCAAGTGGGTCAGCAGTGGGTGCATGGCCCAAAAGAGGCTGGGGTCAAGTACCAGTGCTGCTACTAAAATCCAGAGCTGCTGCAGAAGGCTACATGACACCCTAAAAACACAGAGTTCGGTCTGCCAGGCTTGCCATGGAAATAAGAGAGCTTGTGGTTCAGAGGATAAGGCACTGGAGTCCTAGTTTGGAAACCCCACTCCAGAGCAGCTTTCACCCCCATCGCACTGCAAGATGATTTCTGACTATTGCCTACTGGTGGATATCTCCCAGCTGTCCTGTCACCAAATGCCAGGCAACCTTGATGTTTAAGCCTTGTTGGGGATGTGATGAGACAATTATATATGTGGATGTGCATAACAAGAAAGCTTCTAATGGAGATGCTGGAAGACAGTAGCATAGCAAGCAGGTGGCAGTCCAGGTTCAAGGCAAGAAGAGGGTGCCGTGAAATGCAAGTGCGCACATGCTCCCACTGTTTTCTAAGTCATTGGCTGGCGCGTGTGTGCGCACACGCTCCAGCCAATGTTCTGACTCCGGAAGCAGCTGTGATGTGTGGGCACTCTTGGTCTGGATACTGTACTCCTTCCTCTTCCTTTGGAGACTCTTGAGCCTCCAGAGGAGGGGTGCACGCATCAGCTAGATCGAGAGGTTGCCGCCACCGCCCTCCTCTGGGAGAGAGGAGGTTGTGACATTGTTGTGACATCACTGACCCAGGCACCACTGCCCATGGTGATGCTGCTGCAGGGAGATTACTACTAAAGACATCCTGCCTACATCCATTTCAACTTTTTTAAAGAGAAGCTAAAAAGCAATGTGCCCTGAAGGTTGCTTGGGTAACCATTCACAATAGAGTTTTGATTAGTATTTACTTTCCATACAAATTTGTTTGAGAAAATGTAGACAGCTGAACCAAAACATATAATCATACTGTAAACACTCTGATCTTTTTCATCTTCCTGTAGCTAGCTGATGCTAAGAAAATGTAGTTGTCTATACAAGATTATGTTTGGACATCAACTGTTTCAGCTAATGAAAAGAGATGAAAAAATGATGCAAAGCTCCTACTAAAAGGAATTTAAAGTGTTTTCTATAAGGAATAGATATAATTTTGTCACGTACAGTTATGGCTTTTCATTTCATTTTCTGATGTACAACCTGAAGACTTCGTAATGTCACATGCAGTTAGGCCAAAGGGAGGTTAACACTTCCAGGTGCTCAGATGAGCTAGAAAGGAACTGGACCTGTCCTCTAATGTAGATTAAAGCTGTCTCCACCCTGACTCCCAGTCACTCATGCCTCTGTGTGTGTGTGTGTGTGTGTGTGTGTGCGCGCGCGCACGCAGATGACATTTTTTTTGAAGAGGGGGAAATACCTACATGACCTTTCCTAGTCAGGGTCCAGATGCAACTGAGGCTTCAGTGCTGGCTGTGGCTGCAAAGAGTCAGTTCACCACTCTCTCTGGTGATACATGAGGGAGTGCTCACTTAGCAAGCAATGGTACAAGAGGGATGGTACATGATGGTACAAGGTGGTACATGAGGGAGCGCTCACTTAGTGCTCACTTCATCACTCTCTCTGGTGGTACTTAGCTTAGCTCACTTAGCTCACTTAGCGCTCACTCGATCATGCTGGAATGATTGAAGGTGATTTTTTCCTGATACCTCATGGACCACTTCTTAGGGTCTCACAGACCATAGGTTGGGAACCAGTGCCCTAGATCAAGGAGAATGGGATGAAGCTACTACTCAGGAGAAGAGCGTGTGTTATGATTCAATTCCTGGCATCTCCAGGTAAGCCTGGGAAGGGCCCCTGCCTGAAACGCAGAAGCACTGCTGCCAGTCAATGCAGATGAGACAGGTCAGATTTTCAATTATCCTGGCATACTGAGAAGATGCTAAAAATGCCAAGGCACATCATGCTGCCAGCCAGGGGCTCACATCCCCCAATGGCCCTACAATATATGATCTTCCCCTACATCTTCTGGGCCATGGTACAGTGGTTGAAAATTGCTTGAGCTAGGTGAATTAATCATGTGAGTGAGTATAAGGTTGCTTCTTCTGCTCCTATGAAAAGTTGCCAGGATGGTAGATTGGAATCAGCGGGGCTCCGTAGCTGGCTTAACATTATTTTTATATCACTATATCTGGTATAAGAAAAGTAAAAAATTGCTATAATTTTTGTTTTCATTTTTATTGTAACTTACAGCCACCTCAAATAAAAGCTACGTTGAGGTGAAAACTGATGTGACTTTTTTTTTGCATAGGACAGCAGCAATTATTGTGTTAGTGGGGTTGATATTTTCTACCGTATTAGCCTTTTTCCACCATAGCATTTCTTAAATGTGCAAGCCGTAAAATTCAAAATGAAAAGATATGCATTTCTTGCTGCCTAAAATTCACAAAATACACAATATCATAGTCAGCACAAATTGTCCAACTGACAAGTGATGCCAGGATGCACTTTCTGCAGGGATTGAGCCACTCACCTTCTTTAATCGCATGAGGCTTAATAACGCAACAGGTACAATGTGTATATTTTGCAGTGTTTGCAGGTCCACGGCCTCCACTGGAGGGAAAGAACAACTCCAGCTCCTGAAAGTAATTGAAATTATAGATACTTAATGTGTTACCACTGCATATCTCAGAGCTTAAATATAGGTTGGACCTTGGTATCCATGGGGATCCATCCCCAAAGACCTGCGGACACCAAATCCCACGGGTAATTAAATCTATGAGTTGCCATCCAATAGGACAACTGGAACCTCATTCCAGTCATGTCCAAAGGTTTGTAGAGGCTGCACACAGCATCTATGGGCTTCAGAAGGCCCCCCCCCGAGTTGTCAGAAGGGTACTTAAGTGCCCTTCCAATGCTTCTGGGGGTCTTTCTGAGGCTTGTAGACTTCTAAGTGCTGTGGGTTCCAAATCAGTGGATAAAGAAGACACTCATTTATCTGATTCAAATGTAAGAACCAATGACATTCTACTATGAGAAGCAGAAGGTGTAAGCAAGCCTCAGGTGCACATGCTCCCACTTTCTTCTCGTCTTTCTACATGATTAAAATACACTGTTATCCAGGAAATGGTAGTTTCTTCGAATCATCTCAGGGTAATAAACCAGTACCTGACACCTTCATTTGATCCAGGTTTGGTTTGCCTTTGGAACAAACCACAGTAATGTAATATGGAACTATGTTTATTACAAACTGAGGAGGAAGCTTTCAATGACACATGGGGGGTGGGGGGAGAAGCACATGAGCCCAAGGCTCACGCCTCCTAATCTTTATAGTGGGAAACCATGGTTTCCTGTTGCATCTGAACTAGGCCATTATATCTGATAGTCATAAGAATCTGATGTACTTTCCCCCAAAGAAATACCTAAATTTAACTTTTCCCTTTGCATTGGTTTTATTACTAGCCATTGCTTTTCCTTCAAGGTGCTCTGTATCTCTTTTCTCCCAATGCACGCTTTTGTTCCCATTTATGCTTACACTTTTTTGCATCTCAGAAACAGAAGGACATTATTCCATTGAGGAATATTCCGTTATTCCACTAACCAACTTTCTTACACTGGGGTACGGGCAATGCAGCTCTGAGGTGAGGGAACAAACATTCCCTTACCATGAGGAAGCCTCCGTGACTGCCCCGCAACTGCAGGATGCAGCATGTGCCCCATTGGCACAGCTATGCCAGCGCTGGAAAGTTAGATAGGATTGTGCCCTACGCTTCGCATGTGCCTGACTAGCATTCAAATATGATCAGACTACCATCCAAGTAGTAGTTATTTTACCCAGGAATCAATCACTATAAGGCTATCATAGAAAGAAATTCCAGGGCTGCTTTTTTAAAATAATCTCTTGTCTTTGTCATATCCATGTTTTATTAGCCCATTAGTACTGAAGCCAACGAAACCTACCACTTCTGCCAGCACAAGGAAGAATCAAAGCAGCACTTCCATATCTGGTTGGATATCAGAATACCAGATTGTACTATGTTTCTTTGCTATCTGTCACTTTTATGTTCTGATTGCATATGAGAATGACATGTTATTAGATAGGACACCTTTAAGATTCTGGCTTGGGAAGCAAAGTAAAAAATCAAAAATAAAGTGGAAAAATTATATTTCTTTTTACAGGATTTCCATGAAGTCATCTAGTGCATCAAGACGCATAAGCAAAACCACTAAGAACACTGAGTCATAAGCTATAAAAAGGAAAACAAATCCATTTCTTCGTTTAGAGCAGCAAGTGCCAAACCCCAGTCTGTGGGTCAGATCGCGCGCTGCAGAAAGGCTTCCCCAGTGTGCATGGCGCTTTCTGTTTCGCCATACAACATCTTATCTCCTCCTCTGATCTGTGCAGAAAGTTGCACCAGGCAGCCAGCAGCCCGTTGCCCCAGCAGACTCTGCCCTCAGATTTCTGGGCAGATGTGTCTGCCTAGAACTACTTTCTGCACAGGTCAGAGGGGAAGCTAAGAGGCTGCATGGTAGAACAGTAAATAAAGCACACAGTAAGCACCACACAAACCGGGAAAGCTTTTTCCAGCATGCAGTGGTCCCAGTTTGCAGACTACTGGTTTAAAGAAACCATTTAATGTCACTTGATTTCTCTTTGTAATGAGACTGAATTAAAATTTCTTGTTCCATAGGGTCTCCGTGGTCTTCTTTTCCCTATCAGAAGAATCAGGAAAAAAAAATCCAACAGCCAAGAAACAAGTAAGAGCTACATGCATTGTGGAAAAGGCTTTCAGACACTGAACAGCAGACCTCAAAATTCAGTCCACCCATGTAGACTAACATTACAGTAACCTTAACAGAATTTTCAGAACAGAAATTTTAACAGAAATTTTCAAACTTGTTTCTGGGGAACCCTTATCAAGGGTTCCTCATTGAGTAATAATCAGTAAGGGCAAGTAATAATCCCTGAAAAGCAGCTGGTCTTCATCACTGTCCCCTGTAATATGTAGCCACCAAGGGCTGTTCTTGAATGCAATTGCAATTCATACATTATAACAATGAGGCCTAAAACCCATGTGAACTGCACACACCATAAATATTCTGAGAAATATTTCACAGAATCCTCTGCAATGTGCAAGACCTTGTTGTAAGACAAGCTGATGTCCAAGTATCCCTGAAATTTAAGTTTCAGTTTAATAGTTTAAAAACCACTGCTCTGAGATATGAATATGTACATTCATGTTTACAAAAAAAAAAAAAGATCTTCTAGGAGAAGTGACTCTTGTAGTGCCTCTTATACTGGGGAAAATTCTACTGTGCATAATTCAGCCAATGACAAATTGGACTACAGATGCCTCTTGTTTTAGACATGTTTTAGAAATTTTGGAATAACATGCTTGTTTAATTAATATCAAAATCTAATTTATGCTTGCAATTTTTTAGAATAACACAGTCAAACTTCCAGCAGGCTCTCGCATGTTTAAGGGAAGATCCACATCTTAAAGGGAAGCAGCAAGGAGGAGCCCAAGGAAGGTAGATTAATCAGTCAGGTTAAGAGAAGGACGGAGCAGAGGGCAGGGGGTTTCAGTGGGTGCCAACAGCTGTGGCATGGCTGTGCCAGAGGAAGAGATGGCTGTGGGCAAGGGACAGGGAAGAGGAGGCACACAAGTCTGTTCACTTGCCTTTGGAGATGCAGCCTCAGGAGGAGGAGGCCATGACAAGCAGTCGCTGCCTCAACCAAAGAAGATGAAGCAGGGAAGGTAACTAAGTAGTAGCAGCCAGGAAAGGAGAGGCATCTTCACTGTCCCAGATGGTTAGAGGGGAATGGGCTGCTTCTAGCTACCCGGCAAGACTAACTCACTTCCCTTGGTCAGACTCTGAGATGGCCCCCTTCTCCTCTATTGATTCAATGCAAGAACAGTATTGATGTTCCCCTAACTTGTACTATTTACATATATCCTTATGATAAAACTATTCTTAATTTACACATTTTTGAAATACATGCTGCTTTTCAAAAAAAAAAAAAAAAAGCCTCTGCATAAAATGGGAGATGCCTATATTTGCAGAGAGACAAATCAGCCTTTATTTACTGCAACTGCAGGAGGTGTAGACTGATGGTTGAGCAAAGCAGGAGAATCTGTGCTTTGTTTTGGGATGGGAGACGGATGCCAGGTTCTGACAAGCTGCAGTACCTGTGGTGACAGAACAGTGTCGCTGTGGTGCTGATTACGCACCGCAAGTGAGAGTTGCAGTGGAGTGTGTGAGAAGGCCAGCCGGCAAAAGCACGGAATACGATCTTGAGCACCTGCCCAGGCTTGACTTGCCATCGCCTGCTGAGGCTTGTTGGCATGCAGCCAAAGGAGAGAACCACACTGTGAAGGCGACATCTGGGACTGAGGATTGGCGGATCATAAGAATACCGAATATTTGTAAAAAACCCATTGCAAAAATTGTGGTTTAGACTAGCCTGCTCATGTAAGCCACCTTGGGCATTTGCTTCGGCATGGGAAAGGCAGGGTATAAATTCTTCAAACAAACAAACAAACAAACCTGAACAGCTATCCGATCATGGTATTAGCATTTGTATAAATTCCCAATAAATTACTTCAGATTGACTTTTAACAGCCATTTCTTTCTTCCCAGGAGAAGCTGTAGATGCTGCATCCTACAAGTTTCCTTGGCAACTGGTATGAGGCTATGCAACACTTTATGCTACCTGCCCATTCAACACACAATTGCAGCAACTCTGTCAAACTCTAGCAATTACAAATTAAATGAAAACACTAGCGTAGTGAAATCTGTTTGCAAGTCTTATGCAATGGTGCAACTAAACATTTGTTATATGAATGACGATGAACTATTCTTTAAAAATTGCTATAATCCTGCTAAAATTTGTTAGAAACTTCTTAAAAATTGCTCCTAAATAAACCAATTTAGGAGCAATAAAGCAAAATAATCTCCTAAATAAAGTCTTTTCAGGTTATTCCTCTCTAGTTAAAAGAAGACACAACTTTCATTTGCTGAGAGCCATTCGAGACCCCTAAACAACATTTCATTCTTTTAATCTATATATATAAAGAAGAGCGTATGTGTGTATGTATGTATGTTCCACATAGGCTCCGCAACGCCTGGACCGACTCGCACCAAACTCAGCACGCGGGTGCCTTGGCCCCCCCCCCGAGACCGTCGCTGCGCGGTTTTGGAACAGCTCGTGCCCCCACAGGCGGGGGTAAAAGCGAATTTGTGGTTCTCTATGGGTGGCTATGGGCTGAGCCACTGCATTCCAAGGCTCTGATGATGTCATGATGAGATGCAAAGTACATGCAAATGACGTTCGGAATCTTCAGGCAGCAACTGAACTCTTTACAGTTGAAGACAAACAGCAGCAAATAGGTTTCCCGCAGGCAAACCGATACAGGGCCATCTGTATGGCTGGTGAGTGGGGGCGGGTCAGGGATGGGACATATAAACACCCGGGCGCAAATAGGTTTCCCGCAGGCAAACCGATACAGGTCCATCTGTATGGCTGGTGAGTGGGAGGGGGTCAGGGATGGGACATATAAACACCCAGGCACAAATAGGTTTCCCGCAGGCAAACCGGTACAGGGCCATCTGTATGGCTGGTGAGTGGGGGGGGGGCAGGGATGGGACATATAAACACCTGGGCACACATGTGAGGGGGGGGTTAGGGATGGAACATATAAACGGGCCATCTGTATGCCTGGTGAGTGGGGGGGTCAGTGATGGGACATATAAACACCTGGGCGAAGCCGGGTACATAAAAGCTAGTAGCTTATATGCAAGTAACTCTGTTGTATGTAGGTGCACAGAAACCCTTTTGATTCTTTACAATTACTTCTCTCACAGCTGATCCTACGACAGCTATCGGCAGGACGGGCAGGCATACTGCTGCAAACGTGCTATAAGGTGGTGTGGCGGATCCTGGTGCCAAAAGACAGGTCTGCACCTGCCTGCCAGCACACAGCAGAGGCCAGCACCTTCCAGAAGAGGAAGGCACTCCACGGGCCATTGGAGGGGATGGGAAAGGACAGAATAGAGGTAGGGGGTGTAATGGAGTGGGGGAATCAGGCTTGGAAGGGGCAGGAATGGCAACAGTGGCTACTGCTGTATCCACCCTGGGCCCAATTTCCCGGCACAGGGCTGCCTGAATTTGCGCCAGTGATTTTTCTGGCACAAGCCCAATTGTCCCTATAGCAGCTGCTGGTGCTTACCCTGGGAGAAGGGGACAAGTGTTCCCTTCCCTTGGGGAGACCTCCAGCAGCCTCTATTGCCATTCTGGAAGCAACGGAAACTGCACTGGCACCACTGCACAGGACTTTTGTTATGACTGGGCTGCCAGAGTTGTAATTTGAAATACAGAACATAATCCTGGATGTTAAAACTCTACTTCTTCCTCCCAAAGTCTTCTTTCTCGTCCAAAACCAAGTATTTTCCCTGTTGCTTTATGCTCAAGCATCTTAGTCCCCCTTGCCCCAATATATATCCATTTCAGAGACCTCATTTTCTCTTATGGTCGGGCTGCCGCTGGACAGAGAACACTGAACCAAATCATCAGCCCTGCAAAGACACTGATTATCCCCTACCTGTTGTGCTGTTTCCCCAGTTGTATTACTACCTGGATTTAGCCCGGCAGCAATTTTCCCCCCATCAGCAAACAAAAGAACAGTACTGCTGCCTAGGAATACAATGACTTCAAATACTCCTGAAAACAGCTGTGTACTTAACCTGGATTGTCCAGGGTACTTTCCTTCTTTAATTCAGTCTAAGTAAATAAGGAGGAAGGAAGGATGGGAAGTATAGATCAGAAAAAAGGGGGGGAAAGAGGTTTACTCTAGAACAAATGCAAACAAGGAAATTGGATTGAAGCACCTGAGGCTGGCCCTGTTTTCTTCTGCCACTTATTTTGTAGTCCCTTAGTACATGCAGCTTAACTGTATAGAAATATAATATAACAAATATGTACAAAATTTTAATTCTTCTATGTTGTTCTCGTTGATTTCTGTATATTACTATTTATTCATAATGCATACCATATTCATTTTTTAAAGCAATATACTGGGGGAGGGGTAGATTGGTGGAACCAAAAAAAAAATCCCTGAAAAATATCAGAGCTTTTAAACTGTTGCTATTTCACGGGGAACAAAGAGTGAGTATGAAGGTGTAGTGAGCACTATTCTTAGCTCTTTGTGTCACCCATAAGAAACATGTTTCCACGGAAAGCAAAACAAAGCACAGGTATCAAAAAGGTAAAATGCATAAGTGCTTTTTTGGTTCAACCTAGTTTCTTACAGCTTGGCAAGATCTATATTAAAAGCAAGCGAGTCTCAGTTCCAATAAAGATTCTGGAACAATAAATGGTTGGAGGGGGCTTCCTAATCTATCACAACAACATGGAAACAAAAGCTTGTTTTTTTAAAAACAACAACTATTTTTAGTACAACTTTATAATGTGCAGTGCTATCTCACACGTTATAAAAGAGGTGCCTTGTAAAGTGTTGCCATCTTATATTTAGCAGGGGGGAGCAACTGTGCCTTTTCACTCTAGCTTGAAGCATTTTCCAGCGGCTGTTGCTGATGCCTCTTCTGTATCCTTTTTAGATTGCAAGCCCTTTTTGGGACATGGAACCATTTATTTATTTGTTTAGCTACGTAAACCACTCTGCTAGCTACTTTTTAAATGAAAAGTATAGGGGGGCCTGGATCCATGGATCCCATATCTGTGGTCTTACTTGACTATGGATGCAGCCCCTCCATGCACTCATTAACTTGCTTAATAGACTTTCCCCAAGTCTTGTTTAACCAGGTCGCTGTTAGCTTACTAACTCATAGCAACCTTTAGGCTGCCTCCCAGAAGCCAGGACACTTTAAAAAAAAACTAGACATAGGTTAAAAGGAAGAGGATGAGGCTGGGAGGCAACCTGAAGGTCCCTATGAGCTTGTAAGCTTATAGGGACCTGGTTAAGCAAGACTTTTGTTTGGTAAGTCTAATTTAAAATAATTTAATGTGCACAGGGGGAGCATGGGGACAGAAAGTTGAACTTAGGAAGAAAGGTTTTTAGAGATACAGTTTTTCCAATACACAAAAGGCTGAGGAGCGATAAATTCTATCTGGATTCTCCCTTCCATTGTACCAAAGGCTGAGTGTATTCAACCCATTACTGGGACTGAAGAAAGTACACCTGCAACAGAATACAGTCAAATCTTAATTGAAAAATTAATATAAAGCTTCTAAAGTAGTAATTTCCTCTTTAGATAATGCAAAGGGCAACAGCTCTAAAAAAAATTCTCTGGTATTCTGTAGCTTGTGCAAGTAGTCTTAGGGCGCAATCGTATGCAGCGCCGGAATGGCGAGGCTGACTTGGCAGTGCCATATCCGACGCTGCATAAGAGAGGCTGGAACCCCCCCCCCTCCACAGCAAGGGAGTGTTCATTCCCTTACCATAGGGGGGGCTCCAGCCTCCCCTATGTGCTCCTTGGATCTGCGCCCGCTAAAGAGCAGGCACAGATCCAAGGAGACCGCGCGCCCCGAATCGGGGCATCGCGGACGGGCTTAGGAGGTGGTTGTATGGCCACCTCCCAAACCTGTCTATGTCCTGCCCAAGTCCTGCCCCCCCCCCACCAATCCCTATCCCAATATGGGACAGAGCCTCTCTTGCGCCTCGGGCAGCGCCATCTTACCTGGCACTTAGCACTGACGCAACATCGTTCTGTCAGCGCTAAGGCCTTAGCGCCGATGCAGGGGCGCCTAGCAGCCTGTAGCAACTGCGCAGCGCCTCCCTTGTGTCGGCCGAAACCGGCCAGCACAAGGGAGGCGCCCCGGGGATCAGAGGAAAGGAGGGAGGCGGGGGCGGAACTTGGGCGCAACATGGGCTGGATTCGGCCGTAAGGCCAAATCCTAGGCCCGTTTGAGAGGCCACGCAGCCCCAATATGGGCTGCGTGGTCTCCTCAGATCTGCGCCCGCGCTTTAGCAGGCGCAGATCCAAGAAGTGCATAGGGAGGCTTCAGGCTACAGTGAGGGAGCACATGCTCCCTTGCCACGGGAGGCTCCAGCTTCCCCCAACCCAGCGTCGGATATGGTGCTGTCCGGCCGGCCTTGCCATTCCGGCGCTGGGTTGGATTGCGCCCAAAGACTAAACAGAAGGAAAGATGACACCCTGTCTGGTTGCTCTAATCATCCATATAAAACATGAAGGAAGTAGCCCATTAACTATCACCTTAGTACAGGGTTCAAAGCATATAAGCCTGCTCTAGTAAGTGAAGTATAAGCCTGCTCTACTGATTACCATTGAAATTCATCAATGTTACACTTGAAACATACATGACCATTCAACTAAATCATAAGCTTTCCCAGTATTGATGAATGCAGCAATGGATTTTACCTACTTCCAGTTTACATAATCTGCTAAATCCTTTAAATGTTATAAAATCAATAACAATAATAAATGGTCCCCTGGTGGTCCATCTGAATAAAAACGTTATCTTATCTAGTCTTTCTGTAAAGACAGATGCAAATACTTTATAATAATTTTTTTTTAGATTGTAAGCCGTTTTGGGACAGCGAGCCATTTAACTTTATTTTTGCCTGTAAACCGCTTTGTGAACTTCTTGTTGAAAAACGGTATATAAATACCACTTGATGATTGATTGAAAATCACAATTTAAACGTGATTTATGGTGATACAAAGAGTAGTGCGGCTATTTTGTTCATAAACATGCTATTGGAACATTTAAAACGTATTTGTTTATTAAATTTATATTCCACCTTTCCTCCAAAGCGCTCAGTTGAGTGTAGATGGCTTTTCCCACTTCTTTTATGCAGAGCTGAAGTAGGTGAGGGGGAGATATAGTGACTAGTCAAAGGTCACCCAAGTAAGTTCCACAGACAAATGCGGACTTGAATCCAGGTCCAACATTCTAACCACTATACAAATTAAGGACACAATTTTTACTATGTAAATGTAGACAGAAACAGTCACCCAAGTGCAGAAAGATTCAGAGTATCAAATCCTGTATTGATTTTAAAACATCAACTTACTCTAGCAGCAGTGGCAAAGGAATCAGGACCATGAGCCACATTTCGTATGTTATCACTTCCAAAATGCGCTCGAATGCTCTCTGGAGCATCAGTTTTGGCCACAGCTGAGTTTGCAGGTCCTAGTAAATTTTTCCATCTAGATATGGCATCGTCTCCCAATATCTCCATGGCAACAATAGGGCCACTTGTAATAAATTCAAGAAGCTCACTGCAAACAAAACAAAAAAAAGTGAGCTGTCAGGATGCACAGCCAACAAAAAAGCTTGATTAGATGCAATTCTTTTAAATACAACTAGCCACATCATCACCACCTCTACTTGTTGATGCCTCTTTAAGCTTGAGCTGTGTCTCTCCCCTTTCACAGGGCCCACAGAAACATCAACTGTCCTGTGAAGAGGAATAGAAAAAGAAGAAAGCAAAATGTATCTCCCCTACCCACAGCTATTTTCTGTTGTAATGATTTTCCACAGTTTGATTTTATGAAGGGACTCTCCTTCAAGTGCCTCATCTATACCAAGTTAAAGGGATGGCAGTTTGGGGGCGAGCCTTCACTGTAGGAACACCACAAATATGTAATTCCCTTCCTGAAGAATTAAGTACTATACATTCCCTCATGGCTTTTTTGTAGAGGGTTCAAAATATACCTATACTATTTCATCTGGCATTTGGAGTATGGTTAGATGTTTGTGCCTCTGGAACAGTGTTATAGCTTGACTACTTCTCTGGACAATTCGTTTCCTTCCCCCTCCCCCATGTCCTAATGAGATGTGTTGGCTTTTGCCCTGCTTTTGAATATTCTGTGTGTGTTTTGTTAATATTTTTAATGCTTTTGTTTTTTATTTTTTTTTAAGTCATTGATTGTTACATTGTACTTTTCTTATAAGAGCTGAAGATCTGAAGGTCGCAGGTTCGGGACAGCCGGAAGTCTCTGTGAGCGGCAGACCTCGTTAATTGCGACTGATTAACAGCTGAGCTTCGGCTGCCTTGTGTGAGGGGGAGTTGTGCCGAAGTTCAGCCGCTTCTCTGGTGGGAGCAGGGAAGCCGTTTATCAGCCAGCAAGAAGACAAACAGGTGGCCAGAAAGGAGGACTAAATCCAGAAAGATCGATCTGTATGTGTGTAGTTCTTGAAAGATAGAACATTTCTGTAAAAATTGTAAAAACCTTCGAGTTTCTGAATAAAGCCTGCTTATGTAAACCGCCTTGAGTTATAGTCTTTAGAGAAATCTGGTGACCTAAGAAAGGCAGTATATAAATCCAAGTATCATCATCATCATCATCATCATCATCATCATCATCATCATCATCATTTGCTTCAGCATGGGAAAGGCAGGGTATAAATTCTTCAAATAAATAAATATTGAAATGAGCTGAAAACAAACAGATGCACAAGATACCCAACTTCTTACCACTGTACATTTGGGATTAATCAGTTAGACATATCAGACTCCCAGTTCCTTGTGAATTGCCTAAATAGGTAAAAATGTTCATTTGTTTGTTTTTTGCAGATTTCATTTTTTCCCCACCAAGGAGAAAAGTACAGAAAGTGGCATTCACATTTTTATTTCAAATTTTAATATTAATAAATCATACTCACTTAAAACCTGTACTAGAAAGGTGCATATTCACTGTATAGTGTTTATATAGTGTCAGCAGATGGAGCCACAGGCATTTCCCACACACACACCCAGAGCGCAATCCTATACTATGCCAGCCTAGTAAGGCCGACATAGCAGGGCTGTATCCTAAAGCCCATTAGGAGGCGATGGCAGCAGCAACAACATCCAGGACAAGGGGAGGTTTTACCCTTGCATCCGCGTAAGCCCCAGTCACCCCCATGGGCCTGCTCAGATCTGTGCCTGGAACAGGAACAGAGGAACGTGCACAGAAGCGGCCCGAATCGGGGCCGCCCTGGCTAGGGACAGGGTTTAGGATTTGGCACTACAGTTGTCCTGCATCACAACTGCCGTCTCCATCCACTGCGCCACCCAGTTACGCCCCCAGAACACCTCTGGAACACCCTCGAAAGGCCCTATGCCGACCGAGCACCGCCGACGCTGGACTGGCGCATGGCCGATGCCTGAGCGCCGGCACTGCTGCTCGCGCCGGCCCAGCAGTTCTTTCAATTCCTTTTCTAATGGTTCCAAGCAAGGAAGTTCCATCCCCCCCCCCCAATGTGAAGAGAATGGATAGAGAGAATTACACTTCTTCACAACAGATGTGCTTCCCATTCATGGAACAATCCACTCTGATCCCAAGATCTCTTTCCTCGTTAGTCACCAACCTCTCAGAAATCATCACTGGATTTTTCTTCCCCAGTGTGTGAAACACTCCGCACTTATTTACACTGAATTGCTTGTATCATTTTGTTACCCATTCATCCCACTTGGAGAGATCTCTTTGGATAGCTTCACAACTGGTTTTTGCCATCCCCAACAGCTTCCTGCCATTTGCAAACCTGCCAGCTCACTACTTTCATCTAATATCAGGCTGTGGGGCACTAGATATCTTGTGTGGGGAAAAGATAAAGTCCAGGTACACTCTCCAGTAGTCGATTCCATGACCAACAGTTTTATGGCACAATCATTTAGGGCAGTGTTTCTCAAACTGTGGGTTGGGACCCACTCGGTGGGCCACGATCTAATGTTCGGTGAGTCGCGGAAAGCTGGGAATAGCTAACTTGGAAGCTGTAGATCTTATTCTTGTTATATTCCTTTTGTGAGTGTCAACAATTTGAATTTTCAAATGTGTGTTTTTTTCCTTTTGTTTTTAGTTCAGTGCTTTTACATAACATTTTAACCTAATGTTGCTTTCTGTCAGGATGTTTCATGGTTGTGCTATTGCTGCAGTGCAAGAATGCCAGTTTGCATTCCAGGAATGTCATTTTATTGTGTCACCATGACAACACTTCCTGCTTGGTGATGTCACTTCTAGCTATGATAGTACTTCCAGGTTAATGATATAATTTCTGGTGGGTCTTGACATGAGTGCCATTCTAAAAAAAGTGGGTCTTGGTCTAAAAAATTTGAGAACCACTGATTTAGAGTATCTAGAAATGTTATCTCCTTACCTTGGTCTGAGTATGAATTCACCCAGTATGTGAGCATAAGCGTACCTACTATAACACTTTCTCCACGGGATGGATCTCTGGTTTATTTCTCCAGTTCAAGATGACAGTCAGCATTTTGATCAGGTAGGAATCGTGCTATATACTGTATACAGGATAGAATCATGCTATACACTTGAAATGCAATTTTGCATATACCTACTTGTAATAAGGTTTAGCCTGGTGGTCTGCATGGAGATCTATTGCTTCTTTCCTATTAAAGAAAGAAAACCTCTTTAAGGTTTCTGTGAAAAGGTATTTTATAGTCCAATAACAATGGCTTAGTTGTGCTCATTCAGTGAGGCTTTCTGCCCCTTGCCCAGTTCTACCCAAGTTTTCTTTCCCTCTCAGGATCCTGCCTTACTCTCCTAGGATCTGCTGCCTGTCTAGGGTCAGAGCTTCTCCATCTGTTCTGGTACCTAGTCTCTCTGTGACAGAAAAACAACTGAAGCAACCACTGACAGAAACTTCATTGCCAGGCTGAGGATCAAATTATACATTGCATTAAGCATGTCATCAGAGCTGAGGCATTACATTTTGCTTTACTTAGGAACATGCAATAGAAGCATGGATCAGGGCCTCAGTTTGAGAGGGCTTCCCCCCCACAGTCCCAAATCCCGATCAGACCCTCCAGCTTTGATTTGCCCCAAGAGAAAAGTTCCTACCTCCTCCTTTTCCTGGTAGGAGGCAAAGCAAGGAACAGAATCTCCACTGCCATATGACCCAGAGGGGTGCCACCAATGAGGAGGAGAAAGTAGCAAATTTCTTCAGGATTATGTGGCAGGGAGGAAAAAATAAGTAATGGCTGCAAGGAACAGCTACCAGTGCTTCCAATCAGTGCAGATCAAGAAGAAAAGGTGAGCTGCTTCTGCTCACCTGTGGGCCATGGTCCTCCCTGCAACCCCACCCAGAGAGAGAAGACAAACGAGTAGGCAGAAGCAGAAGCTCTCTCTCTCTCGCTCTCCCCCCCCCATCTCTGGGTGGTGTGATGGGGGAGATTGGGCAGAATGGCACTGTCAAGAAAGACCATAAGATGCCACCTCTACCCACTTGCTTGTCCTCTCTCGTGGTGGTATGGTGGGGAGGATTGTTTTACTTGTCAAATAATGGAAAGTGGAGGCTATTGAAAAGAAGGAGAAACTTACAAGGTAACCAGAGGCTATTCAGGACTGCAATCTCGTTTATTCTGCCAGGGCAAAAGCAATACCCACGCAACTGCTTAATCAAATGGCAAGGCAAACCATGGGAGGAAGTAAATCATACATACTGAGCAGAAGGAGATGCATACATAGCAAAAGGTTATGCACTTACGCCAGAGGCTGCCAGTTTTATGCACAAAAAACATGTGCATTGACCCACATACTTTCTTTCTATGGGTTCTGTGTTGCTCATGAAACCTAGTTTGTTTCCTTCAATTTCATATCTTCATGCTGCTTCTGTTATTGCTCATTTCCAGAATAAGCTGAAAGCCGATATTCATTTAATTGATTTTCTTCCCTGATTAAAATAAGTCTCGTCTGGAGACTATTCTGGCTAGCCTATTACAACAATGCTATATTTTAAATTTCAGTTTTCTCTTCCTAGAGCGTTTACATTATGTTGGTTTTGTTGTCTGTATTAGATTGTAAGTATTTAGGCAATCAACAAATAGTCTTACAATATTCTTAGGGCGCAATCCTATTCTGTGCCGGCCTTGCAAGGTTGACATAGCAGGGCAATAACCTAAGGCCCATTAGGAGGCAGCAGCATCAGTGAAGTGCAGGCCAAGAGGAGGTTTTTCCCTTACACCCGCACAGGGGCGGACCTAGTCAAAATGGCGCCCGGGGCACCCAATAGAAGTGCACCCCCATGGGAGCCCAGGTCTACCCATTAGAAACGACCGCAGGTAGACCCGGGCTCCCCTCGAGGGAGCCCAGGTCTACTCGCGGCTGGTCCCAATGGGTAGACCTGGGCTCCGGAGCCCAGGTCTACCTGCACAATGTTGCAGGGGCCACTGGCTCCCCCCTAGACAGCCCCAAGATGGCGCCCAGGGCTCTTGCCGCCCTAGATCCGCCACTGCACCCGCATAAGCCCCAGCCCCTATGGGCCTGCTTGGATCTGCACCTGCTGTTTTGCAGGTGCAAAGGAACATGGACAGGAGTGGGCCAAATTGAGGCCGCCATGGCCAGGGACAGGGTTTAGGATTTGGCACTATGGCCATCCTGCATCACAACTGCATCATAACCGCAGTCTCCGCCCACTGCACCACTTAGTAACGCCCCCGGAACGCCCTCACGGAGGCCCTGCGCCGACCAAGCGGCGCCAACGCTGCCATGGCACCTGAGCGTTGGCGCTGCCACAAGCGCTGGCTGAGCACCTTAGCGCCGACGTGGATGTGCTTTATAGCACTTTCGTGACAGCGTCCGGCTGGCATAAGAGCGCAGCGCCGACGCTAAGGGGGGGGGGGTTAGGATTGCACTGTTAATTAATATTGTTGACAAATTAAGACTGAGGCATCTGCGTGCTTCAGCGTACTGGGGAGCCTCCTCAGGGCAAGGGAATGTTTGCGCTTTTGCTCCAGGGGAGGCTCCAGCCTGCCCATTGTTTTCCTTCAATCTGCACCTGATGTATAGCGCTGTAACACTGCAGCCTGGTGCCGTTGGGCCGATGTTGCAGCTAGTGTCAGCCCAATGTCACTAGCACCAATGCGGGGGCACCGGTCAGCACCCCTGCGTTGGCGCTAGTGACACTGGGCCAACGCAAGAACGTTGCCTCAGCCCAACGTTCTTCATAGGATTGCACCCTGAATCTTTTCACTTACTTCCCATCAACTGTGAGGCTCTATTAGGATAATTTGTTAAACTTGTGCATGCATCCAAAATATCTGCAGTTGTTGTGGATAATGTAAGAATAATTTGAATGCCTATTTTCTGGAATAAAAAAAATCTGCAAGGTCTTTCTGTGACCATCTTTCAAACCAAAGTTAATCAAAGAACAGATTTTAAATATCTCATTCATGTTCTAAGCATTCAAATATTAAAATGAGTATTTTGGGGTAGAATCACTTCAAAAATGTACCATCATCCCATTCTGAAATGCATGCTTAATGTGAAGGAACCATTCCAGAGTACCTGTTAGAAGAAGTTTAGAAGAAAACAAAAATCAGATGGGCATAAACACTGATTAATATAGAACTGTGACATGTGACATGTGGTGCAGTCCTGGGTGTGCTCACATAGAAGAGAGTCCTGTTGTGCCCAGTGGCACTCACTTCCAGGAAAGGGTATATAGATTGCATTGTAAGAGGGTGAGTTGCAAACCTGAAGGTCACCCATTCAAATCTTGCCACAAAAATTGTATTTGGTGGTTGACACTCTGTTCTCTTAGCTACAGTTCCCTGCCCTCCTCCATCTCCAACATAGGAATAAAAGTACCTGCCCGTCTTAAAGAGCTATTGTACTAAAAAAAATAATGCAAAGCACTGTAAATGTTCCAAAAGTACTACATAAATACCATTTACTAATTGACAAGTAATTTTGGACTTTGGGTGCAATTTTTTAACTCTATTATCAGAGCCTTACCTGGAAAGTGTTGTCATTTTGGCTTTCGTTATTGTAAAACCGGCATTAATAATCATATCAATGACTTCCCCGAGCTTGAGTGCTGCATCAGGTTTTAATAGAGCCAAGGTTCTGGGTGAGAAAATGCCAACAAAATTGCAAGAAAGGTACGCATAAGATATTAAAATGGAAGCTTAAGCAAACTTTTACCACTCACATGTAGCACAGCAAGAAGTTATAAGCATGCAGATTATAGCAACCAAAATGTTCACAACCATTATTCATATGCTTGATCCTGGATCGCATATGCAGTAGAAGTATCTGGATCAAAAATGTTCAGTTGGTTTGAGAAGTTTATTTGTGGCTGAGGTAACCATGCACTTCCAGTCATTATGCCACAGAAGATACTATAGCAGCTCTAGATATGACTGTACCTGTAATAAGACTAACAGCGCAATGCTAACCTGTGTTGGAACAGGCAGGCCAACTGGCCTACGCTGTATCCAACACAGGTTTGCTGCCTCTGGAGCTTACCACGAGGCAAGGGCATGTTCGTCCCCTTACCCCTGCTCGGATCTGCACCTGCTGTTTAGCAGCTGCAAGTACAAACATGCTGCGGCGGCCCAAATCAGGGCCACACGGCCGGAGACGGGGGGGGGGTTGGATGCGGCCTAATGACCTCATCAAGGTTCTACCCCTGTTCTTGGGCCGCCCCACTAGCCAGAACACCCTCCCACTGCCCTGTTCCACCCCCTCCCACCTTCCCTCTGTCCAGAACAGGGCACGTATAATGAAGTAAAGATATTCTTTCAGATCCTTCCAATTGGAAACAGTTGTTAGTGCATTTATTAAAATTTGAAAACACCTCAGAATTTCAAAGATTGCATTATCTCACCTTTCTTTGCGGCTGCCCAACATGCGGGAAGTATATTGATCCCCATAGTCAACCAAATTAAGATGGCGTGAAAAGACAGTAATTTTGTTTCCCACAAACAGATCTTTAAATTGCAGTTCTTCGTATTTGATACGATTCAGGAATTTGCTACGGTTTTTCATATCGTACTGAAGGGGAAAAAAAAGACTAAATCATCTATATGTAGACCTAAAATGCAATGTCCCCTCAGGGGGGGGAGAGGCAGGATAGAAATACAGCAAATAAATAAATCCACAAGGTTTTGTTCCTACCACTCACATGGATAATGAATTCTGTGGCTATTCAAACCAGCAGAGTTTGGGGCCCATCCCCACCCTCCAATCCTGACCAGAGCTGAGCTGAGCTGAGCTCCGGTTGGGTCCATGCAGCTGCCTGTGGCCTCTTCGGGCCTCAGAATGGCTGTCTCACCAAAAAGAAAAAGAAAAAGAAAAAGAAAGTCACTTTTGACTTTTGGCAAAAAAAAAGAGATGTTTTTATGCCCTTACAAGGCATTCTGAAGAGTTTTGCGGACACAGAAACACACACTATAAAGTAAGTTGTTTGTGAACTGAAGCCAAAACTGAAGCACAATTAAGTTTTTCTTATAAATCATTCTAAAAGACACTTCAAGTGCCCTTACGCAAAGCTGTACAATCCCAGAAGCATTAACTAGGTGGTTCACCTTTTTCTGGAAGAATATCAAGTTCTAACACAGACAAATAGAAGTTGATATGTCAGTCAGTCAGCAGGTACTTATATACCGCTTTTCAACACGAAGTTCACAAAGTGGTTTACAGGCAAATAGTAATAATAAAGTTAAATGGCTCCCTGTCCCAAAAGGGCTCACAATCTCTAAAAAAAAGAAAAGAAAAGGCAGACTGCCAGCAACAGGGGTGTGCAGGGGTGCGCAGACTGCCAGACTGCACAGGGGTGAAGAGGGACAGTTACTCTCCCCCTGCTAAATATAAGAGGAACACCACTGGAAAAAGTGCCCAGTTAGCAGGGGTTACTGCTATGTGTGTCCCAATTAACCATCTCCTGTTGTCACAAAATATCAATATACAATCAGAGACCACTATTAGTCAATATTTCCCTATTCATTTCAATGGAGGAAGTAGTTACATATGCATATTCCTTTTGTGTGCAACTGAGATATCGCTTCCATTTTTATGAATGGAGGATCCCATCCCCTGACAGCAGCAACAGTGTGTTTATGTTCCAAAGCCAACAGAAGGGCAAAAATATCCATTCTAGCAAAGTATTCTATGCAACCCTAAGTTGCAACCCTACATTTCATGCCGCTAGATTCGTCAATTGTTTATTTAAAAATAAGCCCACTGTACTCAACACAATCCCGTCCTTGGATTACACAGCTGGACTGGCCTAAGGTATCGCAAATGTGCCGTAAAGAACATTATGACACCTGGAGAGTAAGCAGCCCTGGTAGAAAGCTTTGCACTGACCTGCCAGCACTGGATACAGCTGAAACACCTGAAGGAGTATGTATGCATCCTCCAGACAGGGCAGGGACTGGGGAGGGCAGGGGTGTAACAAGGCAGGGGAGGGCAGAGATGGGGCAGATGGAATTGGCAGCACGGGCACACGCTGAATCCTATTCCCCCTCCCAGGTCTGAAAGCCCATTTTGGTTTTACTTTTACCAGCCATTTGGCAGGTGCAGATCTGAGTAGCTGCACTGAGCATGCTGAGGCTAGAGTAGGCCAAGAGGACAAATTTCCCCTTACCCCAAGGAGACTTCCAGCCTGCCCCTTCCCAGCAGTGGATACAGCATGGGCCAAACAACTCCACTGCACTAGCACTTTTTAGGACTGGACTGCCCCTCTCAAGTAAATATGCACAGGATTACAGACTTGGGGCCCAACCTTATCCAACTTCCCAGCACGAATGCAACCAGGCCAACAGAGCATGTACTTACCCTGAAGTGGAGGAACAGGCACAGGGGGCTTCAGAATGGCACCCACAGCCAGTGCTTCTGCTTCTGCCAGTGCAGATGCTTCTGCCAACCATTTTAAAGGGGTCAGCGCTGGTCACAGGTGCCATTCTGAAGGTCTCTGCAGCCTTCTGAAGGTTACTGCATAGTGGATAACAAGGACCAAGGTGCAGATAATGAGGTATGTAGTGAGTTCACATATAAAAAGGATTGACTGTACTTCTATGAATCATCTCAAATTGTAGGAATCAGAAAGAAGAACCAAAATTCTGTGTCCTCCATCAGTACTGAGCATAAATCTTTTCTGTAGTTGCTTTGGTATTTGGTATTCATGATGCATAGGTTTTCTATTGCTGTTAAAGAATAAAATAATCTTATCCCCTTGGGTACTTGCTGAGGAATCTTCAACACACCGACTCCTGGTTCCTTCCAACAATAGTTACCAAATCTACTGACATTTATGCAAATAGTATTTTTTCCTCTGTGACAAAATGGAAGATGAAAATCAATTTCCCATCCTCTGAGATTTGTGTGCTTTATTCGTTTAATTATAATTCCAATTAAAACAAAGAGGCAGGTGTACAACAAAGTGGGTAAACAACAGGAAAACCAATGTTCTTTTTGGTAAATACAGATTGCAGTAGCCTCTCTGCAGTTGAATGGGGAGCCTCTTAACTCCCAGCTTCCAACATCTCTCTGTGGGCTCCAGATATTGTCTACTAGCCATGAAACATCACGGATGTTGGAAGAAGGATTCTGTAATGCTATTATAAAGACTGTTGTTTTTTTTCACTGAGCGATCATACATTAGCCAACCATACATTTAAGGATGATTTATCTTCATATTGGTTCCCAAGCTATGTTCTTGTTCTGTTCCAGAGGTTTGTCTGGAAGCTGGAATATACAGACGTTGAAATAGGCCTATTGCACCAGTGCAAAAGAAGAACCAAAATTCTGGGTCCTCCATCAGTATTGAGCATAAATCTTTTCTGTAGTTTCTTTGGTATTTGGTATTCATGATGCATAGGTTGGAGCAATGCATAGGATAGGATAGGAGCCAATGGATAGGAGCAGCCAGTCATACATAACTCAAGGGATCCAGTGTATTTGTTACCTTTCTGAGGCTGCAATCCTATCCACACTTTCCTGAGAGTAAGTCCGACTGAACCTACTCAGACTTACTTCTGAGTAAACATGCATACGATTGCGATGTGAGTAACTTGGTACAAACTATACCATGCTGGCCTCAGAGATGAAGGATTACAACTAGATGCTATATTTTACAGAAACACTTTCTCATTGCAAAGGAAAGCAAGTTTCAGATTATCCAGCATTAATATGCCCTATTAGCAACATTTTATGCATATGAAGTGCATTTGTTCACAGAAGCTATTCTTTCTCATAGACAGGATTTACTTTTGGTGTTTCCTTCTGACTCCATAGGTAATGGCAGCTGTCATCAAAATAATTGATGGAAAATATGAAGGAAAGCACAGTGTTTAAAAGGCCACCTTATTCATTCTCTAGAATGCATGGGATAGGGCTGTACAAAGCCAGCCACCACCTTGGCTCTGAACCACACCAACCTTGAACATAACCTGAGCCACTGTTGCCAAAATTTCTCTCTTATGCTCCCTGCAACAGGTGCTCCCCATCCCAAACCTGCCTCAGTTCTGTGTCACCAAGTAACTTCAGGGCACATGGAACAGGCTTAGGATTGATGCCAAAGTCTTCTACCTGCCCAGGGAACAGGTGAGGTCCAGTGAGATTTCTCAATCAGTCCTAATTTGAGGGCACTTCTCCTCCCCCAGTGCTGTATAATACAACCAAGATATCCTAGAAAAGTTCTTACAATTAATGTTTCTAGCCACATTCCTTTTGTAATCAGAAACAATGGTCAGGTTTTTAATGTGGGTTTAAGAAGAAATTGTGCCTCATGCTTTTTGTTTTTCCCAGAACTGATTTAACTATAACAAAAAAAAAACAATTCTTACATTTTCTTTTTTAGGGACATTAAGCTCATAATGCCAAGAGCTGCTTATTGTTGCTCTAAAGCAAAACAATTTGCTAAGCATTTTTATAATAACAAGAGAGTCTTACCATCTCAATTGACCCGTCAACGGGGTAATACAGAAGTTCATAACGTCGAAAAAGTGCAGCATTTGTATCATACCACTCGGCAATGAAAACAAATCTTTCATCCTGACTCTGAAAAACAGAAATGTAGGAATTCAGTAATAATCTCATTACAAGCAATTAAACTCTTTCATATAAATGAGCAGTAATGTGCCAGCAAATACATCTAAGTTCAGTACATAGCAGTCACATTGCTTAATTGTCTAAGGCAGCAGCATCCTGCCCTAACCATGCAATCCTAAGCATGTCTACTCAAAAATAACTCCGTTCATTCAATGGGATCCCCCAGAAAGTGTGTATAGGATTGCACCCGGGCAGCCCAATCCTATGACAGCCTCCCCCAGCAGTACATGCACTGTTGCAAATGTGCCGTAAGGGATGTTCAGTAGTGAAGAGGCCCATCCTGCCAGCAGAAAAGCTTGTGCCAGCCTCCCGACAGAGGCCAGTACATGCCAGAGCAAGTAGGCACTTCACTGGGCAGCAGGGGGGAGGCATCACAAGGCAGGGGGAAGGCTACCATATCGTATTCCCCCTCCTGAGCCTGAAAGCCCAACATGGGGTAGTATAGCCTGGATTTGCACCAGCTATAGAGCAAGCATGGATCCAAGTAGCCCCATAGAAGCTTCTGGGGCAAGAGGATGAAGGTCCCCTTATTTTGAAGAGACCTCCAGCAGCCAGTTCCCAGACTGGAAGCAGGGGAGGCTGCATCGGCCCTACGGCATCACAGAATGGGAATTTGGTTAGGATTGGGATGTTAGTCACTGTGATCTCTCAATTTATTTGCTATTTGAATTAAAGAGCCGCAATTGTCAAGTTCATTTGGTGCATAGTTTCTAACAAATCATATAAAAACACTTTCCCCACCCAAGTAAAAAACAGAACTCTGTCCCACTCACAATAAAAATTGTACTGTAGATCTTACTGAATACCTAGGAGTAAAATAATTTTTATATAATTAAAAAAACACATTTATCATTAGACCAATTCAATGCTAGCTGTTTAAAGAGTCTAACAAGCCATACATAAGGCAGTCATTCACAGTATTACTGTTTGAGTCGTTACTGAGAGTTGATAGCAAGCAGCCTGGCTGCTCAAAGAACAAAGAAAATCCTCCGGCAGAGCAGATCGTGTTTACAGAATCCTTCTCATAAGGGCTTGTTCCACTGAAAAGCGGAGGCTTAGGATGAGGCTTAGGTTGCAGGCCTTACAAAGAAAATCTAGGCTTATGGCTAGCAATAGACAGGGACATGGAAAAAAGACATCCATGCAATACACTTCATTCTGCTGGAAAGTATTTCCAGAGCTTTGTTCCCAAAATGGTGTGCCACCAACAGGGCTGGTGCCAGAGGGCACCAAGATCTGGGGCACAGCTCAGTTTTGTGGGCATGTGTATGCTGCCCTTGACTTATCCCCTCATGCACTATTTGTCTCATGCTCTCAGATTACCTGGGACTGGCATGCAGTGGGCCCGAACACTTCCTCTCTCTCCCCCAACCTTCCCACCTTGGATGGGTGTTGGCAAACCAGCATCATATTGGCAACAAAGGAGAGGAGGGAGAAATAAATGTCCATGCATGTGCTGCTTCTTTTCTCCTACCCCCAGAAGCAAACAGGGATGGCTGGAGGGCTCCTGGGGCAGACACTCTGGTTTTTCTTGTCAACTTCTAGGCTGCTGCAAGTCCCACAGTAGGGTGAGGCAGATCAGCCAGGGCCCTTCAGATAGCATGAGCCCAGACATATGCCCTGACAGGCCCACTCTCTGAAGCTACCCTGTCCACCATTAACATATTACACAGCCTATATTCACTGAAATATGCAGAGGCCATATTCAACTGGTAAAGTTTTACTATAATGATGTTCTAGTTGGGCCAGGGCCAGCTCTAGGAGCAGCGGGTCCAATGTGCAAGGCATATTGGAACTCGTGCAAGGCATCCCACGGCCAGCACGTCTGCAGCCAAGGTGAAAGCCCAAGTCAGCAGTGGTGGATGCCTTGCATGGGTACTTAGGCACTAAAAGCAGTGAGATGGCAGAAGAGTCTCCTCCTGCTCTGACATAGCAGGGGGAGGAGATGCCTGCCTGCCCCCACCTCTGTTACTACATATGAAAGCAGAGCTGCTAGAAATTGAAGGACTTGGCCCTTCCCATGACCTTAAAAATATCCGTAAGTCCCTCATTTGGACGCAGTCTGGGAACCCCTGGTGTAAATGTACCTGTAAATTTTGAAGAGCCATATGGATGCAAATAGACAATTATTCTTACTATTCTTATTCTTACTGCTTCTAAACACATCCTCTTATGGAGGTGAGTCTACCTCTCCCAGGCAAACATGTCTCCCTGGTGAAGAACTCTCACTATCAGAGCTTTGCTCTACTACTGTGGCCAATACACAATCCACACCAAGTTCCTGCCCTTGTCTTAGCCTTCAATATTATGGTCAGGCCACAAATACTGAAAGTGGCCGATTAATAAGTGGCATTATAGTGCATCTACCTTTTTGCAGAAACCCTTTTCCATGCTGAATGTACAATATTACTGTGTACAAAAAGCATCCATTACAGTATATTAAAAAAGGAAAAAGCTACAGAAGCATGTTGGGAGATGTGTGCGCGCGCACAGTTGAGGTTGATATTTTCTCTCCTGAACAGCACCTCTCTTCTCCCCTTTCATAAGTACTTTTTAAGTGCCCTAGGTAGGATTTCAATCAGCACTGCTATATTTCAATATTATTGATCTTTTCAGGAAGTGCTGCTCTGGAATTTGAGGGTATAGTCATGCTCTGTAACCAAACCGTGAAAGTAAACACTTCCAGCTCCTGCAGTGTGATAAGAATTATTACTATTATTTAAACACTTCTTTAGAGCCAATTATGTTAGATACTGCATGTTCATAGGTGACATAGGCTTACAACACACAGGACAAACATGAAAGGACAAGGTCTGATAAGGACAAGCAGGAATGGGGCAAGGAAGTGACTGGTTCAACCTGGTCTGAACAGAATATTTATTTATAGTCCTCAAGGAGTGAGAAGTAGCAGGGGCAATGCTACAGGATCCTTTGAATGAGAGCGGACTGCTGGGTTTTTTTTTTTAAATATTTAATATTTTTTAAAATTTAATATTTATGTACAAATATATAATAGTCCGGTCAATGTAGCGAAAAGAAATCCATAACCTCAGACAAACTGCTACAATATAAGCAGAGCATAATGGAATAAGATATACTCCTATAAACAGAAAGCACAGCTGCTACTTCTGCACCCGATTCCCAAGGATCCATAGTTGAAGCCAGCTCCAAAGCTACATCCTGGTTTAGTTAATTCTACTGTAGTTGAATTACCAGTTTTCATTTCTCCCTCTCCCTCTCTAGCTAACCCCCTCCCTGCTTCTCCTGCAAAGCATGGGTCCTAGACACAACTCTTGCACTTTGGGCAGCAGCATCTTTTGAAGATTGGATCCCTGGCCACCCGTAGAACATACCTGAGCTATTACAGGAATATTAAGCTCCCTGGCACACGCAATCTCCTATCCACAATGATCAAGGCAGCCGATCATTGGTTTTTTGCTGCTGCATCTATTTGCCTCTCCTTACATCCACCAGTTGAGCTTGCACATACCCCACCAACCTATTAGATTTTAGTGTTGGGGGTTAGTCACAGATGTTGTCCTGCAAACAGTCAGCTTTCCAAAGCAGCTGATGGCATTCAAAGGAAATAATCCTAGGGCTGCCATTTCCCCAGGCTTTATGTTGTAACACCATGGTGACTAACTACTGCCAAGAACACGTTCCCCGATCACAGGTTATTACCATTTGAAATGGCAAAAGTCTCCATGAAAAATGTCAGAAAAAAGGAAAATCATCATCTTTCTTCCTCTACATTGTCTAGCCAAGATGGAAATGCAACGTTAAGCCACAAGGATTTGCTATGCATGTCAGAAATCTATTTTTCTGGGGAAGATCATTTCAATTTGCAAAGCTGCCATTTCACCACTTATAAGGCCACTGGCTCATTTCACTACCGGCCTCTCCTATTCCAGCAAAGTTGGCTCCTACTTCTTTGTGCCACTTACAAGCTATTTCAAGAGTTAAGGGCATTACTTTTCCAAGATATAATGTTTTCCAATATTCCTATTTTCTGTATAAGTCATAAGAGTCCCTTATCTGCATTCTGAATGTTTGTAAAGGTGAGCTTTTAAAGATTAAAATTAGTCAGAATGAAAATAATTCATTCAAAATTTGAAAATCAGAATTCTCAGGCTCAATTGTCCATTATGCATTGCAATGGTTTTCTGGACAAGGAAAATACATCTCTTAAGAAGAAATAATTACTAACTTGAGGAACAAAAAGGAACAAAAAGGGCAAGATCTTCAAATAAATGAACAACACACAATGAAAGCAGATAGACAAATAGTTGCATTAAGTACATACCCATTTAAAAAAAATGCCTACTACTGATAGCATAACACAGGCATAATGCATTAGGTGTTTAGTCAAGCTGAAAAGAGAGTAGGTTACTTGGATTCATCACTTAGCAACTAGAATTCAACCACAGCGGCAGGAAAATTACTATATATGCCAATTTATTAAATTGGTAAATTTGATACCACTGACCTTTGTCAGTGCTATCAAAGGTCACTAAATTCTATCCAAATATCCAGTGCTGGTACAGAGATGCCAAAAAGACCAGAGCAAGCAACATGTACTGGCCTCTCTGCACCTGGCCCCAGCCCTGCAACACGACAGTAAGGCTGGCCTTGCTTGGCTGCCACAGGGGCTAGGGGAGGGTGGTGGGAGGCGGAACGAGTCAGGGGGAAGTGGGGAACAGGTGGGCCCAAGGGTCCCGGGGTCCAGGCTGTCCCAATTTGCAGTTGTGCAGCTGATTTTGGTGGCACAGCTCCCTGTAGCCCCATCTGGACTGCTGCGCACTAGCCAGGAAAAGGGGAATATTTTCCCCTTTCCCTGGTAGCGCAGCAGCACATCCAAGCCCCAGGTTGGTTATGGGGCAGAAATATCAGCCTGCCTATTCCAACCCGGGGTTTGGATTGCACTCTGAAAGATCTAAAAGGATAAAATAGGGCCCCTCTCTCTTTCAATTCAAGTCATTCACCAAAACAACCAAATCAGCGTCTATTTTTTATTTTGGTCAGAAGCGCGACTGAAATGGATCTAGAGACCACCCACTGCATCCAAAGTTCCCTGAGCTGGTAAGTCATTTCCTGACTAACATCTTGGATTTTTTTAAAAAGATCTCAAACAGGTCGATAATTGTTCGGCACAAGGGGTTCAAGAACAGGATTGTTCTTCCAACAATGGCCTCAACAGTGCTTCTATTAAAGTGGCAGGCACTACTTCTTTTCTCATAGTTGTATTGCTAATTAACAAATATCAATTTAATCATATCTCAGTTCTGTACAACAGCCATAATGGACAATAGACCAGCACTTTGTCCACATTCTTTGGTGTCAAGAACAAACTCATCTCTTACAATAGGAAGCGTCTGATACCTCAGCAAAAGACTGCAAACTACATTTTAATTTAAAACAGATATTAGCTATTTGATTCTGTCACAGAATGCTTCCCAAGACCCCAAACAACTGAAAAGAATGGTGACTAAGCTGAAACTGTCATCCTCTCATTCTAAAAACTTTTAACCACCATCGTCATGGAACAGGAGGTCTTCAGAAGCTCTCTGTCTCATGTTCAGGTGAACTTCTTTTGAGATTTTTGACTCAGGTTTCAACCACCATCCCAGCTGCCTTCCTACCCAGGGTGACTAGATACAATGGAGGACTAGACAGTGTGTCTATACCTTTAACCACTATAGAAGAGGGAATTTTGGCAGGTGCAGCTCAACATGGAAGGGTTTAAAAAGCTGCACCTGCAACATTCCCGCTTCTATACAATGGTTAAAGGTATAGGCACTCTGTCGTCCATTGTATTGGCCACCTTGGTCATTGCCTGCAGCTCACCCATATTCAGTGGAGAGTTTGAGCATTAGCTAGTGGAAGATTCTGTCACAGAATGCTTCCAAAGGGTTACCTAAGCTATTCAACCAACAGCATCCAACAGGCACAATGCATTAGGCACACAGAGGGTCTGAACTGAGCTCAATGGCATTCTTATAAATGTTACAGAGAACGATAAAAATAAAGGAAATCAACTGCCACATTAAACTGCATTCATTAACAGTATGGAATTAAGTCTCTCTCTTCTACCCCATATCAGAACTAAAAAAGAAAAACTGCATATGGCTCTTCATGCTAAGCATAAAGAAAGGTTACTGACAGGCAGCAGAAAGCAAGGCAGAGCACCAGTACTCCAAGTAGCGTTCCTAGCTTTGTTCTTGACGTGCTGTGTAATTGTGGACATAACAGATTAGCCACCTACACGTTACGGGAACCCCAAAATTAAAATGATGGACTTGTACTTTCAGAAAGGTTTTAGGGAAAAGGCAGAGTTCAAATGCTGTAATGCAAGAAAGTGGCACCCTTGAGAGTGTAATCCCCTTCAGCGCTACTTCACTTAGCAACTGCAAAAGCAGCAGCTTCAAAACCAATGGAGAAAATTGAAATAAACAAGATTCTAAGGAAAGCTACATCTAGCCTCCATGGCCAATCTAGGTTGTGAAGTTCAGAAAACATATGAACTGAGGGTCAGGATGATGATCTGTGAACAACGGGCTGGAGGAACACTTCAAAAACATTCTGCCAAAATTCAGTCTTGGAGGCAGTTTTAGTAAGCCTTGGCTGTCTCACGCACATGGAAAAGGGGTTCAGATTATGAAGTCATTCTTTATAGCAATGTGGTGACTCATCACATATGTTGAGCCATGATGATTATTTTTAACATCAAATGAAAGTTCATTTGTGAAGAAATGAAATTGAAGAAATGATTGATGGCCTAAAATACAATGAACTGTTGAACAACGAGGGTCACACAACAAGGTATAGTTGAACGGCTTAAGAGCCAAGCAATTCATCCAGTGAAAGCTTGGATACACAAGCCATTTCAGACAAATTCACTGCCCAGCACTGACCCCTTGTGCCCAGGCCCAGATCGAGGAAGTGGTGCCCAGGAAGTCCCCAAATTCCATTCATCTTTTCTGTGAAGAACTCATTATTCTCACAACACTGAGGTCACTAATGCAAGCAATACCACCATTGTGCACATATCAAAACAGAAATCTTAATAGAACTTTAGATCTTGATAAACATCACTGGCATGGTGTCAGGATCTTAGTCTCCAGGTGAGTTAAGCCTACCAACAGAAAACAAGCACTACATATTTACAGAACAAGGAGAAACACTATGAAATGTGAGGCAATGTAGTCTAGAGTAGCGATTCCCCAACTGTGGGTCCGGGGGGGGGGGCAGGAGGTCATGATCCAATTTTTGATGGTTTGCAAAACTGACAGGGCAGATTAGACTATGTGCATCAAGAGTTAAGCAAGCTGCTACTGGGATGGGAGCACTGCTGCCCAATCACCATGATAGCCACTGCCCCTTGGAATTTATAAATCAGACTGTAGCCACTAGGGCCACTGGTCTAGTGTATTTTTCTTTCCCCATACAAACCTCAGTCTTTGTTGAGATCTGGGCTGTGCTCTGGGCCCTTCCTAATTAGGAGAAGACATGAGCAGGATTGTATTTTCCATTGTAACCCAACCAACCAAACTTCCCATTGAGGCCCTATAAACTCTTCACTCTGGAATGGCAATATCCCCAGTCAACCCACACAGACATGAGTAATGCAGGTAATGCGGCTATGGAACTACTGTGCTCGGCAAGGCCACATTTCTCCAAAAGCTGCACTTGCCTGATAGACAAAGGCCACCTTCTGGGAAAGTGCACAGCAAGGCTGCAAAAAGAAACGACACAACTGTGCTTGAGAGCCACGGAATATTGTAATTATGGGCAGGGAGGCAGTGCTAAAATTGGCTTCTCATTGCTCTCACTGAATACAGAACAAGTTCTAATTGTTACCTTTAATGAGAACAGAGTGAGCTCCAATACAGCAATGCATTGCACTTCTAATAATTAGAACTTGGGAGAGGGAAAGGGTAGAACTTGTTACTAGTAGGAGGCTGCCATGACATGCAGGCAAGAAAGATCATGTCTCCACATGTGGGCAGCACTAAAGTCAGAGCAGCTGCACAAAAGCAACATGGATCTGTACAGGAAAAAAAACCACAGTCCCTCAAGGAATAGAAATCAACCATTTGGACCCTGGCATTGCAGGACCTATTCCCCTCTCCTCCAAAGCCCTGCAGGCACCAACAAGACTTCCTTCACCACTCAATGTTATTTAACCTGAACTGCATGTATTCCCTTCCTCTTAGTGAGCTGAGCTACAACCCTTCAATCTGTTGCTTACCTACTGACATCTCACACCTCGCTGTGTGCCCACAGATCTCCTCTCACACATTTGTTCATTACAAAGCCCTCTTCTTGCCTCCCCTGAGTATCAGCCTCAGCTGCCTTTTTTCTTCACACTTGGCTATTCCTAAGCAACTATTGTTGTTATATATTGTATCAGAACGGTTTACATAGTAAAATGAATCAATACATGGTTCCCTGTCCCCAAGGGCATGCAGAAAAAAAACCTGAAAGTGTTTTTTTTTTAACCAACTCCTGCTGAAAAGGTGACCCCAGTTTCCTGCAACACCAACTGATGCTGTTCTTCTCTGGACAAAATCCTCACCAAATTTCATCTATCAGTGCCCATGGCATCACTAGGACTGCTTAAACATGCCGCTTTCATTTTCCAAAATACAAGTGCTCTGCAACCTTATCAAAAGCAACAAATACTATTTGTGCCCAAGCTAGCATTAAGCCTTTACCACCCAACAGCCACATCCTTAGAGTGATAGAACTAGCCCCATGCAAAACATGACCAGGCTGGCATTGCAGCCTGATACAAAACCGGAGAGGAGATGACCTCAACAAATGCCAGAGCATTATGAAATTAACAACTGTTGTTTTACCTGGGGGATTTGGAGGATCAAAAGGAAAGGTCTACTAATATGACCCTATGAGTACCATGTATGTGAAGTAAGTGCCCACCCCAACGTTCAACACTATTGCCCCTTCCATAATGTTTACCCCTTCGCATAATTCATTTCACATGATAATTGTTAATCACATTTGCCTCCCACCCTTCCTCAAGGTCCATGAATGAGATACATGAATGGAGATCAGGAGTGTGAGGTTCATGCCTGACACTCTAGCCACGACACAATGCTACATCCAGTGCTTTTTGGAGCAGGTCTTTCCGACACACATGGCTTCTCCAGGAGCTGCAAAGGCAAAGAGTGACCTTCAGCCAGCTGACACCGGTGTGCGTTAGCACCAAATAGTCTGAAAGGCGGTTCCAAAGAGCAACTGCTTGGCATTTACCTTGAGCATTCTGGGAATATCATGGCCTATTACAAATTTATTACCTTGCTACACAGAAAGAACACAGCCAATCCCCTTCTTACTCACTACTGGGAACATTTTGAGCTAGCATGCATTGTACACTATCGTTTAACCAAACAGTCTCCTGCCAAGGCTGTCATTAAAGTTTAAATCCTTCTTTTACCTCGTGTTGTGTAAAATATTAACTGTTGGGCAATTCAGCTGAATACAGATTTCAACCAGCACAGACTATGTTCCATTGCACACTCATAAATCTTTTATCATAAAGGCAGATATCGAGTTAATATTGGACAGAGATTTTTTTAAATCCTTATCCAATAGAGTAACAAGTCATATAATGAACAGAGAAGAAAAAGATAAAACTAGGGAGTTCCAAATGAAAGGTAAAATATGAATTCCAGAAATAAGTGCATAGGTACAAAAAGATGATTTATCATTGCTAATTCAGACCAGCTGATAAACCCAGACTTAAATTAAAATGCTTCCTTTGAAAATTACATAATAAATTTAATTTTCAGCCAAAACTTACTTCTTGCTTGCTTCTTACTTCTTTCTTAAATAAAATTATTTCTTGCTTGGGGAAATAATTGTGATATAACTCATTCAGAGTGGTCTCTGAATGAGTTATATCACAATTATTTCCCCAAGCAAGAACATCTCTATTTATATTCATTTACCTAGTTTTTACATGTGATGTGGTAAAATTAATTAATTTCATCAAATTAATTAATTTAGATTAATAATTATTTAATTAATTTATTTATATACACAGTACAATCAGTTGGGTACATGAAAACAAATATTTTGAATTTGTTACAATACGGTTGCCTGAACAGAAGTACAATCATAAAGAGGATGATACTCTGCACGGAGCAAAGCTTCTTAAATTTCATTGGTGAAGTCTGTATGCATGGTCAATACATAATAGTTTTCAAAAGCATACAGCTGGCTTTCCCGTTGAAGTCGGCAGACACTACAGCAAACACTTAGGGGAAAACTCACTGGCAAGTAGCTACTCTTCTTGCCTGACATTAACTGGATTTCCAATTGCCTGTTATCTCTAAGAAAAGGCTCCACATATCTTAATTTTTCCCATAGTGAAATAGTGGTATTTATATCAGTGCATTTTTCAGAAGGGTTTTACGATATAAATAGTAATCATGTCATGTAACTGAAGCCCTGAAACTGGCACTTAGGTTGGCTCACATTGTCTCCATCATAGGACAACGGCTACAACAATGTTAAAAACTATTCCATTATAGCAATTTCCCGTGCTGAGAGCACAAGAGTAGAAGCTGTTTGCCTGGAAAAAAAAATGTAAGAAGCAGCTGGTGTACACCTACTCTTAAGCAACAGACCCAGAAGCAACTAAAGGGCTCTTTGTCAACTAAAGGGCTCCACCTAGTGTTTCCGAGAGGTCAGATTGTTTCAATCTAAGTGTACAGTATTTCCTTCTCTCTACATACACTTACCTGGGAGTACACTCCATAGAATCCATTATCTTTGTTAACCCAAAAGCAGTATGTGGACAGAAAGAAATTTTTATAGCAATCTATGTAAATTATATAGTAAGCAATTGCAAAATGCCAAGGAAAATGACCTATCAAAAATACAGTAAAAGCAAATTGTTGTTGTTGTTCAGTCACTAAATCGTATCCAACTCTTCGTGACCCCAATGGACCACAGCACGCCAGGTCTCCCTGTCCTCCACTAGCTTCCGGAGTTCGCCCAATTTCTTGTTCATTGCTTCGGTGACACTATCTAACCATCTCATCCTCTGCCGCCCCCTTCTCCTTTTGCCTTCAATCTTTCCCAGCATGAGAGTCTTTTCTCAAGAGTCCTCTCTTCTCATGTATTTGAGCCAAAGTATTTGAGCTTCAGCTTCAGGATTTGTCCTTCCAGGGAGCAATCAGGTTTGACTTACTGTAGGATTGACCGATTGGCTCTCCTTGCAGTCCAGGGGACTCTCAAGAGTCTTCTCCAGCACCATAATTCAAAAGCATCTATTCTTCGGCGCTCTGTCTTTCTTATGGTCCAGCTTTCACAACCATACATTGCTACTGGGAAAACCATATGACCATTTGACTATGTGAACCTTTGTTGGCAGGGTGATGTCTCAGCTTTTTATTAAGTTGTCTAGGTCACCATAGCTTCCCCCCCCCCAGAAGTAAACATCTTTTAATTTCATGGCTGTGGGCACCATCTGCGGTGATCTTGGAGCCCAGGAAAGTAAACTCTGACTCTGTTTCCTTTTCCATTTTCCAAACTCTTCCCCTTCTATTTGCCAGGAAGTGATGGGAGTAGTTGCCATGATCTTAGTTTTTTTTAATATTGAGCTTCAAGCCAATTTTGGCACTTTCCTCTTTCACCCTCTTCAGAAGGTTCTTTAGGTCTTCCTCACTTTCTGCCATTAGAGTGGTATCGTCTGCATATGCTTGCAGATAAATCGCAGGCAGGAGCTAGCATCTTCTGACTGTGTGAGTCATGTCAGCTTCTTAAAAATGGCAGGGCACAATGCAGTGCTCCTGCCACAATAGCTACAAAACCAGCACATGGCTGACATGAGCAGGAGATGGGGGGGGCAGGTTACCTCTCCTGGGAAGAGGTCCTCTGCATCCTGCTCTCCAAAAGAGACATTAAGAACCAATTTTTACTTTGAAATGAAGTCTTCCTGGAATAAGGATTGTAAATTGGTGAACAAAGGAGAGAGAGGTACAGAAGTCATACACAACAGAGTGCTGTGGCACATTAAAGACCAACAAGTATATTCTGGCATATGCTTTCATGATCTACCTAGCCCACTTCATCAGACACAAGAGTCGGTCCCTCCACTTGGTAAATCTCTTTCTCTCTCACTTCAGAATCTGTTTTTTCCCCACTACCAAGCCCATTATTTACCAACTTAATGTATGAGCCTTTTCTCCAGATGCAGGGCCCTGAATTTCTCCAGATGCAGGGCCAAGGCAAGAATTGCATCGTTTCTTGTTTTTTTCTTCCAGAAATGAACATTTCTAGTCCTTACAACTGCATATAATAGCTGGGTAGATTTGAGGAAGTCATTCAGTACATGTCAGAAACTTGACGTTCCCTCCCCCCCCCATATCAGATACATACCAATCTTGGCCATGCCACTTTCAGTCTTCAGCAGTGACTTAAGTATCAAGTGCTGAAGGTCAGAAAAAGACCAGAAGCAGAAGCATTTCCTAAAGATTTATGCCTTCAACCCAATAATGCCAAAACCATGCAAGAAGCCAATTTATCTTCTAACTGCAGAAGACTGCGTGGTTGCCCCCAAAGGCAACAGCTTAACAGAATGGGAACACGCTATTACAGCAAAGGACTATATTATACTGTCACATCTTGGTAGCTTATCTAAAGATTTACCAAGTAATCATCAGTTTCTCCACTAACCCATGTGAACATTTTTAATCTGATTTTTATCTGAAATACGGCTCTGCAGTCAAACATAATTTCACTCTTGCTGAATTTGGGAACATTCACACACCACAGAAATTCAACTAGAGATTTGAAGAATGTGGCTTACAATATCATCCGCTGTAAAACACTTCAAAACCATCTTGCAGGGAAGAGGTCAGGAGGAGGAGATCAAAGATGTTACGATTTGGTCAAAATGGCACAGGCCTGGAATCTCTCTTTCCTCTCTGGTCAATCTAGTGGCACGAGGTCAGTAAGCTAAGTGCGCCTGCGTGCAACTTCCCTGAGACTAATGAGTCCACCTGTGTGGGAAGGAGACGTGATCCTTCACACGTTCTCTATGGCGGCTCAGCCAGAGCCCTGATTGGTGGGAAGTGCAGGAATCTGTATTTAAGCAGACGCAGTCCCCCAGTCCAAGTGTGGGTCATAACCAGAGGAGGGGGAAACGCTGCCCGATTCTGCCAGATATTGCCATACTGTAAGAACTATCTGTTGTAAGCTGCTGTGCCGACTTTGTCTTGATGGAATGTAACCTTGACTGGAAACCGACAATGCGCAATCTTAAAATACAGTTTTATCTATGCCAAAGAACTGTGTCTGTGACTCCCTTTGCCGCAGCTGCAGAAAAGCAAGCGAAAGAGCTATTTACTCTGCTGACCATGCCGGGCAATGTGCTTCAGGGGCTGGAGACGTGGGGTCCCAGCCGGCATGTTATTGGGTGCGTAACAAAAGAAGTCATCACTGTCCACTTTCATGCACAAGTTCATTTTAGTGACCGCTAGTTTGAACTGAACACTGACCAGCAAGAAGGCCACACTTCAAGGGAGAAATAAAAGGGAAAGAAAGACCCAGGAGAGAGAATTTTTTTAAACAGACCAGCTGGCACTTTTCTATGGGCTGCTAATAATGCTAGAACGGATTTTTCCATTATATGGCAAGCTACAACGTGTAATAATGTCGACTACTTTGGAGAATCACTAAATGAGATAAAAATAATTCCTAAAAATAACCTTGATGATGTACTTCATATGTCTAATCACACTTGTGTGCAATTATATGGAAGTGTGAAGTCTATTTTTAAAATGGTAAACAAATGAGTAAATATTGTACACTGTTCAGTCTTCTTTTAAATTGATTCACAAATGGCTCTGCAACAGATGCAATCTTTGCCCCAGTAAAATCTCTCCATTTAATCAATTTAGTATCCAATTGCCAACATCTTCAATAAACTCCTTCACTCAGAGATATCTAACTAGGCTGTAGTAGTAAAAAGATGCAAGGGTTATATCCTGCTTTCCACTATCAATTCTGCAATGTATAGGCATATACCTCCTAGAATTCTGCTACCACAGCATAAACATAATATTATTTCAACAGCACATAAAAGATGGCTATAAAAATCAATGCAGGCATGAAGATCTCTAAGATCAAACTGTGGGTTGTAAAAAAAAAATCCTGTGAGAACATTCTATGAATGTTTAAACAGATACAGTCATAATTCTCAGTTTACATAGCTATTGGTTGGAAGCAATGACGTTAGTGGAAAATGTCTGCATTTTTTCACTAAGTACTTCTTATTTGTAGGACAGATGTACTTTGAAGCTATGGTTACCCTATATAATTGGAATCATCTAGAAGTAAGATTGGTTTTATTTTATTACTTAGGAAAAATTAGAAAGATTTTTTCCAAAAAGAAAAACCAAAAAGATTTTTCATGATGGCCACATAAAATATAAACCCTGAAACCTGATCTGGAATGTAAAGCATCAAAAGGGGCAATTTCAAATTGAAGTGCGTTTCTACGAGGAGGCCGCGAAACCTAGGAGGGCCATGACTATTTCCTTCAAATGAAAAGGATCCATTCATAGTTCAGTTCATGAATTTATTTCTGAAAGGGTTTTAAAGAGCACTGCCCGAAATGAGCTTACAAATCCAAAGTCAAGTTAACCATGGAGCTTAAAATACATGGGCTGTTGCTAGATTCTTAAGACACTAACAGCCCAATCCCATGCAGGTCTACTCAAAGTCTCATTATGTTCACTGGGGCTCTCTCCTAAGAAAGTATGTGTAGGCTTGTAGCCTTACAGCCCAGCACTAACCAATGTTCCAGTGCCAATGCAGTTGTGCCATGCTACAACCTGCGGTGGGGGTGCAGTCACAGAGGCCACCTCAAGGTATATTTGTTCCTTTACCATGGGGCTGTGTGTTGCAGCTGCATCCGTGCTGAAGCTACTGTGTATACATCTATGTAATGGATAAGTCAAAGGCAAGTTTTAAACCAAAAATCATGGAATTTGCTCTGACCCGTGGATTAGTCAAGGGTAAAACTTAAGGGTATGTGCAATTCTTTGAATTACATAATTTTGTCTAATTTTACCCCACACCAGATCCTGACAAATGACCTATCAGTAACTGTTACTTAAGAACTGTACAGTCTACCTATTTATTGGAGAAGTTAAAAAATAAAATTATTAGATGCTATAGACTTCCATTTTGATTTACAGGAGCCGCACAAGTGGAAGAGCTCCTTAATTTATGGGGTCCCTTTAACCATACTGGAAGTCCTGCACTGAGTAGGATGTACTGGAATTCCTGCACTTGCTATACCAGGAGCAAGGTACGGAGGCAGATGATCTGCATTCTGCTCGCTTTTAGCTTGCATAGGTGCTGGAACATTGGGTAAGATTGGGTCAATAGTGAAGTAATGTGGGTTGCATCAGTGGCAGATGTTTATGGGCAAGAGTGCAGTGGATTCAAGATGCTTTTAACTAAATCTACTGCCGCCTCCCTCCAGCCACCATGGATGAAAGCTAAAAGCTTTAACCAGTATGGTTAAAGGGACCACACAAATTAAGGAGCTCCTCCATTTGTGGGGCTCCTGTAAATCAAAATGGAAGTCCTTCTGTGTTAGAAGAAATGAAGGTAAAGGGCTCTTTTTTTTTTGCGCAGAGGCAGTGTTGGGTGGTATTCCAACCTGTTGCTCAATATAAACATTTTTATAAATATAAACACTAAATATAAACACAAAAACATTTTTAAAGAGGTGCCTCTTGCCATTGACCCATTTCTTTTATGTTAGATGTTAGTCACTGACTCTGGATTCCTGGTACTGCTACTTTAGCACTAGGAAAATCTGGTTTTCAAAGCTCTAGATAAAACGGTCAAGTGAAATACAATACAAAGGAAAAGGATATGGCTAGATAAAGGCATATAAAAATAAGATAGAAAATTGTATGACATCTGTTTACAATAATAGGCCCAATAAGGATTTTATGGAACAAGCTTAAAAGAGAAATGGGAAGAAAATTGAGGAGAGAGAAATAAGAGAGGGAAGAAGATTGTTCCAAGTACAGGTAATAGCATGCAAGGCAGTCCAAAGACAGGAGAAGAAGACAGTAGTATCTGGGAATGTCAGAGAAAGTCGGTTTATGCAGCTCAATCCTATTCATGTTTACTCAAAACCAATTTTTGGAGTTCAATAGGGTCAAGACATAATAAAATTTCTCTGTTCCTCCTTCTCTTGGGAGAAAGAAAGACAAAGGCAACAAGTGCTGGAGATTACGGAAGAGCATTCAGATTTGAGTTGGGAGAGACTGGAATGAAAGGCAAGTGACAGGTATGCTTAGAAGACGTATGTGGCTGATGCTGCTTGAAGGACCTGCTCTATACAATGCTCAAATCTCATGTTTTGTTCACTTTTTCCCTTTATAAATTTGTTTACTTAACATTCTTTTTGCTTTTGTATTTTTTATTGCTTATGTTGCAAGTTGTTTTGAGTTTCCCATTGAGTTTGGAAAAGCAGATAAAAGTAGCTGACCAATACATCAGATAATAAACCTGTATACTGCATTTGTCAAAAAAGAAGACACAGCTATAGTACTGTATTATAAAAATATCATACACCTTCAATGATATCTCCTTCAAAATAAGGCTGAACCTAATTGTGCAGCAGCTCCTGGAACTTCTCACCACTTATAAGTGCAGGACGCAAGCACATAACAGGATTGTGCTAATGAAAATACTAATACATACACATAAAGTGGCATGATCATCTATGTTCAAAGCTAAATACACAGTACCGTTATGCTCTCCCCACTTCCAAACACTAGAAAGTACTAAGGACATTTCAACAGGGCCTAGTTTATTTGGATGAGGCAGCAGGGTGGGGGGTGGGGTACCTTCTCCTTGTTACTTTATTTAGGGCACAATCCTAACCAATTTTTCAGCACTGACATAGTTGTGCCAATGGAGCATGTGCTGCATCCTGCAGTGTACTAGTAGTCACAGATGCCTCCTCAAGGTAAGCGAATGTTTGTTCCCCTACCTTGGAGCTGCATTGCCCTTACCCTAGTGCTGGAAAGTTGGTTAGGATTGCGCCCTAACATACATACCACAGCAAACCATAGTGGAGGCAAGCAAGCAATCTTGATATTGGCAGATCCTCCAAAAGCAATTTGTGCCACCAACATAAAGTTCAATCAACATCAAGGTAGAAAATTCTCAGTTCTAGATGCTTCTTTCTACTGAGGCAGCCAAAATCTATATTTTCAGTTTGCCTCTCCTTCTTTCCTTCAGCTGCTGGGCTGTTTGTCATTTCAAATGCTGACAAGGGATTCCCAGCTAACAGGAAGTCACAGCCTGTCACAACCTCTCACAAATGGAAACATCAACTATCCACTGGCACCTGCTCCCCTCGACCTGGAGGTAACTGTGGGTGACATGATGACGTCATTGCAATTACATCCAGAATGTTCAGGGTGACCAAGTGTTCCAGAATGTAATGTACAAGCAGATTTGGATAAGGATTATTTGTTATCAGATAGGGGGATTTTGCTTTAAAAGAAGGATTTGTGTTTTGGTTTTGGGGATGGGTAGCTGTTAAGTATTGTTTGACATCTAGCACCTGAGAACTGTCAGGGGTAATGGTTGATTGGTTTGGGCTGTGTTTGGGAGGGGGACAGAGCCCTGCCTGTTAACTAGGGGTCCTGATTGGTTAATTAAAACTTGGGAGTAATTGAAACTGACAGAAAGAAGTAAAGAAACCCTATAAGAAGCAAATAAGGGAAAAGATTAGGAGTTAGGGAAAGGGCTATGTTTGAAACTAGGAAAGATTCTTGAGCATTTTAAGGCTGACCAGGGAAAGTTCTGTACTGAGAGACAAGTTTGTAACCTGCAGAAAGACTGAGACTCTGGCTGGGGGCTTGAATCTTGTGCTTCAGAAAGCTACAGTAAGTTGCAACCTGCAGAAAGACTGAGACTCTGGCAGGGGGGGAGCTTGCATCTGGTGTTTTGGGAAGCTACAGTAAGTTTAGAGGTAAAGCCTGTGTATGCTAGGAGAAAGTAAGAAAAGTAAAGAAGTGCTCTTTTTTTCTGTTCTCTCTTTGGAACTTGTGTATCTGCTGAAGTGATTTTTACTATATTTTGAGTGTGTGTTATTTTAATAAATTTGGTTTGTATTCCCCTACAATTTGGATTATGATTTATGCTTGTATCTATATTATTCAATACAAAAGAACCAACAAAGATAGGAGAAACTGTAATTGTAATAATATCTGCTTGTGTAAATACTGAGAAAAACCAAGGCCATCTGGTTGCTGTAGTTAGCGAAGATTGCCTTGGACCTTAGTATTGTAAAGCTAAGTATTTCTCCCTCCTAAGAAAGAGATTCCCCACTTGGCAGCAAGAGGCTTGTGTAGCTGGCTGACTAGGGTAAAAAGTGTCCAAGTATTTTTGGGCTGTGGGGTCAAGGACGTAACACAGGAGCTATTAAAAAAACCTGACAGAAGCAAGCAGCCGTGTAGGCTTCTGCCTGCTTTTCTTTTCTTTTTTTAAAAGGACAGCTATTTGGAGCAGGGTGCAACTGCTCAGAATGTCTGCAAGGTGGGAAAGAAACCTCCCCTTGCTCATTGCCACTCAGAGAAGTTGTGTGCTGCTCCACTCTTTTTTGGAAAGCAACCGAGGCCGACAGTGCTGCCAGCCTTAGTCGTTCTCCAAAACAAAAACAAGGGAAGGAAGCAGCCTTCAGACTGGTGCAGTCAAAAACCACACCAATACTATAAATGTGATTCTGTGCCAATCTGAGGCCTACCCCATTCTCTCTCTTAAAAAAAAAAAAGGAAGAAAGGAGCAGGCCTCAGATTGGCACAGAATCACACTTTTTAAAAAGTGGCAGCCAAGTTGGAGGTTGAGCTGTTGCCTTTGCCTGAAGATGCTAAGCAGGATCAGCCTTGGATGGGAGACCGGAAGTCACTGACAGAGCTTGTGGAGGAATGGGAGGAGTGTAGAGGAGTCAGCTGACAAAAGAACTGGCCAAGGTGTGATCTGTGGTGGACTGTGAAGGCTCAGAAGGTGCAAGAGTGCAGCCAGGATCATGACCACACATTGAAAGGGAAACATCTGAAGAAATTGAGGGTTCTGTGAATGGTACATAGAACAATAACTGTAAATACCCCAATTGAAAAATGGGGGTTATGAACAGCCTGCCCATGTAAACCGCCTTGAGTCCAGTGAAATCTGGAGAAAGGCGGTATAAAAATACATTAAATAAATAAATGCCATGGGGGGGGAGTGGACAGCGGCATGGTGGCACCCCCTCCCAAAGCATGATGCCCTGTGGAATTTGCTCCCTTGACACCTCTCGGTACACTATGTAACTATCACCCCATTAAACCAGCTATCCTCATCCAACAAAGAAAGGATGGGAGGCAGGGAGGGAGAAAGAAGTGTCACAGCGGAAAATTGACTGTTCTGCTTGAATCCAAGAAAGGCAGGGTGGCAAAGGCCCCCTTTTCACTCAGGTTGCCTAGGAAAAGGGCATCCTAGAAAAAGACAAGTTTCTGGTACCATAACAAGGGTGGTGAGAAAGAAATCTTGCCTGTTCTGTTGCACTAATTTCACTTGAAAAATGATGCAAAGCACCAAGACAGCCATCTATGAGGCCAACTATCAACAAATCTAGGGCAAGGTATCTGCCTCCTTCCACCCAGTTGCATGCTCTTGCTCTTCCTCCTCTTCCGGGGAACAAAAGGAAGGAAGCAGGGAGGGATGAAGAGTGGTGGGCTAGAGGGTCATGCCAATCCAGGGAGTAGGAGAAGCATCGGCTGATGCATCACCGGGATGGGGGGAGTAGAGAGAGAGTGTAGCATTTGGCACACTACTCCATGATCACCAGCTACTAACAAGGAGCGATTCTTTGAGCTGTAATGTTTAGCACACTGGCACACACCACCAACCCAAGCACTTACCATGATGAGGATGATGCAGCCGCAGTCTCCCCCTTCGCACGGCAAACGCTACGCCAGTCACGCAGCCCCAGGTATACACAACACTACCGATCAACTTAGCCACGCCGGCCTCCAAGCGGCACCTTAGCAACCGAAGCCACGCCTCCTTCCCCCTTCTCGTAGAGAAAGAGGTACAAAGCCTAGAGTACCAAGAAGCGTCGACTACCGGAGAAGGCGAAACGCCCCAGTTGGCCCTTGTCTTCTAGGGACAAATTGTGGCTCCGCTCTAGGGCTTGACAGCTCTACGGCGAGGAATCCTCCAAGCTCTTCGCGAACAGGGAGGACAGAAACGCCTCAGGGAGTAGAAAATGAGAGTCTGTGAACCGAGGACTTCCGGGTTTTACCTTGGCGGCCATTTTGTGTGTCCCAAGACGGAGGTGACAGTTGCCCGTCGTGATCGTTGGAGGAATAAGGTGTTTTAGCGGTACTGTGACGGGACATCGTCTCTTTTCCCAGAAAACGGGACATATTAGCAAAGACAGGGGCTCTCGCTCTTTCCAAAGCAGGTTTGGGAAAGCAATCTAATGTTCAAAATCATGTGTCAGACCACCAGAGACTCTTCACCTCGCGCTACTCTAGTTTCGTGTTACCTCTGTGGGGGAACGGTTTGAACGCAAGCCGGAAGTTCCGGTTTTCGCTCACGTGGGAGAGGAGCGTAGTAAAAGCCAACGTCATGGCTGTGAAGGAGAAGCGAGTGACAGGTCGGATGTTGTTCTGAGAAAGCGGAAGGAGAGATGGGAAGGGGGGGTGGCGGGGGGGGGGAAGAGGAATGAGTGAGGCGCCGCTGCCGCCCCTACGGAGGAAGCGTCAGAAGCCGGAGGTGAGTGGCGGGGCTTTGGGGACTGGGCTACCAGGAGTCACTGAGGTGCCCTCCAGGAAAGATTCCGGCCCTAAAGGACCGTTCCGTAGTTACTGAGAAGCGAGTCCCACCTAAATGAGAACTGTAGAATCCCTGCACAGCAGGGAACGTGCAGAGTGGCTTACCAAAGGTTGCCCCCAGCAGCAAAGAAATAAACCAAATGATCCATAAAAGCATCCGATGGCAATACAGAAATGCATGTGAAGCTATAAATTACTGAAACAAAAGAATCTTGCCTGTTTTTCTCGCTTGGGGTAAGGCTAGGGTTACTGTATGCCTCGCAGTTCGGGCCTGTGGGCGTTTGTTCGGAAGTCCCAATGAATTCAGAGGGCTTAGTCCTAGGCAAGCATGCATTGGATTTAGGGTAAAAGGAGACTGAAGCGTCCCGCGTCATTGTGGGGTTAAGATCCGACTTTAGGGCATCTTTCGTAGTTCCTTAAACTGCCTATTCTTCTGTTTACCTCTTCCTCGGTTGTCTCTCTTGTGTCATTGTTCAGATTGTAAGCCCTTTAGGGCCGGAACCTACCTTATTCTTGGCAAAGTGTAATGGATGGATATTCTCTCACCTAATTAACATATACAGTATATTGGTTTTGCCTTTATGCAGATTATTTGTCAGCTTGATTTCTGGCTATTTAGAATGTGGATTAATTTCTGGTGGTCTGCATGGACCAGTATTTCGTAAGTCTTAAATGTAACTTTAAGTATGAATTATGGATTATGAATTAAGTATGGAGTATGAATTATGAGGTGGGATGGTAAAGATGTAAGAAGAAATTGGAAGTAATTTATGTTTGTTCAAATTACAATTGGTGTTACTGTATTAATATTTTTACTAAGGGAATTAGACAGTTCTGTGTCTATTCTTCGGAATAGACACAATGTACCTAGGTTTGTGCTGTTGACTTCCCATTTCAGAATAATTTTGTGTTCTTTGGCTTTTACATCTTGCAGAAAAACCTGATGTTGGATCAGTGTGGAAGCTCAGTCTGTGCTGCGTGCATGCAGTCATTTTGGTTCTATTTACCCTTATTCTGCTTTTCTGTAAAAACATGTAGAGTGGCTTACAAAAACCTTAAAACTTAAAATACCACCGGCAGCAATAAAATCAACCAATGATCCATAAAAGCAGCCAATTGCAATGGAGAAATACATGTGAAACTATAAATTAAAAACTATAAATTAAAAGAATGTTTAAAAGATGCTTAAAAATGCCTAGAGATGGGCATGGGCAGATATCCATGGGGAGGGCATTCTGTATTCTTGGCACCACCACTGAGAAAGTTCTGCCTGCTGTACCTGTCAATCTAGTGTCTCACAAGGGTGGGGCAGAGAGCAAGTTTTTGCCAATCTTGACTGTCAGGCAGGTTCACATGGAGCAGCTGGTTTCTAAAGTTTTCCGGTCCCTAGGATTTGGGAGGTTAAAACTAGCACAGAGGCAGCTGATAGCAACAGTCCAAGATCAGAGCCACATATTCTGATCTTTGCGTCCCAGACAATAGACTTGCAGCTACATGTAGGACCACTTGAAGTTTCCAGGCTGTTTTCAAAGACAGCCATATGTTGAGAACAATGAAGTAATTATAGCATGGATAGCTGTAACCGGATATACTTTTCGCCATGCTGGGCAAACCAGCCATGGAGCATCTCCAAGCTGTGTACTTGCTCCTTTAGGACAAGGATAACCTCATCTTGTACAGGCTGTCCTACTTCACCAAAATCCCTAACCAATGATACCTGTGCTTTGTCAGGATTATGTTTAGGCTTGTTTACCCTTATTGAGCCCTAACAGAAATGATCATCTGACTACCTTCCCTAAAATCAGAGCTCAAGGTTTGTGTCATCTGCATACTGATACATAATACGCAAATCAAACGAAACTAGGTTTTGCAATGGATAAAATAGAGACAGTGTGCAGTGTGTTGCTCGCCTCCACCCTATATAAAACCATTTTCCCTGAGCCTCAAAATCTATATATATAAAAAAGGATGTGTGTGTGTGTGTATGTTCCGCATAGGCTCCACAACGCCTGGAGCGATCGACACAAAACTTGGCACACATACACCTTGCAGCCTGGCAAACACTGCGGGGGTCAGACCCCCCCCAGTGCCCCCGAGGGTGGGGGTGCGCAGGGGGCCCCAAGTGAAGACGGCTGAAAATGGCCAAAATTGGTGTCGAGTCCGTAGTTTCCAGGGTCGCCGAGATGAGCGGCGACGCTCCCAACGCCACTGGAGTCCGGGTTCGGACCCCCTCGGCATGGGGGGCCAGAAAGGGTGCGAAACAGAACATCCGCCATGCCCTGCTGGAACGCCTGGAGCGACGCGCACCAAACCCGGCACGCGCATGCCTTGCGGCATGGCGACAAACACTGCGGAGGTCAGGCCCCTCCTCAGCGCCACCGGGGGTAGGGGTGCGCAGGGGGCCCCACATGAAAACAGTTGAAAACGGTGTCAAATCCGTAGTTTCCGGGGTCGCCGAGGCGAGCGGTGACACTCCTGACGCGGTTGGAGTCCAGGTTCGGCCCCCGTTGGCGTGGGGAGCGAGAAGGAGTGCAAAACTCATAAACTCTGGAAGATCATTTTGTTACCCAGGCAACACCGGGTAACCAAAAGCTAGTGCTTTATAAAACTGATTTTTTTTTCAGCCTGCAAAAATGTGCAAAATATACAATGTGGCCCTCTTACTGAAAAGTTTGGAGAACCTTGCATTAGTTGGTCAGTTTCACACCAAATACATGGAGTTGTGATAGCACTATATTCTTGAACACCTCGTTCAAGTAAGACAAATTTGACACTGAGTGGCGATTGTTTGTACAGTGTACTGTGTATCAGAGGTTAATTTTGTTTTTAGGAGGGTACTTGCACAGCCTGTTTCAGGGGGGTAGGAACTATGCCTGCCTTAAGTGAAACATTGGTCACCTCCAAAACCTAGGTGAAAAGACCTGCTCTGGAGGCTCTCATGGGGAGCGGCACAGAGGACATCCACCAAAATCAGGCAGAAAACTTTGGATAAAGCTCCCCTATGCCACATTCGGTCTTGTGCCCAAGGGTCTTTTGACTCAATAGTGGCTCTTCAGCGACTATAGTGGGAAGGGAAAGACACATTCCCCTTCAGCAGGTTTCCTTCCATTTGTGTTTTTGTGGATTCAGCCCATTGTTTGTGAAATTGTTTTGTAAGTGGCTCTGAATATATTTTTGGAAAAGCGGTATAAACATTTGAAATATGCTGTTGGCCTTGGTTGAGGTTGCACATCCATATCAGATGCGTTCAAATGGCTTCTGAGTTAACAGCATAGCCATGCTTAAGGGAGGTTGCTTGCATGGGAAAAGCCTCCTTTTTCCTGGATCAGCGAAATAGCCATAATGTACCATTGGTGCACGATGTGCACTTTGGGGTCTGCGTATTAGGGAATGTGCAACAGAAACATATCAAATGTGATGCATTTTTCTTTCTTAGGTATAGTATTTCTCTCTTGTGTACAGCTCCATCAGCAAAATGACAACGTTACGGACTACAGAAAGCAGTAAGTGTTCATCCTTCGGGGGGAGGGGGATAAGTAGAATGTTGCATTGAAAGAGACTTCCTGCAGATGAAGGATGCATTAGAATCTAGAAAAAAGTGTCTTGAAGGTCTCCTAGACAAGGAGGGATTTGGTTGGCTTGTGAGATGTAAACAGAGCCAAAAGTGAGTATACACTACTTTCTGGTGGTACTGTGTACGACTGCATTTAATATGACTTAGCAAACCTTAATTTCTAGTTCTGCAGTTGATGTTCTTTGTGGTCGAAAAAACAATAGATTGTATCCTACTAACATAGGCATGATGACACTTACACAAGTGATTCCCTACCACCAACAGCTCCCTGAGTTACACAAAAAGCCAGTTCTGAGAGTCAGAGGAGCCTCAGGGACGAGGGGCAAGGCTGGAAGAGGAGTGGGGATTCCTCCAAATTGGGTGCAGTCACTTTCTGCCATTGCATTCATGCTTTCTGGAATACAACCCAATGAGAAACTAACACCCTTCAAAAATTTTGTAGCCTTTCTTCTCGGGAGACACAGTGATGCTTATCACACTCACAATCTTTTGGGTTTATATTTTTTTCTCTATCTCCAAGCTTCAACCAACTCTATCACTTCACCCATCCGTGGATCTGGAGATGGCATGGAAACGGAGTACCCACCAAAATCGGTGGAAGTGGCCCATACCTCAACTAGTCATGCCCATTGCAGCCCACGCAAAAAGGCTCTTCCTTCACCTAGCCCTGGAGTCCTTCAGCTAGGGAAGATGCACAGTGATAAGGCAGTGGAAATTGAAGCTGTACGAATACTGATTCCCAAAGCTGCTATAAGCCGTGTGCTTCCTGCCAAAGGTGCAAAGGCATCCAAATCTCTAGGGCACAAAAGAGACACGCACACTCTATCAGATGGCATTTCAGATACAAAGAAAGAACTCACGGAGCTAAAAAGTGAAATAATAAAACTTAAGAATTCGGAGAAGCGGCTGCTACAGGATAAAGAAGGTCTTTCCAACCAGCTCCATGTGCAAACAGAGGTAGGAGACCAAGAAGTGGGTTTGATTCATTTCTCTTATAGACCTCTCTGTCAGGTGTGTGTGTGTGGGGGGACGGGACTGCAGTATAAATAACCAACCATTATCCAGGGCAATTTCTTCTTTCTGGCTGTGCAAGGTTTTGTTGAAACAACTAAAAGCAGCCTTTTATAACTGAGATTTAATGCTCCTTTCAAGAACTACTGTATATTGTCTTTACAACAATATACTTCATGAAAAGTTTGAGGAAAACCTATTCAGTAACTTATTTACAGGAACTGTTTTCATCTTCAAGTCACTGTGCCATGAAACATGAAAACCACTGATCAGTATCCTGCTGGCCAAACTGGCAAGTGGTGCATACAATCAACTGCATCTAAATTGCCTCTAAAAGTCTCATTGGATTGGTTGTAGCCATGTTAATCATATGGAATTATTGATAAAGCTGATGGGATGGTGGCTTTTACTAGTTTCTCTTGCAGTAATGTGCAGCATGGTGCTTTTGAATCATGCATATAGAATATAATACAGTGTAAGTCTAGAAAAAGGTCCTGGACTGCCTTCATTGTTTTGCCAGTTAGTCAGGGTTGTTAATAATTCCTTATTCTGCTAGTCCATATAAAGGACCAGTTCTATCAGCTAGTTGTTCAATAGGTCTGTTTTGTTCCCTTGCTCCATATTTTAATCATTAAAATATTTTAAAACATTTAACATTAAAATTGCTATTTTGACATAAAAAGCCATTCAAAGTAGTCACTAAACAGCAAATAAGAGTAGCAAATTTCTTGAATTTGTACAACTTAGTGAATCTATTATGCAAATTTGTGTTGTATTCCTGACATGCCCTTTTCACATATTTTGCCAAACAAGATTTGACACAGATCATCAGGATCTTCCACAGTTCTTTATCAAGTTAATACCAGTCTTTGGAGTGGGAGGAATCGGATTAAACCCAAAAATGGGTGACAGGTTAAGCTCTTTCCCTCCCTCAGCTGTTCTCCTAATTTAAAAATTCACCCCATCTGTTTGTCCCATGAATGAGAACTTGCCACAAAGGCATATGCCAATCATTTGAATGATTGTGCTGTGGCACCATCTGACTCTCCAAGGTATTATAGCTTATGGGAGGCATGATTATCGGAGAGATGCTCACTTATTGGCTATACTATTTTGCTTGCATTTCATGGAGAATGGAAACATGACTGCTCTTGTTTTCAGCATGTTGAAACTACAAGCTGTCATGCTAAATGCAGCCCTAAGCAGTTGTGGTGAGTTTTATTCTCTAGCAAACTATGACTAAGTTTATGCAATCACCATATGACAATATCAAATATTACAGGCTTATGAATAAGGTTGTGCAAGGCATTACTACCAAATTCATAGTTGTCTGCTTCATCCTCTTCTTTATAATGTGCCCTGGAAATATTTTACTATCAATGTCTGATAATCTTGAATTGGGTCTCTGAGCTAATGGCACTATGAATCTGGAACAGGCTGATCATATTTCTTGTTGATGTTGTGATTTGATTGCTCAAGTACTTCTTTACGCTTAGGTCAATCGGGAGTTGAAGAAATTGCTTGTTGCTTCTGTTGGGGACGACCTGCAATATCACTTTGAGCGCATGGCACGTGAAAAAAATCAGCTGATTCTTGAAAATGAGGCCCTGGGGCGGAATGTATCTCAGTCGTCGGAACAGTTAGAGCGGATGTCAATACAGTGTGATGTTTGGCGGAGCAAGTTCCTAGCAAGCAGGTATTATGGCATTAAAGCATTGTGCACCTACATAAAGTCCAGGTGCAGTTTTGGCATATGACTTAGTGGCCATGAATACATCTTCACAAAAGCAGGGCTGTCTTATTAGAAATTACATTTCTCAGTTTACCATGGTTCTTTCCACCTTCAAGGCTGTCAGTCTGATAATAATATTGAGCACTTAAAATAACTCTTTTAATATGCAAAGCACATATAGTATCTTAATGTTATCCTTGCAGTAACTCTATTGGGTAGATAAGTATTCTTTTCCCCACATTTCAGCTGAAACTGAGGAATTGCTTGTCTGAGGGCAGCTAGTGAGATTTGGCAGAGGTGAGATTTGAAGGCAGAGGTGAAAACTTGATTTGCAGCTAAGTCTTTTAGCTACAATTTCATGTTCAGTGTTCACATTTATGTGACATGTACACTAAATAAATTAAACGTATGTTAATTACATTTTTTTTCCTGGCGAATTCTCAGATGGGTTTTGTATCGAACAAGGCGGTAGGAAACAGTTCGTAGTGTGACTACTTGCCGACTATTCCTATAGTAGGAGTAATCGTTAATCTCAGCCCTGAGGAAGAATCTTGAGTTTAGCAATCTGTTGGAATTTACAGGGGTCCCTTTTATGGGATAACAGGAGGCTGGAAGGCTTGAAATTTTAGTGGATACAAGATTTTTCTAGAGCTCTAGGTACAATGAATGAAACGAGAATTTCAGGGCAGGGACTTTTACCAATGGTATAACTAGTGTGTGGCACTGTATGCCTCAGGTAGAAGAATCCAACCAGGAGAAAGTTGGGGGGGGGGCCTTGTAAGGTGGAGTGTCTTACAGCATGGGCGCACCCTGATGAAATCAGGCCCTTTCCAGCTCTTCCCTTTTCCTCATGAGGATGAACAGACAGCTGATTCACATTCCTCATTCACTGTGCCACAGTAGGAAAGTATGTACTAGAATGGGGTGATGCTGGTTCAGATCCCCATTCAGTCATGGTCATTGGCTTACATTTTCCATCTCAACTTAAGCTGCCTCACAGGGTGGTAGTTGAACATAAAATAGGGTAACTCCCTGTATTCTGCCCTCACTTGGGGAGGAAAATGAGAATGAGGGTGCAATAATAGCACAAAATGTATTTAGAACCAAAGTTTGTCCATTTGGAATGTAAAATTATCTGAATTTTCAACAGTCGGGATCAGTGTGAGGTGCCTCCATAGTCAGTATTAACGTGGTGGGTATAAATAGCTGATGTTCTGTGTGAACTGTAATTTTTAAGTAGATATAATTGCCTTCTCTCCCTGAGATCTGGAATTTCTTCTTTTCAGAGTCATGAGTGATGAACTGACCAACTCCAGAGCAATTCTCCAGCGTCAAGCAAGGGATGCACAAAGTGCAATTCAGGATCTATTAAGTGAACGTGACCAGTTCCGCCAAGAAATGATTGGCACGCAAAAGTATGAATGCTCATGTGTGCTGTCTCCAGGCCTTTAAATGTGGCAGTTTGTGCCCCAGTTCCCACTATGGCAATTCTACTGGCACCTGTGGATCATTAGTTAACCAAGAACACACTTAATGAAGCTTGCTATGGCATACGTTTTCATGGTCCAGAGCAGTGACTTTCAATTTTACAGTGTGCCATGGCACATTGGTGTGCTGCAAATGGTCCACAGGTGTGCCTCTGGAATTTTAAGGGAGGGTCATTTATTAGTAGTATAGAGCCATTGGGGGATGTGAGCCCCCATCAGCAGCATGGTGTGGCTTGCCAATTGTCAAAAAACAGATGGCGTGCCTTGACAGTTTTAGCACCTTGTCAGTGTGCCATGAGATGAAAAAGGTTGGAAAACATTGGTCCAGAGCCTGGACAACGTTTGGTCCAGACCAAACATTGGTCCATTAAAGGCAGAATTGTCTTAAAATGTAATCTGTTAGTCTGTTGCAGAGAAAATAGAAGTTGGCATCCCAACAAGCTCTTCTGCCATTGGAATTAGATTTTTGGCTATAACTTGGAGCTTTTGCCAAACTTTCAAATATTGGGTTAATCATCTGATCTTTCTGCAAACTAGTTTTTCATAGTGTATCCTTGTATGTTGGATTATCAGTGTTAATCTATGTGGTTGAGAAGTTTTGAAAAAGGAGAGCAGGCCAACCTACATTTGTCAAGTTTGAGGGTATTACTCTACTTGTAGGATGTATGCTTGTGACCTTACATGCAACAGGTGATATCATCCAGTAAGTTGATCCACTTTTGAAAATTCAAGATTGGCTTGGGGCTCTTCTGGCTTCCTTCCATGATCTCTCCTTTTCATTAAAGAGTTGTGTTGGCTCTGTAGGTCATGCAAACTCTTATCCTCTCAGTTTCCAGTCCAGAATCTTGGCGCGCGCGCGCACACACACACACACACACACAGACAGACAGACAGACAGACAGACAGACAGACAGACAGACAGAGAGCGCTGTCTCCTTGCATCAATAACATCGTGGCCTATGAATGCTGACCTGTTTTTTAAATCACATCTGTGATGTAGTAAATTGTCTTTCCTGAATGTTCAACCTCAGTTGTGTTTGGTCTAATTTGCTGTACAGGTTGCTGGAGGAGCTGCTTGTTTCTTTGCAGTGGGGGAGACAGCAGACTTATTATCCTAGTGCACAGCCTCACAGTACAGCAGAGCTAGCAGCTGTGAATCTTAAACTGGCTAAAGCAGTGACCTCGCACCTTCTTGGAAACACGGATAGCACCAACAGTCCAAAAAAGGGTGATTCCTCTACAGAACTCTGCAACACTCCTGCTGAGAAAATGGCTGAAATGGTAAAAACCTGCCAACTACTTTACCTTTCTTTTGAACAGTAAAAAGATGCTGTCCCAAGCTCGACATCTGGAAACACCAGCTTATTTTGACTGAATCGCAGTTAGGCCCTTACTTTCACTACAAAATGTGTATTTTTCTAAATTCAAAAAATCCCAGCTTACTGGGAATGAATCTTTCTTCACTGGAAGATGACAGTTACCCTAGCCCCCCAAGAACAGCAATTAATGAGAGAGAGAGCAGCATGGTCCAAAGCCCAGGGTAAGAAGTTAAAAATCTCTCTCTGTGTGTGTCTGTTTTTAGCTGGCGTCTTTTGACAGCAAATCTTAATTGTATACTTCTAAGCTTTCTGCTAAACACACATTGGTCTGCCTAGTTAAACTGTGCCATCTTATTTCAAGTCTAAGTGGAACTCTGTTTTATACCCTAGGAAGGGAATAATTTTTAAAAAATTCATAGATCTATCTCCTTAGTTTTGTAATGGCAGAAAAGCTTTCACAGACATTGTGATATGACTCTTCACCTTTGTGGTTATTCTTCCAGGTACTAAGGATGCTTGATCCTGCCAAGTGTACAGCACCAACACCTGAACTTCCTTTTTCTGAACCTTCCCCATCCTCTTACCTTTCCCCAAAGAAGAATATTGGACGGTTTCACCCATATACCAGATACGAAAACATCACTTTCAACTGCTGCAATCACTGCCAGGGAGAACTGATAGCTCTTTAAATATTACTTGCTTCTTAACAGAGCAGTTGTATCTCAGTATGCTTATTTTCTTGGTGGTTGATATTTTCTTCTATGCTTTTTTCATATGGGATGTGGTTTTTATCAGGCTGGGATTACAACACTATAGTAAGGAGCAGCAAAATTTGTTTTCCTAGGCAATCAAGAAAACGCTACTATAATACACTCTATGGTGTGCATAAACCCACTAAAGGTAGAATTCTCTCACAAATTGTTTGTGGGGGAGGGGAGTTCTTTTTCTGATAAAGGGAAGGCAGAAAAAGAAAATTCATGAGCATCAGCCATTTTGAATTGGACTTCCCTAAAGGAGGGTCAAAAGCTTATTTCTGAAAACTAAAGTATTTCAGTTTAGCACAAGTGCAAGACTTAAGTGTTCTTACAGTCTTTTTCAGTGTTCTAACAGTTTTTAAATGGATAGGTACAAATGTTTAAGACAAGAGGTCAGAATGCTTACTCTGATATAAACTGCTTTCAAAGATCTTGAATGAATTTGGGAATTGTGACTGAGGCTAAATGAATTGTAAGGATTATTAGATGTTTACAGCATTAGATGTACACAACATTGAAGCCAAAGAGTAGCAACCTGAGACAAACTTCAGTTGTAATTCTGAATTGATTTTTGCGTCTCTACAGCATAGACTTGGCAATCTTTGAATAATGTATCTGGTGGACCCTGTACATGGAAACTTTTCACTGGTGCTATTAAATGTGAAAAGCCCACTCTTCATCTGAACCTCCAAGGACTATGGCATGCAATTTCCTCTCTCTTCCTGTTTCCAAAATAAAAGTGGAGAGAATCTTCTGCCAGATGCACAGGAAGACATTTTTTTCTTTAAAAAGTCTTCATTTCTAGGACAATCATGGTGATATTTCTAAAGGTTTTTTTATATTGAAATATCCCTAACAGACTGGCCTACACTGTGTATGCACAACTACCTAGCTTTGTTTCATATCATGTGTGAATTGAAATGTGTCGCAATGTAGGCCTACTCTACTCATTGACAATTTTACAATAAATGTTAGCTGCATACTTCTCAGTAGATGTATATCTTCCAGCATTGGTAAGCTTGAACTAAAAACATGTATATTAATAGCGCAATCCAAAACCCACCCCCTGCTGTAAAGTGTGTTCATGGCTACTCAAGAGGCATGTAGGCTGGCACAAGCACATGTGCTGGCCTCTCCTCACCACTTCCAGCTGTGGAGAGCTTTGGTCAGCCCTGGTAGACCAGCATAAGGGGTGGGAGAGGGTGGGACAAAGGTGGGGAGGGGGCCAAACTGGGTGTGGGAAGGGCGGTTTGTGAGGCAGATCCTGCCTGACATAGGTTGAATCCTAACCCCCATCCCTGGTCCTTCATGGGCTGATCGGATTTGCACCTACAAAGCTCAAGAAACACAAGATGATGTACTGGGTTAGAAGCATAGCAATGCATCAGTGTGAGAACTGGATTAAACTCAAAGTAATAGCCATCTGTGCTGCGTGCCAGTCCTTAGTCAGTGCCGCAGCAGCTGAAGCTGAATATCTGAACCTTTTCACAAGATGACTATGTCTTAAATGATTTACACAGTAATTGCCACAGAGGTTTTTATTTTATGCTTTGTAGGTCTAAGAACTTTCCAACCCATTTACAAAGAATTATTCCATGTTTAGGGAGGAAAAAGTTAGTAAAATCACTGAAGAAAATTTAAGCCATTATTGGAGGATTGTAGAACATACCACAACAAACTGTTTCCAAGAGGCAGCTACACAAGGTACTGTGTAGGACGTATTCCAGGCATCTGGTGACCTTTAACCTCAGCTGTACTGGTCAGTGAAGCGAAGAGCTTTGGGTTCAGAAATAGAACAGATGATATTTTCTATTTGTTTCGCTCTTCTGGCTTCCTGTCTCAACTGCTTCGATCGTTCTTTTGCAGCCAATTGCTCTGCTCGCCTCTCCCGTCTCTTCTTTTTTAGCCATCTGCAAATAAATTAAGACTTAGTTCAGTTCTTCAAAGCACGTTACCCACTTGCAGCACATATGGATGTGGGAAATGAAACCATTTTACCTGTTTTAAAAACATGCTCTGTTCTAGAACTGAAGAACAGAGATGTACAGGAATGTTTACTAAGTGAGAGAGGAGTGATTTGTGATTAGTATTATCTGCGGTCCATATGTATCTTTAAAGTTTCTGGTGTAAGAATTAACCTATGAACTATCATCATGTTACCCTCCGTATACACTAGAGAAACCTGACAAAGAAACTTTTGAAGAAAGGCAGTGCTCACTGTTGGAATTACTACAGGGTCTCTCAAACTGTGGGTCACAACCCACTTGGTGGGCCCTCCCACCTGCCTTTGAGCTCCTCAGCCACAATTGGAGGTAACACTTGGCCTCCAGAAGCAGTTGGCACTTCTGGGTTTGTGAAAGTAAACTGCTGGAGGCCTGTCACCAGAGAAGGAGGTGGGTTGTGGCACCCTCCACCGCAGAACAGGGACAATGCAGTGGGGGGATTTGAGAACTCCTGAGTTACTTTATTTACACTACAGTATTTACACTTACACTGTACACTAAGATATGCAGCGAAAAGATTTGATTGTATTATACTATGTAATGTTTTACTCTGGCAACTCAGCCTTTATCGGCTCTTGCTGCTGGGATAAGGGGTGGTCAAAGACCAATTTCTAGCAATTTCAACCTATGAAGAAGAACGCACAAACCAAGTACCACTAAAGCAGGGATACATAACCACCAGTTTGATAAGCCAAGGTATACTCAATTTGAATACTTCAGTAATTCCATCCCTCCCAGCTGCTTCTTTGCCCCTTTTCCCAATAACAAAATCTTTAATGAGGGAAGGTATGGAGGACACAACTATCATTTGTAGCTCAAGACTGTGGCCATTTACAAGTCTCACAATCTCCAAGTGCAAAATGGCTGAGCCCCAATTCAAGCAGGGGCAAACTCAATGGGGTTTGCCAGCCTTGAACTAGAGTTGCCCTAAGAATTTGAACAAGGGTGCTTGCATTTTGGAAGGTCCCTATTCTAAATAATTGCCCCAGCACCGGTGTAGAACAACAATTTTCTACCTTTTTCATCTCATGGCATGCTGACAAGGTGCTAACATTGTCATGACCCACAATCAGTTTTTTGACAATTGACAAGGCACACCACACTGCCAGTAGGGGGCTTGCATCCCCCAATGGCCCTACTAACAAATGACTCTCCTGCAAACAGCACAGTGGTTGAACTGGTTGGTTTAGAGTGTCTGAGCTTCTAAAATGTAGATTTGACAGGCCTATACCATCCTCACTGCAACATCATACATCCTGTCATGTAGGGAAAGAAACCTCTCACATGTGGGCTACAAAGGAAGAAGAAAATGAGAAACGTTTCTGAATGAAAGAAAAGGTTCCATCTTCAGTCCCCCATGAAAATATGCCCAATTGGCTAAAGGAGGAACCTCCAAGCTGAGGCCTGTGAGCCAGGTCCAGCACTTTGGAATTATCCTTCCAGGCACAGCAAGCAGTGGTGAAGCTGTACCATTCCATGCCACAACCACCATTTGTCATGCCTAATCTTCACACAGACTAGCAGTAGGCAACTGCTTCTTCTGCCTCTCACCCCAGAATCTCTGTGCCCCAATTTCCAGGCGCACGTGGCTGTCCGGTGTAAGTCTATGAATATCAGATACGATGAATGGTGGCTGCAGAGCAGAACAGGAAATCTTCACCGCTGCTGTGCCTGGAAGGATAATCCCACAGAGCAGGCTGCAGTTTGGAGACCGCTGGGCTACAGGTTCAGGTGGAATTGCTCTATTTAAGAGAACTTACTGTTTATAAGCTTTATCATTTTCCACAGTTCTTGGAAGGAACAATGTGCACTCTTCCCGCTCTTTCACATTTTGTATTTGTTTTTCTTTCACCTGTTCTTCTTGTTTCTTTTTAAGCCATGACCTGAAAGCTTCGTCCGGATTTCTACTCTCTTGCTAAAATGCACATTCAAACACATCTACTTCATTTTCAAAATTAGGAAAAGGCACAGTGTTGCAATAATACATTTACATTAATAAAATGTTGCAAACTTCATTAAGATCACTGACCTGCTGTAAATATTAGCTGTTATTTGACAAGCAGCCTTCTGTAAGACAGTGACCATAAACTCAATAATGACAAAAACATTGCTTGCAGCAGCAGTTCTAAAAGAAAGGGCTAGTTTCTAGGGCGGTGGTGGCAGCTAAGAGGGCGCACTTCTCTGCCACCATCGCATCTTCAGAGAACCATCCAGCTGAGCTCTTTCGTGTGGTCCGTAGCCTTTTACATCTGCCCCCCCCCTACTGGAGGGGAGGAGCACACGGAGGCTTGCTGTGACGAGTTCACAAAACATTTTGCAGAGAAGGTCGATCAGATTCGGCATGACTTGGACGCCACTGTGGGCATCTCTAGTGATGTCCCCGGGGAACCTGTCTATCCTACTATTTGGGATTCTTTCCTGATTGTAGAGCCTGAGGATGTGGATAGGATTCTCTGGAGTGTGAGACCTGCTGCTTGCCCGCTCAACCCTTGCCCAGCATGGCTAATTAGAGCTGCCCGGGAAGGGCTGGCCGAGTGGACGGGGAGGGTGGTGAATTTAATTCATCTCTGAGGGAGGGGGTGTTCCCGCCTGCTTTGAAGCAGGCGATGGTTCGCCCCCTCCTGAAGAAACCCTCCCTGGATCCCACTAATTTAAACAACTTTCAGCCAGTCTCGAATATCCCATTTCTGGGCAAGGTGACTGAGCGGTTGGTGGCATCCCAGTTACAGAGGGTACTGGAGGAAACGGATTATCTGGACCCATTCCAATCTGGCTTCAGGTCGGGATTCGGGACAGAGACTGCCTTGGTCACCTTGGTGGATGACCTTCACCAGGGAATGACAGGTGGAGTGCATCCCTGTTAGTCCTGCTGGACTTCTCGGCGGCTTTCGACACCATCGACCATGGTGTCTTTCTGGGTCGGCTGGCCAGGTTGGGGCTTGGAAGCACTGTTTTGAAGTGGTTCCACTCCTTCCTGGCTGACAGATCCCAGAAGGTGATGCTGGGGGATGCTTGTTTGGCACCCCAACCTCTTAAGTTTGGAGTGCTGCAAGGTTCCATCTTATCCCCCATGCTCTAACATCTACATGAAGCTGCTGGAAGAGGTCATCCGGGGGTTTGGAGTGGGGTGCCATCAATATGCTGATGACACCCAACTTTATCTCTCCTTTCCCCCTGATGCTGAGGAGGCGGTTGAGGTTCTGGATCGCTGTCTGGAGGTGGTTGGGGGCTGGATGGGGGCGAACAAGCTGAAATTAAATCCGGTAAGACAGAGGTGCTCTTGGTCCGGAAATCCACAGCTCGGGTATTGGACTATCGGCCTGCTCTGAATGGGGTTGCACTCCCTCTGAAGGAGCAGGTCCGCAGCTTGGGGGTTCTCCTGGATCCACAGCTGCACCTGGAGTCCCAGGTGGCGGCAGTGGCCAGGGGAGCCTTTGCTCAGCTTCAGCTGATTCGCCAGCTGCGACCGTACCTGAGCTGTGCGGACCTGGCCACAGTGACCCACGCCCTAGTGACATCTAGATTAGATTATTGCAGTGCGCTCTACGTGAGACTGCCTTTGAAGACGGTCCAGAAATTACAACTAGTACAGAACGCGGCAGCTCAGGTGGTTGCTGGGGCACATCGGTTTGACTCTGTCGAGCCATTGCTTCGGTGACTACACTGGCTGCCGGTTCTGTTCCAATTCAAGGTGCTAGTTTTGACGTTTAAAGCTCTTTACGGCTCGGGTCCAGGGTATTTGAGGGACCACCTCTTCCCATATACTCCTGCCCGTACTCTTAGATCACCTGGGGGGGGGCCCTTTTCACTGTGCCGCCACCAGGAGAGGTGAGAGGGATGGCGGCAGAATAGGGCCTTCTGGGTGGTAGCCCCCCAACTTTGGAATTCCCTCCCCTTAGAATTGAGAACTGCTCCCTCTTTGGTAATATTTCGGCGGGGGCTGAAGATCTTTTTATTTTGAAAAGCTTTTAATTCTTGACAGGCTGGCTGGCTGGCTTTTATACTCTTGCTTATATTTTATGATCCACAGGGCTTGTTGTTGTTTTAAATTTTAATTGTTTTAATATTGTTTTTAAATTCTTGCTTTTTAATGTTAAATTGTGAATTTTATTGTATTCTACTGTTTTTGTTGTAAGCTGCCTTGGGTGCCTATGGGCAAAAAGGCGGGGTATAAATTAAATAAATAATAAATAATAATAATAGTTGCTGCTGCGCATCCTTGTCAAAAGAATGAGAGTAATCTCAACTTCCAGTTTTTGTAATTAAACAGACTACTAATGTAGCAGAACAACAGTACGGAAACTTCAGCTTACTCTGGTATTCAAATCTTCAATCTCTTTTGCACGCTGAATCCGTTTCTCTTCTTGCATTTGTCCTTTTTTCTTCTGCAGCCAAGCTTTGAATACCTGCTCATTCTCTCTCTTTTTCTCCTCCTCTTGTATTCTCTTCCGTGCTTCTTCCTTACATGAACATGTTAGCAAATAATGAGATTTTGTAAAGTTCCTATTCAAAATTTAACAGTTTTATGATTCAGAGTAAACAAAAGAGATTCAATGCTGTGGTATTATACAACACTACGATTATTCTGTAGATGACTCCGAACTTTTCAGCACGAGGGCCACATTGTATATTTTACGTATTTTCATAGGCTGAAAAAAAATCAGTTTGATGAATTAATGGAATTTAAATCAACGAATAAGTTTTACTTGGATCTTTTTTGTAATCAGCCTGATATTATTTAGAACAAAAGAAAAATGTGACAATTACAAGGAAACAATGCCTTTCTTAAACTGAGCAATGATATGAGTAAAAACCTCAAACATTTTGAGCAAGTGCTCTGGCAAAACACACACACACAGACAGACACACATTGCTGTGGAACAGATAAAACCTTGTGGCAGTCTGAATGTTGCCCTTGGGCTGTAGTTTGGAGACGCGTAAAGAATCAGAATATAATCATCTAATAACAACAAGGGCAGGCCATGCCTCCCCACTACCTGTATCCTCCCAATTTTGGAGCACGCCTGCCAGCCCTCCAAATGGATGAAGAGAGGAGGTGGACAAGCATGCACACATACATACATACCTCAATTGATGAGGAAGAGAGGCGCTCACACCCCCATCCTGGGAACTCAGCACACATCCTTTCCTTCTCTGTGCTCCTCCATTTCAAATGAACAGGGCAGAGCATGCTCTGCTTCTGTTTGCTCAAAATAAGTACAGTGCAGAGGAGAAAAGGTATGCACCGAACTCATATGGGAGATGGGAAGGAAAGGCACACAAGCACCACGTCTTCTGTCCCTGAACATCCAGTGCTTCATAAGCAACAGGTGGGCAGGGAGAGGTGAGTTGGATCCATAGCATCTTTTTCCCCCCATCTTTATCCAGCAGCACTGGATACTTGTTCACAGCTGGATCAGAGCACCAACCAGAGCAGTGGGCTGAGAGGGCAGCAGCAAACAGGCTGTGGGCTCATCCGTTTGCCGCCTCTCCAACTTTGCTGCTCCATGCAATGATTTAAATTCACTTCATAGAGGGACCAGCCTTGAATAATGATAACTAAATCCACTGGTTTCAACAACAGAACAATTCCACTTAAGTGCAGGAGATGCATCAAGGACATTCAGATAACCAAGATAGGTTATCTGCCTGAATGTTAGGCTGCCTGAATGTAGGGCTACCTGAATGTTCTTTATGCTGCAGGGGCACTTAAGTAGAATTACTGTATGGAGAGTATTTCCAGTTCAATGAATTTTTAGGTGCTGGATACACAGAAATCTGCTAAAGGAGATGGGGATGGTGGTGATCTTCTATCTGTCCAAACATACCAGTGGCAGAATTTAAAGATCAGTACCTGTTGCAGCAAATCCTTACATTATTATTTGATACTTCATTACGTACCTCTTTCCCTACTCTTGGTTTTACACTGCAGCAGAAAACTCACCATAAGGGAAGCTGCAATCTGAATATAAGCCTAATTATAATGGGCTTCAACAACAGAAAAATCTAGATGGTGGAAAGGAATGCTCTCAATTTAAGCAAATTCAGAGAAGTGCAATCTGGCTGCATAAACATGAAACATCTGCTTAAGGTTTCTCTGCATATCATACATGTCTTTCTTAAAAGAGCTTTTAAAATACACAATATGTACTTCCATAGATGGGTTTTCTACCCACAACCTCTTTCCAGTATTTGAGGTGCCTTACAGAATTTTGAATATTCTATAAACAATTGAAATCTAACAATTAAAAACAACAGAAACAAACAAATGCCACACAACACATAATTATGGATGTGCTGTCCATGGCTTAAATGGAGTTTAGACAAGTTCCTGGAGCCTATTGATCGCTTATTAGTAGCACTGCAGTTTGTTGTGATGTTTGGCAGCACAATCCAACCCCCCCCCCCTTTGGCCAACGCAAGCCACTTGCGTCAGCCAAACGCTGTCACGAACATGCTATAAAGCATGTCTGCACCAGTGCTTCTGGTGCACGGCTGATGCAAGCAGTTGCGTTGGCCCTGCAGCGTTGGAACATGCTCACAGTAAGCCGCTCCTGCACCACCCAAGTTCAGCTGGCGTAGGGGCTATTCTAGGTGCAGAGAAGGCAGGAGGGAGGGCAGAATGGGGCAGGGCGAGGGCATTCCAGTGGGCAGTGCAGTGCAGGAAGGGGTGGAGACTGGATGCGGCTGTTAGACCACATCCAAACCCGTCCCCGGCCCATGTGGCCCCAATTAAGGCCATGTGGTGTGCTCGGACTTGTGCCTGCTATACAGCAAGCACAGATCCGAGCAGCCCCATAGGGATAGCCCCATCCAAGCACCCCGGGATAAGAGGACGACTGTTCCCTTGATCCATGGAGGCTCCAGCCTGCCCCCAACCTTCACTAGATATGGCACAGGCCGGATGGCCTGCCTGTTCCAGCGCAGATTAGGATTGCACCCTTAGTGATGGATGGTTTTGTATTTTTTAAAATGTTTTTAGTTTTTTTAATCACTCTATATTGGTATGGGCATCTGAAGAAAAGGCAGCATATTATAAATAAACTGAGTTATATATACCCTCCATGTTCAAAAGCAGTGTACCTCTGAGTGTTGTCAGTGTACCTCCGACATATGAGGAGATAAGCAATGGGAGAAGGCTAGTGCCTTCATGACCTGCTTGCAGGCTTCTCAGGGAATACTTGACAACTTGATACCTGTATCCTGTTGCCACTCCCTTGCATCTGGCATTCAGACTTCTCTAAAAATGCAGAGGTTGCATATGGTCTCATGGCTTGTAACCCATGATGGACTTTCCTCCATAAATCTGGTTGATCCCCTTTTAAATAACATCGTTGGGCAAGCAGTTCCAAGATTAATTACATGGTGGGTAAAGAAATATTTCTCCCTAAAATCCAGTTTTACAAAGTGGGCCTCACTTCTCTTTCTGAAAGCTAACTATTGCCAGGCAGCTCATTCCAAAGCTTAAGGACCCTGGTGCAAACTGTACTACCCTCTTGATGTGATGTGAGTGTTTGTATTTCCAAATCTTGCTTATCTGATTCTATTTAAATTCTGTCTGATGGGACTTGGCACAAGACCTTGCTTACCAACTTTAACAAGAAAGGGGTTTCAACAGGAAGAGACACACCGAGACATACGGGTGCAACTCTCAGTTTAGTGCACTGATTTGCCTTTGCACTCTCACCTCTTTCTTTATTTTCTCTTTCTTTTGCTCCATTTGTTTTTGCAGTTCTTTTTGCCTGGGTGACAGACAGTATGTCGAGCTTCTTAAACCTATGTTTGCCGACTGCACCCTGCGCGGACTTCTCCCTCTTTCCACGTTCCTTGTAATGTTGATGGCAGAGCTTGGCCGAATAGTTGGCGGCTGAGGGAAAAAAAAACACCCTTCTCTAGAAGAAGAGCAAGATGGTTGTATCTTGTTCTCTTCTTTTGTTCGACAAACGGTGCCAAAAGCAGTAGTGTAGGATGTTTTAGGAGAAATGTGTTGCGCTTCAATGTCACTAAAAGAAACACTGAGTGGAGGGAAGAAGCCTTGGCTTTCAATGTCATGGATACTCAACAGTTCAAATTTCCCATCTCTTTCTACTAGAATCTTGCCATCCTTGTGCTCATCATCTGTACCACCATTAACAGAAAGAGAGATATCGTCTGATCTATTAGAAAGACGCAACTGAGAAAGCCTACCTGAAAGGTCCCGTTCCCCAAAAGGATAATTTTTATCACCTTCTATAGTTTTCAGAGAGGGAACTTCAAGATCTACTAGATCATCTTTGAATTTCAGTTTCCTTTCTTTTGTTTCATCCAAAGGTTCCTGAGACAACAGCAATTTGTTGGCTTCTTCGATTTTTTCCAAGATGTAACGCTTTATAGCTTCATCGTCCTCCTCCAAGTCTTCCTGGTCTTCTTGCTTTGAATCCTCTTCACTGTCAGTTTCAGATAACTGCTTCAACTGCTGAGGATCATGTTCGAGCACAAAATTGACTTTGCTTGGTGGTCTTTCATCCTTCAGAACTTTCTCAGGCTCAAGAGGTTCTGGTGAAGAATTTCTTCCCCCATCCTTCAGTATTTCCTCATATTTGAGAGGAGAATTTGTTCCTCTATTTTCAAATATTTTGTAAATAGTTGTCTCAACATCCTCTTCACTTTCATCATGATTCTACAAAGAAATTAGATGTCTCTATTTATATCACAAGAAGAAAGGTATATGTTAGGATGAAAACCCGAAATTCAACTAGATCTAACTAGAAAAAAGTGGAAGCTCATAACTGTATTCAGAAATCCTAGTATAGCCTAATACGAACTAGAAACTACTGTGTCCATTGACTACGAAAATAGCATTAAATACTAGGCATTGTACGTTAGATGCAGTTTTTTATGAGTAGACATAGTAGTTTCCAGTTGCCTTTAGCTAGAATGTACTTTCGGGCTTATATACTGCAATATGTGCACAGAATTCATAGATTTCCTACATAATATTTAATTAACAATTATATACAAATCCCTGGAATCAATTTTCCTTCATCCAATAGCCAAATGAAGTTCAAAATGTGTAAAAACAACAACCAGTAAGATACAATGACAAGAAGGTTGAGCTTAGGTGTGGGAACCCAGGTTCAAATCTCCATCCATCCCTGTGATGGCTACTGGATGGTGTTAAACAAATTACTACGTGTCAGCCAAATATACTTCACAGCATTGAGGCTTAAAACACACACAACCACGGTGCTCTTCAGAGGAAGAGTGGGATACAAAATAACAAGCATTTGTACTATATGCATTTATACACACATCTAACAATTAAAGTTTTGCACAAAGTTTTAATTACTTATTCAAAATAACTAAGGGACCAATCCTATGGTGCCTAGCACTGGTGGTACGCTCACACCACTGGAACTGGGCATTGCTAAAGTGCTATAAGACACTTTCCCACTGATGGCAGAATGCATGCAAGCAGAGAGGCCAGCACCAGAAAGGCACCGTGAACAATCACCAGGCTTTTCAAGGCAAACGAAGGCAGGGAGGGGGAGGAACTGGGCAGAGGGAAGCCAGGCCAGACAGAGAATCGGGCCTGGGAGTGAGGCAGGATAAGAAGACAACAAACAGTAGCCATCGGGAAGGTCAGGCACTTAACAGTCCAGGCACATTGTCATTGCCCTCAGAAAAGTGAAATTCTAGCCAAAGCTTCCAGGGACTTCTCTTTGAAATTATCATCTGCACAATTCAGCAAGAGTCAATATACTGTACGACACAGGCATTGAATGAACAGCACCCTGCTTATGCTTTGTAATAGTGGCTTCTACATTCCTTAATGTAGACTCATCCTGCCCATTTTTTGTCAAAGTGCACTTACTCATTATTTGGAAGTATAGAGTGGATAAATTCTGAAGACCCTCTGGATCTCACCTCTATGCTGAGTAAAACTATTAAAGTACTCTCTAATTAAACTGTTTTCCAATAAAATCATTTTGTATGCTATTTAGATACTGAATTGGCACACAATAATGTAGAATTTCATTACTACCTGTGTATCACTAGGGATTCCTTTTTCCTCTTCATTAATTAGCCACTCAAGGTCTTTTTCAAAATCATCGTCGTAGTCTCCACTTTCTATGGAACCTCCGGTGTCTGCAGATTCACTACTGTCTTTCTTGTCACTCATTGTGGATGTTCCTTAAAGAAAAGCTAAAAAACAATGAAAAAAATGTATTTTTTTGTAAGAAATGTATTTTTTGTAAGAAATGTATTTCTTAAGAAATGTATTTCTTAATTGTAAGAAATGTATTTCTTAATACATTGAGTATTAAGAAATTTTTTTGTCATACAGTATAGCTCTTAATTCTGTCCTGATATGATCTTGTGATTAAAAAGCAGCTTTAAACAGTATTTATTTATTTTTACTATACCTGAATTTATTATTTTTTAGAAAGCAAACTGTTAGTATTTTATCTTTTTATACATTGTAAGCTACTTGGGTAACTGAAAAAACAAGATAAAAATTCAGTGATTTATCTATAAATAAATGCATCTACAGATAAATAGATAATACAGGTTGAGTATCCCTTAAATGGACTGCTTGGGACAGGAAGGTGTCTGTATTTCGGATTTGTCTGGATTTCGGAATAATTGCATAAATATTATGAGAAATGCTTCCTCTTGCTCTTTTATGCATTTGGGTGCCTGCTGGCATCTTTGATATTTTTCAACAACGGCGCACACCACAGAGCAGAGAACAGACCTTATAGCCTGTACATGGGAATGAGCACAAGAGTGTCTAGTGTTCACACAACTGAAAGTTTTTTTAAAAGGGACAAAAATGTCTGGATTTCAGATGTCCGGATAAGGGATAATCTGCCTATATATAGGATCTGCAACAAATTTTCACAATATCCTCCACGCAGTATCCTAATGCAGTGTTATTCAATTAGGGAGATTTCACAGAATAGGAAAAACAAATTTCACTGATTCTAAGACGCATATTTTTTTCACATTTTAAAATCTCTGAAATTGATATGCATCTTAAAACCAATGGCAGCCACATGGAAGTTGTGAAAGGCTGCTGGAAGAGTAGCTGATGGAGTGCTGGCTAAATCTCATTTTGTATCGCTGCCCAGGAGTCCTACCTAATCCACTAAATATATTAGTACTTGATGCATTTTGGGGGCATATATTTGAACAGTTAAAGAATAAGCTCACAGAAAAGTGTAGTGATTTGGTTGTTATTCCTGGTGACATAACTGGACAGCTGCAACCCCTCAATTTTTCAGTCCACAAATCATTTAAGGACCATTTGAAGAATAAATACAAGTCCTGGTTGTTGTCTGAAAATCTTGTATTCTTCTAATCTTCTGTTAAGATCAAAAAAGCACTGGCACCAAAACTTGCAAAATGGGTGTCAAAGACTTGGAAGAAAATCCTGGTAACCGTAGTAGAGTACCCTTTTAAGAAATGCTGCATCACCAATGCTTTTGACGGCACAGACTAAATTGAAAAGTGTTCAGAAGAATTAGTCTCTGAATGTCAAGAAGTTTAATTGGCAGTTATTTTTTTTCTTAGTGGTACATAAAAAGTAATGGTGCATCTTACAATCTATTTCATCTTAGGTTCAATGAAAATAGTAGTGCTTGGCTCCATCACTGCCACAATAATCATGGTCTGCCTGGTTCAACCCCATTTGAAGTAAATATGGCTGGGATGGTTATGCATCAGTGGGCAAGCTGTGGCTGTGAACTGCCTGGCCCTTTGAAAGAGGCACAGTTAGGAAAGGAGGAAGATGAGCAAAGCCCACTTCTGTGATCAGGTGCCATCTTGGTGGAAGTGGGTAGCACTGGTGGTACTCATGAAAGGGTTACCTGCAAAAGGTGGAAAAGTCCTACACTTGTGCATTAAGAGTTTGCTCAAACACTATTTTTTTTGTACACACAAGCCATCATATTGGGAACTGCTTATCTATATAATTGTTTGGGTCTACACAGATGCATTGATAGGATGGAGAGGGATCAGCTGTACATTCAGCATACACATGAGAGGCCATCTGGAGTGCAGGAATCAGGCAATCTGTACAGAATTCTCCTGCTTTGCTACATAGTTTGCTTAGGAACAGAGCTTCAGACTGTGGCTTATTCTTATGTATTTATATAGCACCATCTGACCATGGGGTATTTTAAAATATTTATATACTGCCCTTCAGCTAACTAACAATAAATGGAGAACGAGCTAAAGCAGATAAGCAATGATTTTATTGGACCTAGAAGATCCAAGTTCAAATTCCCATTCAGCCATGAAGCATTCTGAACAGTCTTAAGCCAATTATTATCTCTCAGCCTATCCTACCTCACAGGGTTGTTGTTAGGACAAAAAAAAAGGGGTGATATAGAAATGTGAAAAATAAATAAGCCATGATGTGCAAAGGGTGGGGTGAGGGTAGTCCGCCCCAGGTGGCAGCAATAAATGGGTGCCCATGTCACATGTCTGTCATTTTGAATATCAGGTAGATCTGGCCTTACCCACGGGTATCTTGAGAAAGAGGCCAGGTCAACCCATCATTTACAGCCAGTAGCCCCTGCACCAGGGGTCCTTGACAGGGAGGCCAAGTCTACTTGTGGCATTAAGATGCCAAGGCAGTTGGAGTGGTCTGCTCAAGATGTCAAATGGCTAGGTACACCACTGTTTTAAGCTTAGCACTATAAAATTGTATTGACTAAAGCAGAGGTCCTCAATAGACTAGTCTTCAGTAGGTGGTTAGTGACAATCCTCTCACCATTGTTTTGGTGAACTGAGGGATGGAGTTTGATGAACTGAGTCAACTAGTAGGACTAGGGACAAGGTTCCAGAGCATTTTGACAAATTAAACATTAACCACTGGGTCGACATATCTATCAAAGAGTTCCTAAGGAACTTAAATGTGGAATTGTGGGTCTTCTCACAAAAATATGTAACCAGTTTTTTAAATTGGCTTCCATGCCAGAGGATTTAAAGATAGCTAATGTAACATAGATATTTCAAAACAGATCTAGGAGAATCAGGGAAATTATAAGCTGGTCATCTTACCATCTGTTCCAGATAAGTTGGTGGAAAGCATAATTAAAAATAAAATTATGAAGCATCTAGATTCTAGAATGAGCCTCACTGAACAAAAATCAGCATGGTGTACATGCAGAAGGAAGTCCTGCCTCACTAACCTTCTAGAATTGAGAGTGTCAAGGGGCATAGAGGCGATCCAGTTGATGTTGTATGTTTTGACTTCCTAAAAGTGTTTCACTAAGTCCCTCACCAAAGACTTTTGTATAAATTTAGGAGTCATGGAATTAGGCGGCTGGTCCTTTTATGGATTACTAAATTGTTAAAGAACAGGGAGTAGAAATACATGGGAAATTCTCACAGTGAAGGGAAGTAAGCCCTTCAAGTGTCTAATCTTGGATAAGTTTTTTTAACTTGTTTGAAAAGTTCTAGAGTTAGGAATAAACAGTGAGATAACAGGGCACTAGGGTACACATTGAATAAATAAAGTGTCTCTCCAGACTAAATATAAGGACAATCAAATAGCAAATAGGGTTCAATGTTAACAAGTGTAAAGGAACACACATTGGGGTAATACATACCAACTTCACATATACACTGATGAGACCTCAATTTGAGATACAGTTTGAATCTAGGACATATGATAGTTCATGGGGTCAATCAAAATAGCTCAATATTAACCTAATGTGTGGCAACCCTGAAGAAAGCAAATTCCATGAGAGAGGTTCATTAGGAAAGGGAGTGAGAATAAAAATCTTCCAATATTTTATATTGCCTCTTTATAAATCTACAGCCACCTTTGGAATAGTGTGGGAAGTTCTGGCCACAACAGTTCAGAAGGATATTAAGAAATGGAAAAGGTGCAAGAAAGAGGAAGCAAAATGATTCATAAGTACACCTTCCTTATGAGGTAAAGCGACAGCTTTCAGAGATGCTTAGCTTGGAGAAAGGACAATTTTATACCTGCTTTCTCATTTGTGGAATCAGAATGGCCTAGTATCAACAAAAATATAGTTTAGAAACAACCACAAACAGGAGAAGGCAAAAACATAGCTCAATTAAGCAAGAACACAAGCGGTAAGAAATCACTTCAGTAGCATAAAGATTGAAAATAGATGGGGAAACTGCTAAAAAGACCAGGAAAACGAAGATAAGGAATACTATCTGAAGTCCTGCTGTGTACTACACATTTTCCATTAAAAACGGCTTCACTTCTATTACATTGTGGTTAATGAATGCTGACTGCCCAAACAATCATACATCATGACAAAACAATGCATAGATTTTTCTTTGAGTCAGACATAGATATTTGCAACCAAATCAAATGTTACAGACACATTGCTTAAATGAAAGTTGCATTAATCAGATTATAATCAGCTAAGCTTTACTTAAGAAAGACAAAGCATTAACAGTGAAATAGCTAGAAGGGGCAAATTCTAAGTATTGCAGGTGCTGCAATGTGCTGTGTAAGTGGCCCCTTCCGTTTGTCATCAGAGCCATTCTAAGCAGTGATGGCAACATGCAGAAGGCACCATTTGTTTTGGCAAGCACCTGCACACTGCTATCACTGCCCTGATGGCTCCTATGACAAGTGGGAGAGACCACTTGCATGGCATATTGCAGCACCGGCAGTACTTACTGTATTGCCCCACTCTAGCTATGCTACTGTCACAGATGAAGAAAGTGACCAACACACACACTTTTTATCTCTGTACATTAAAGTTTCACAAAACCCTTTTCAAGCAGCAAATTATCAGTTAAAAGTCACCTTAAGGTAGGAAAATAAGACATTAGGAAACATATTACATACAAAAGGCCAAATCCTATCCAATTTTCCATGGATAACTGTGCCAATGGGGCATGCGCTGTATCCTGCAGTAGGAGGGCAGACATGGCGACCCTTTGTTCTCTTTCCTCAGGGCTTCATTGCTGCTGCACCAGCACTGGAAAGTTGGATAGGATTAGGCCCAAAGTCAGTTAATATTTGAAGGCATTAACTACATATACACATCTATGGTGCAGCCACATTTGGAATAGTGTGAAGAGGTTTAATGGGTCTTTTATTTCTATTCCTTTAAGTAGCCTAGTGTAAAATGCATAACACATAAGGACAGGATGTTAACACTGCACAGCACAAGAACCTTTAGCACATTACACTGACTCCACCACCTTGCTTACACAGTTAGACATCAATTGTAACCATACGTATTCACTAAATAGTAAATTCCACTTTGTTCAATATGACTGACCCAATTACAGTAAGTCTGGATAGAGTGTCATGTGCATTTAAAAATAGAGGTAGAGTTATTATCCGATTTATCTGTTATTATCTGATTTATGAGTTATTATCAAGGATTTATCTGATTGGACAAATATTATTTCTTGCTTTCAGAGGACAAGAGATGTGTGCTCCATCTCTTCTGCTCAAGCAAGTGACCTAAGGCAGGACATATGAAGCTACCTTTACACCAGGCCCATCTAGCTCAGTATTGACTGCCGCTTTGATAGACAGCAACTCTCCAGGACTTCAAGAATCTTTACCAGTCCTGTCCTGGAAATGCCTGGGACTAAAGCGAGACCTTTGCAGGCAACGAGAGTGCTCGACCACACAGCTACAGCCCCTACTACCGCACATTCTTACAAGTGTCAATTTGCCAGGTATGTGGCGGGTGGGGGGGAGGAAGCAGACCATGATGCTCTCCTGCAGTCGATCTTCGATCCAGCGTCCTTGTCCATTCATTCGACCCAAAAACAACTTGCAGATCAATCAGCCTCCGAGGGCAGCAGCGCCACGGCCGCTGAGACGGATTAATGCCTCTCTCCTCGGACATGAAAGCGGCTTATCTTTACGTCAAGGCTCACTAAACCCTTCGGAAGCGTCTGGCCCAAGAGGCGGGCGAACCCTGAACACCCGTCACCATGGCAGCCGCCGGTGACTCCTTCCTAGGTAGGCCAGAGGCCTCTCCCGTCCCCGGGGCAATGACTGCGCGCCTGGGCTTCAGGGACCCCCAACCTCGGAAAGACCCCGCGGGGCGCTTTTCCCCGCGGAGACAGCGATTCTACTGCACCAGGCTTTGACGCGCCGGCCCGCCTCGATACTACACACGGCCAGGTCATCCTCGGGATAACCCACTCGCCTCCGTCGGACTGCGCCTGCTCCCTCAGCCCCTTCGCACGCGCCCTCCTTTTCCTCCCTCCTGTCATATCCACCTGTGAACAGCGCCGGGCAGCGACCCGCCCTCCATCGCGTTGTCATGGTAACCGCTGCACCCACCGGCTTCGTGTCATGCCTCTGCGTTTACCCCCCCACACTCACCAGGCAGAGGACGGCGGCCGAAAAGGACCAAACTACCGCGCGACGCTCCCGATCCCCATAGCAACTGGATGCACGGTGATCTCGCGACAGGACAAACGCGAGGCTTCCTCGGGCCCTTGTCATTGCTGTACCATGGAGACGCCAGAAACGCCGCACGGGCGAGAGATCTGTTTTTATTGGTCGGTAGGACTCAGACAGATTGGCATAGGCAGATTCCACGTGATAAAGAGCTTCGAGGAGAGCTTGGCGAAGGGAAGCGGCTGATGGTCTTCTAAGCAGAGATGGTGAAGGCAGAAATTATGTCACGATCTGACTACTGTACAGTCGAAATAACCTAAGAAGGATAATTGAAGTACAGTAGCTATTACGATGCTTCAGGCTGCCGTCTTGTACGCATTTTCGTGAGAGTGAGCTGCTATTAAACACGACAGGACGTACTTGTGAGTAAACATGTACAGAACTACCACAATGATGGAAGAAACCACTATCTCTTGTCATGCCAGATGCAAGAAAGTAGTAACTGGATGCAAGTGTCTTGTTGTCTTGTTCCCTGAGGCATCTGGTGGGCCACTGCCAGATACACACAGGAAGCTGGACAAGATGGGCCTTTGGCCTGATCCAGCAAGACTCTTGCGTACTTTAGAGCAGTGGTTCTCATTCTTTTTAGCACTGGGACCCACTTTTTAGACTGACAATCTGTACAGAACCCACTGGAATTCCTTGCCACAGGAGGTGGTGATGGCATCTGGCCTAGGTGCCTTTAAAAGGGGATTGGGCAGATTTCTGGTGGAAAAGTCCATCATGGTCTATAAGCCATGATGGGTGGTGCAACCTCCTTATGTTAGAAGTAGGCTACTTCAGAATGCCAGGTGCAAGGGAGTGGCAACAGGATGCAAGCAGCTTGTTGTCTCCTGGGCTCCCTGAGACACCTGGTGGGCTACTGTGAAATACAGGAAACTGGAATAGATGGGCCCTTGGCCTGATCCAGCAGGGCTCTTCTTATGTAGAAGTGATGTCTTGGCCAAAAGTGCCATCATTGTGACACCAGAGCCTGCTGCTTTCCTGAGAATGCAGCAATAAATTGAGTTATTTCTCAGCCATTTTCCTATAGCAAAGTGAATCAGAAAGAAAAAAGGCATCTTTACAACATTGATGCAAGCAAGACAACCACACAGCCCTCCCCATTTCTGGCATCCCATCTTCCCATATTTTTAGTATGGCTGCTGTAGGTGCTTTGCGAGGCACCTGAAACTGGCTCACAACCCACTAGTGGGTCCCAACCCAGTTTGGGAACTACTGCTTTAGCACCACATGTTTTACAGGTAATGAGAAGACAGATACCTGTCCCAAATGGCTTACAATCTTAATGGATAAAAGAGAGACAATGTGAGAAGGGGACTGAAGTAGAAGCAGGAATAAACTGGAGAAGAACCATCCTAATCAGGTGTGGGGTGTCCTAGAGCTGGGGTCAGCAACCTATGATTTTGGAGCCGCATGTGGCTCTTTTAGCCATCTGCTGCGGCTCCGGAGTCCAGGTGAAAGTAGCAAAGGAGGCGCCCAGCATTGGCTGCGACCGTGGGCTCGCTCTCCCTCCCGGTAGGCTGCACTGTGCTCAGGGCTGCAGGTTGGGAATTGCCCCCTTTTCTCCCCTTCCTTCAGAGCCCCCCGAGCCGGGAGCTGCTACCGAGAGCGCCTCTCCGCTCGGCACCAGTCCCACGCTGCACGCTGCTCCGGGAAGCGGGGAGAGCGTGCTGGCGGCAGCGGCGACTGGGCTCCCGCTCGGTCTGTGGATAGCCTTGTGCAGAAGGCAACCCGTGAAGCTCCAGAGCTGATCCGCCGGCTGGAAGGGTGCGTGGCTTTTTGTTTTGAATGTTCCATGTGTTTGCATTGCTTCGCACGCAGAGCTGGGATGGAGCATGGTGGGGGGTGGCGGCGTGCAGCAGAGAGCCAGTGGGGAAAACTTTTTCGCCTGTTTTCCAGGATCTTTTGCCCGGTCCCTCTTTCTGCAACGTGGAGGGATTGTTTGCATCGATGGCGTGCAAGTTGCAAAAGTTCCTGTGCACGAGCCTGGAATCCCCCTTTTGCAAACCTAAAAATAAAAAATCCTCCACTGTTTTGAAAAAAACAACAACACACCCCATAGTGGCAGCAGTGGCACGGGCAGCTGCTCGGCTCGGCTTTGGGGTCTGCCCTGCCCGCCCATCCTGCTGCTGCTTGTCGCATGTGCTCTTTACAAGTGGGCAATCCGCCGTGTTGCCCGGCAAGGTGCAGCATGGTGGCTGGTTTTTGTTCTGCCGTTCGTTTTTTTATGCGCGATCGGAAGGCTGTGGAGGATTGGCAGCAGGGTTGGGGGTGGGAGAGAGAGAAAGCTGGAGACAGCGAATGACGAATGTCGAGACCCGATTTTCAGCCGTGATCGCTCATAAGAACATAAGAAGAGCCCTGCTGGATCAGGCCAAAGGCCCATCTAGTCCAGCTTCCTGTATCTCACAGCGGCCCACAGGTGCCCCAGGGAAGCATGAGACAACAAAATTCTTGCATCCTGTTGCCACTCCCTATAGTTTTTTTATACATAGCATAAAGGTTAAAAAAAAACTATATATGCAGTATTATCTTCATTTTAGATGTCAAAAGGGTTTTGTGGCTCCCGAGGTTTTTTTCTCCAGAAAACGGGTCCAAATGGCTCTTGGAGTGTTTAAGGTTGCCTACCCCTGTCCTAGAGTTACCATAATCTCTCACTGATGTCAGTTGCTGATCCTGACATGCAGTTCTTTCTAGACACAGACGGCTCTATAAAGCGGCTCAGTATAGCTAGTTGGACATCAGTACCTTATGCAGGGTAGATTTACAGTTCTGAGTTGAATATATATTGGCATCCTTCAGTCTCAAAAGGCTATGGTAACATGCTCTGAATAGAGGTCTTGGAACAGCGTCTGGTATGGCTAAAAAGGCCAATTTGAGAGTGACGATCCCTTCCACATTGAGGGCAAATAGTCTGTCACCGGTCCAGCTCCCTGATTTTGGGGCCACCTTTTTGCCTCAGCCTGTTGAGCAAGTGTCTCTTTGAACTGGGAGAGGCCATGCTGCACCGCCTGCCTCCAAGCTGAACGCTCAGAAGTCAAGGTTTTCCATCTGTTGAGGTCCATTCCTTAGTATAGGCCTTCAGATCCCTCTCGCAGATATCGTATCGCAGCTGTGGTCTCCCTCTAGGACGCTTTCCCTGCACTAGTTCTCCATACAGACCTTTTGGAATCTGACCATTAGCCATTCTCACGACATGCCCAAGCCAGCGTAGACATCACTGTTTCAGTAGTGTATACATGCTAAAACTTCCAGCTCTCATGCCAGGTGATGCCAAGAATGCGTCAGAGACAGCGCATATGAAATGTGAGTTGAATAAGAAATTGGAAACCAAAAACCAATTTCAGCCGCTTGGTATCAAACTGCAGCATTGCTAAGCACTTGTTGCTGTGTTACAACCAGTAGATCACCAGCATAGGTTTTGATCAAAGTTGTAGTAACAAAGTTTTAATTTTTCTGTGCCTGAAACCGTTGTGTAATGAATATCATTAAGGTTTCAAAATTACAATTGCTCCTGTGTAAAATTAAAAACCACAAAGCAACCCCATTAATCAGAGTTGATGAGACTGAAATTAGATGCCTCATGCTCCAAGCAGCAAACATCTTCATGTTTAGAAGACAGCTCACTTTACATTACCTTACACTGAGCGTGATATTTCCGGTTGCCCATAATACTTAAAGAGAAAAACCTAGTTAGGACTTGCTGAACAACACAAACAACCTATGTGATCACTGAAGTGGCAAAAATTTTAAGAACATTCCAATGCTTCATCTGAGAAGCATGTATTAATATCATTAGAGGATGCTTGAGCACAAGACAGGGCACTTGTACAGACATACATCCCTGCAGCGGCATGCCAGCATCTTCTGCAACACTGCAAAACATCCTGGGACAGTTCTCAAATTACACAGTGCACTCATGTGGGTCAGCAAAACAGATATGGAAGCTACAAATTCCTCCTGATGCCAGTTTTGCAGGTCGCACATGTGTATGCTGATGAGCAATTAAAACATACACCCAATGTGATGCATTTTATTTGAACCAGGTTTGTTACCACAGGAGTGCCAAAACAAAAGGCAGACTGCTGTATGAAATGGGTTTGATACCCCAGCCATAGCACACTAGGTAGAATCATCAGGCAATCTGATTACCTCTGTGAAGTGCAGCAAGATGTTTTTAAACTAAAGGCATAAACAGGTGAACTTAATTTGTGTAATTGTTCAAATTTCTATTAGCAACATTTGGGGCTCATTGATTCAGGACCTGGATTTTCTATTCAGAGAATGGGATCTATACTGCTGTTAAGATAATTTAAGACTGTAACCACAGCTGTAACAGGCTCTGGCAATGCTACGGGTGTATTGATTTTGCCCCTTGTCACTGTACCCCTAGCACTACTGCCCCACCCCTGTGCCGCCCAGCCACACTCCCAGTCTCCGCAAACACTATTTTGGAGCAAAACAGACAATGAGGAAGGTGGACGGGCCAACCTCCCCTCCAGCTTCTTCCTTCTCTCCTTTGCCAGAGCGCCCACAGCTCCAAAGGTGCCCAAGGCAGGCATGACATTGCACCCCACAAACTCTCCACCTCTGACTGTAACCCAAGCTGCTTAGCATTGTACAATCAAAACAGTACAAGCTTGTAGAAACATTAAAAATATTTTTATTTGATTAAAAAATAGCTTTATAACTTGGACAGAATAAAATGCTCCAATCCACAGTAATCCCTCTCAACGCATTTTGCTTTTGATTCCTCAAACCATTTTCCTGACAAATTAGTCTAACTTTAAAGTTCTTCAATAACACCACCTTGATAACAATGCAAAATAATCTGAAACTGTATTCAAGCACACATTCATTAAATTGGAATAAATTCTTATTCCAGTTATACAAAATATAAGGTAAGTCTTGGGCAAGGAATATATCTTGATCTATCCACCTTCTAGTAGCAATATTTGCCCATATATGAGGTGTTACGTCTCTATATAACTATAGTTATAGCTAATATTCCCCACAGGAGAAACAAATAGGAAAGAAATATTCTTTCATTACTAATCATTTAAAGCCTGCAAATGCATATAGGTTCTTGCCTTTTTAACACAGTGTTTCTGGATTCTCTATAGAAAATGTTGAAGGCAGATTGACACAGCTCCTTATTCTGTGTCATGGTCTTGTGATCAATGTTCCCTCTAATTTTTAGCTGGAGTGCACAGAGCCCTACAGTGGGTGTCATCCTCTGGAGTGATGATATAATGGACCAAGCCCTGAAGAGCTTTCAAAGAAGCTGCATGGGGCTTCAATAACAGATGTACAACTTACTGGGTAGGCTGCTTGTGACTAGGTCTAGCATATCCCTTAACCAATGCAGGGACCTCCTGTTATGGCTGTGTGTGAGCGCATGCATGTGTGTAAAAAAATAAAAGTCCCAAGGGGTCACATGTGGAAGGTGCTGCGGGCTCCACTACTCTCTTTTGTCTCCACCCTTGTGGGGAGGGGAGATGAACAAGGGGCTTTGTTGCTGGGTTCAGCTCAGCTGCCTCACTGACAAAACACTTGGGGCATGTGGAAAAGCATAAGATGCTACCCACATCCTTCCCCATGTGTGAAATGAAGGTCTTTGTCTAGCCAACTGCCAGGCAGGATGATTCAGCAATTTAAAGGGGAAAATGGTAACTTAGAAACACACACACTCCAAGCCTGCAGTCCACAACGCGGCCTGCCTATCAGCTTATACCCAAGCACCCAGTGTCTGTTGGACCTGTTTGCAAAGATGGGCTTCCAAGAACTTAACACAGAAGCAAATACAAATATGTGAAGAAATTGTGTGAATCCTCCTTAAGAAAGCATTTTCAAGAATTTCTTCCTCCATCTTCAAACCCTCTGAAGACATTCATTTTGTACAGGTGAAGCCTTCTCATCCATGGGTTTCCCATCAGCTGATTTGACTCAGCATTGAGTTACTGCAGAAGAGAAGGCTCATTAAGTTAAAAATACATGTGCCAATAATTAGCAGTCAATGTTTTTAAAAAAGCTTCTCTTACCATGGCAACACAGCTATAGCAATTCTCCAGGGTCTTAGAGCAAATTAGTAACTCTGAGATAAGACCAACCTGGGAAGTGTGATTAATCACTTCCATTTTGAATTTTTTCACCTAGTTCCAGGGCACAGAGAAGGTCTTACCAAAGAGCTAATGGATCCTAATCTGCTCTAAGCCCCTGGACAATGGCTGCAACCATGTTGCCATAATTAGAGACACTAATGTAATGGCACGTGTTTTGTTTTCTAAGGGATTACATTTAACATGTTTTTCTGGCACCCAGGGGATAAAAAGGCTTTAAGGTTTTAAGGTCTTCTTAGTTAATAGCAAGATTCCTTACACTGCTGCTGCCACTTAGATCAGAGGTCACTATATTACTTCTTTATTCTTCTCACTTTCCTCACTGGAGTGTGTATCAAGGGAAACACTGGGTAGACTCATCTTACATGCCCACTACAAACAGAACTTATCAGAGGGCACTCCTTCCAAGGGGGCACAACATTTTTCACATGTTTTCACCATATACACATGCATGGGCTTATTTTGATACATGTACATAAACTGGAAAGGACAAGTGGCAATGGTTTCCCAAAGCGTATTAAGTTCCCCATCAACTTATGAGATGACCTACACACAATTGTCAGCCACACAAAAGTGCTTCTCCATGTTGAGAGAGAATCATCCGACACAGTCCCTTCATGGGAACAAGCTGAACATCCTTAGCAATAAGACATCAAACACCACTGCAAGCCTGAGGCAAGGCCATCTTGTTAAGATGTATTCAACCGTAATTTGCTATTCTTTTGTAAATCACAGGAAATTGATGTAGTCAAAGTGACTAGATGTAGAGAAGGGAAGCAAGACATGTAATTTAGGAGCAGCTTCCCTATTTCCAAGATGCCTTCACATGTGAACTATCCAACAATGTGAAATCCTCTACTTGCTCATAATGCAGGGATGGACGGAATCTAGGGACTACTGTTCTTAGATCCTTTTTCAATAGAATAAACTCACATACTTCTGAGCTGTCTTTCTTAGAAAGAGTAGGAAAGCTTCAGGTAGTTCATACTAAACAAACAAAACTATCCCATTCCTGGAAGAAAAATCAGAATCAATAATGGTAAGCTTCTATCAAATACATTTGTATCTCAGTTGGAAAACTGACAGATATGGTATGTGGTGACACAGCTGCATGCCATAGAGGGAACACTGCTTGCAGGTCTATTGATGATTCCAGTTCTTGGTTTACCACCAACTTCCTCCAATGTACCCAAGGACTAGCCTCCCAACTGCAGTATATCAGCAAAGACAAGGCTAGTTGTTCTAAGGAGGACAACAGGCCAAACAAGCCTGCAGCACACTTTTGGCTTTCCTAAGATATGCAATTCTGACCAAAAAGGCGTATTTCCCCCCCTCTCTCCCCCTCCCTCTCCCTCTCTCTCTATATATTCCACTAATGTAAGATACATTCTGTTCTAACTTATTCAACGAATATAGTTAAAATACAGATCAAATACAATTCAGGTAACAGTTGTGCGGTATTATCATCATCTGAACACATAATAAAAACCAACATGTTTAAAATAGATCCCCTTCCCCAACACAAATGTTGAACAAATCCATATTCTGCATTCTAAGCAACATTTGCTGCTGTTTCGTTTCTCCTCTCATCCCTCTTCTGGTAATTCTTGATAATCCTGTATGTACCGCTGATGAGGAATACCACTGAGATAGCAGCAAAGTATCCAGCATAAATCATGAACTGCAGAAAAGAGAAAAGGGAAGGGGAGAAAGAGTAATGGTAAACTGAGATGTTGAAGATTATTAAGCTTTTACAGGACCAAACCTAGCATTAGGCAGAGGAAGTAGTCCAACTACTACAGAGTTTGGGCTCTCATTAAAGGGCAGCAAATAGTCAATTATTTACATTATTGTGTATTGCCATTGTGGTTTTCTGCCACAGGCACAAGGATGTTTTGTACCTGACTTTATAATGATATACGATACAAGTCACATCTGTGCTACACCATCCACTTTTGTCAGCACATTCATTAGACATGTTCAAATAGGAAGAGCTCTTCAAGCGGACACAGGAAGTTTTACTTTCATTCAAAAACGTATAATAGCAAGCATCAGCACCAAGTTTCTTTCACACCTGGCATCAGGTAGCAGCTCAGTCTAGGACAGGGGTCTCCAAACCCCGGTCCACGGGCCAGATCTGGGATTTGGAGAAACTTCCCGTGTGAGCAGTGCTTACCATTCTGTGCAAGTGCTGCTCTATCTTGAAGCCGATCGCTCTGGGCAATCGCATCTATGTCCAGGCAACCTAGAAGGCTGTGCAGCAGGTCGCTGGACATAGACACAACTGTCCAGAGCATCCCAGCCAGCCTGATTGGTAATGGAGCAGTGCTTGCACTGAATGGTAAATGCCACTTGGGATGGGGAAGGGATTTCTGAAACACAGTAGTTGCAAGTTTGGCTGGTCTAGGATAAGCATTTCCATTGTCTGTTAGGCAAAGATCTGCTCTTCTGCTAACAAAGGGTATGCTATGATTGAAGGGTATGCTTCTGAAACATCAATATGTTAAAATCGGAACTACCACTTCACACCTTGAAGGCAAACAAAAAAGCTCTACATCCTTCTTTTTCTCTGAGACCTCTCTAAAGCATAAGCCCTTACCTGTTTAAATATGTCCAGCCCAAGCCCTTTTGCATCAACAACGATGAACGTGAGCAATGTCTGCAATGCCAGGGCAATGAAAGTGTTGACACCAAACACGAGGGCATAGCGCTGCACACTTAAATTGGTAGCAATCTGGAACCTTCACACACAAAAAAGACAGAAGATGAGCACAGACGAGATTGCACTATTTTTAAGGCAAAGATACACTTCCAAATTAATTTTCAAATGTATTAGATAGGGCCAAACTAAATGTGATAGTAATAATTCTGGGCAGACTCAAATTGCCTCAAGTAGCAGAATGAAGTCAGTGTGAACAGATCTTAGAAGCAGAAAAGGCATGTGTAACCTCACTCCTGTGGCTCATCTTACCACAGCCTCCCAATTTTTTTACTTGAGTTGGGGTCATTTTTAGTACTCAAGTCCTACTTGGAAGAAAGGAGCCTGGAGACGGGGGTTGAGAGGGAATTGACTGGGATATGTCAACAATACATTCAAGTATCAAAGAGAAATCCAAAGCAGTTTCACTGGTTGCACTATTCTAGTTCAGTAATCTTAGGCACATCACTATGTCAATTGCAGTTTCCTATCTACAAAATGAGAACAGCTACCTACTTCAGTGTTGGGAGGTTAAGAGAGATGCCGAAAAAGACACCAGTTTCTGTTAAATTTCACTTATAGGCTCTTTTTCTGTAGTACAGTGGTCAAGTAATAGATCTACAGATAATGAAACTGACAACTATTTTGAAGAAATACTTACGTTGCAACTGTGATGAGCAGCATGTAGATAATTCGAAATACAATGTAGGATGCGTAGCACACCCAGATGTTACGAACAGTGTCCATGACAAACACAGCCGCAGCAATGAAGAGGGAAAACAGGGCTAAGGCTATCTCACCCCAGGTAGCCCAAGAAGTTTTTACATGGCCCACCACAAACACGGCCACAGCTCCTATAAGTACAGGATGCAAAGAGTTAGTATCTGAAAATACTTGTCCAGCACATATTCTGAAGCCATTTTTAGAAGACATCTACTAGCCATGAACAATTTGGATAGACAAACCAGTAATATTGCTGTTAAATATTTCATCAAGTACTTGGATTTTCACATTGTGCAAAGGGAGTAGAAAGAAAGAGACAGAGGATTAGCACAAACTTGGAACTGGAAAAGAAGCAGGAAATCGCTTTGGAATTGAGTAGGCAAGCACCAAACAAGCAGGGCTCAACACCAGAACGATAAACTTCAACCTGCCTCTCTAGAGCTAGAGAAAAATTCTGACAATTCTTTTGGTGCTGGGTTGACAAGGTGCTTGAGGCACTATTGCTATTCAGCACTAAAATTGCCATCTTCAACCTTTCTCTCTGCCTGAAACTGTAGAACTGGGTGGGAATCTTTACTATAGTTTCTCTATAGTGTATAGAGAAACTATAGTTTCTCTATACAACTGCAGGGATGATCTCACTACCTTTCTACCTCCAACATGGAAAGAGACTGGGGTTTCTCTCACAATCTCACCAGAGGGCAATGGAACCCAACACCACAATGAGGGCAGCAAATGGAAATGCAAAACCCCAATTAACAGTGTCCAGACACTAGCTTAAGGAACTAACCAGAACGCCTGAATTTGATGAAAAAAATATAGAGCTGGGCATCATCAACATGTTAACAGCATCTCACTGAAGCTATTTTTAGAAGCTTCAAAATTGGGAAGCTCACTTCAAGCTTCCCAATTACCACCTCCATATATAGGGCAGCATTCCAACTACAGCTTCTGTTATTATATTGGGAGCTTCTTCCACAGACCTAGTGAGCATTCTGATCGTAACATTGTAAGGACCCCTTGCACAACCAAAATGTTCCTTCCATTCATGGAGGAAGCTTCTGATTGCTAACAAAGCTCTCAATGGAGGAAGCACTAGTCAGGATGCCATCCATAGTATTGCAAACACTGGAAACAAGGAGGATCCCTGTAGTATCCTAAATGGATAAATCCCATAGGGTGTCAGTCACCCAGAACTATTCTTTGAAACCAGCTGGACAAATAAGAGTGAAATCACAGCAAAGCAGCCCTCTGCCCAATTCCCAAACTGATGCAGGAAGATCTGATAGTCCACCATAACAAAAGCTACAGAGAAGCCGCAATACAGCTCATGAAGGCCGACTATAAGCCAACTGCTCCCAATTCGGCCCTGTGCCTATTCGGGTGCCTGCATAAGGTAATCTAGGGCCCAATCCTCTCCAACTTTCCAGTGCTGTCCAGTGTGGTATAGCCACAATGCAGAAAGGAAACAATTATTCCCTTACCCACAGGAGACCTCTGTGATTGTCCCCCCTATTGCAGGATGCAGTGCATGCCTCACTGGCAAGGCTGCACCAGCATTGGAAAGTTGGATAGGATTAGGACACTAGTCTTGTTTGCAATGTTATATTAAGATGTGCTTAGATTCATTTAGTCCATCAATTCACATTCACTTTTAAAGTACCGATTTTGATTGCTTTCCATTCTACCAGAGACATAGTCTATAACAGCGGTTCCCATACTCAGACGTTTGGAATGTGCTATTTAGTTGTGGGGGTGGGGTCTAGGGCTGCAAGGGTGTCCCGATGGAGGTGCTACGATTGCAGCACTATGGGAAACCCATAACTGGGCCACTCCCTTTAAGAGGGAATGGCCCAGTTTTGCTTCCCAATGGTGGGTCATGACCCACAAATTGGGAAGCACTGGTCTATAATAAATTGTATTTATATCTCCAAGATTCTACAGAGCTTTGTGCTGTCTCACATGCTGTCTGCTTAAGGCACATGATAGTTCAGACTGCTCAGCTTCATCCAGGGAGTGTCAAGTGGGTGTTACATGATCAGCCTTGTTTTGTGGTAAGGATTGGACTTTAAGCATCCAGTTTAAAACTGCAAGACAATACAAATTTTAAATTTAAAAGAAAAATCTGTTTAGAGCAGTGATGATGGAAGAATCAACCACTGTGGTTTTCAAACTGTATTTTTTTTGGGGGGGGGAACCCAGGGGTTCCTCCGAAGCTTCTTAGTGTTCCCAATAAAGATAGCAGGAACAGAAGACAAGCATCTCTGAAAGGCAGTCCAATTACCATTCACAATCACAAGACAACATTGTGTGTATTCCAACACAAGGTTCATGTGTGTCAACAACAATTGCACAAGGTAGGCCTTCAGGTTTTGGGGGATGGGAAGAAAACAGGTGGAAGGCTATGTAGAATGTTTCTCAATCCAGACATTAGGAACATTACTCAATTATGGTCGTGCAGTAAAGGATGTGTAACCACAGCCATACTGTTCCAACTGACATTACATGAGACACACTCATGTCTTTAACAAACATTTCCACACATGCTGAGCACGTTTGCTTGTATGGCTTCTCCAGGAAGCTCCTGTAAATGTCATCCCCAGGCATATTTCAAAACAGCTGAGTCATTAGCACATCAAATGAAACTCCCTTAACAATTTGATGGAAAGATGTTTATGTATTCAGAGTTCTCCCCTGCATTACAAAACATCAGTTCTGACAACAGCACAATATACTAGTGCCTTTGAGCTGTGTGCCTAAGTGCCCCACAACATGCACCTCTCCGAAAATGAAGTTAAAGTGGTGACTTACCCAGTAGCGTGGAAGCAGCTTCCACACCACCATTGTAGATATCTGCGTTCCGAGATGGCAGTACCTTTTCCCACAAGACTTGAATGTAGTTTATGACCTGGAAGTAGCCACACGTTGACAGTGCCCACCACACAGACCAGCATAGCAGAAGCCGGGAAGAATAACACTGCAAGAAGTCTGCCCAGAGTTCTTTTATTACCTTCACAATATCCACTTTCAGCTCCTGTATAAATGAACAATGCTTGAATTTTCTATTCAACAGTCACTTGCAGCTACAATGGTAGATGAGTATAACTCCAATTAAACCTAAAGAAATCTTCAGAAGGAGTAAGCAGCAATGCCTCTAATTTTCTGCATTAGAAAGCTGAACCAAACATACAACAAGCTAAATTCAGGAACAACACTATATTTCATACTGTAAGCCAGGAGTTTTCAGTATGCGGACCACATCATGTATTTTACAGATTTTCATGGGCCAAAAAAAAAATTCAGTTTTGTAAATGAATGAATGAAATTTAAATGAGTAAATATGTTTTACTTGGATCTCCTTTGTAATCTGCATGATATGATTCAGAACAAAAGAGAAATGTGACATTTACAAAGAAGCAATGCCATGCTTAAACTGAGAAATGATAATAATGAGTGAAAATGTTAAATATTTTAAGTTGTGAATAAAATCTTGTGGCGGGCTGTATTTGGCCCACGGGCAATAGTTTGGAGACTCCTGCTGTGAGCCACCCTGGACAGCATCATTCCTAAAACGAATGAACTGCCCAATTTACTGATCATAAGTACAAAACATGGCTATGTAAGCAATTCTTTTTGATGATCTACAAAAGCCACAGTTTTTGCTAACTGGGAGAGTCAGACTAGCCCTATGTATGGTAAGGTCTGGACAGCAAATATAATACAGCAGGCTACAAAGCTATTATATGAATTGTTATCCCAAGTATCTCTATTGTAGGACTCAAGTACTCAATTTGTCTGCTAAATTACAATGCACAGTATACACTTAACCCACCCAAGAGAAACAGATTCATGTTCCTGTTTAGAAGAGCCTCCAAAGTCTTTTAACACACTCTCCTATAAATTTTGGGCCTGGGCTATGACTGATGAAATGATGGAATGGCAGGATGAAGGAAACAGAATTCCCAGGGGCCTCCAAACCCCAGCCCATGGGCTGGATGCAGTGCTCCAAGATTCTCCTTCCAGGCATGGTAGCAGCAAGCCTTACTGTTCCACACCACAGCCACCATTCATCACGCCCATCTTTATATATATTTGTGTCGGCAGTCACTTCCGCTGAGAAACTGGGGCACAGAGCCTTCTAGGGCAACAGAAGCGGCTGCCTGGCACAAAATCTGTAAGGCTTCATCACCACCAGTGCCTAGAAGAATAATCCCAGAGATCAACCAGCTACAGTTTGAAGACCACTGCCTCATAGAATGTGTGTCTTGCGTGAAGATAGGAACTGCTGCTATCTACTATCCATCCACATAACCCAACATGAACATCACCTGGGTCACCCAATAACTCTTCTATGTTGTCAGGGAATACCAGACAAGATAGGCTAGTCTAAATAGTGAATTAAAGCAAGTTCCAAGACTGGTGCTTTTTTTCTCATTAAGCCAGTAATATGTCCATATTACATATTACTATGATGGGGGGGTCCATCCTAAACAACAATTTCATATTCCAAAACATCACCAAAAAGAATCAATTCAACAATATTAAACATGCTGAAGTTTGCTTTTGTGCAATTCAGAAAGACTGAACTATTCTCAAAGATGTTAGGGGTTGCATAATGAATGGTTCTTGCATTCTAAAAATTGTAAAGGAAGAGAAACCATGTTCCCTTTCAATTAGCTTCCCTAGAGCAGCTTTGGCCAAAATATTGCTTCAAACAGACCTAAAGCTTGGAACTGTGACAATGATTTCAGTGGCTCCTGTGTCAAAGGCTTAGAAACCAGTAAAGAAACCAGGACATCAAACACAACATTACCAAATCAAATTATTTCAAGAGCTGATAACAATCAGATGTGCTGTTTTCCCCACTGGATAGGATGAATCATGATGCATGAATAATCATGAATCAGGGATAGCAAAACTGTTGCTATGTTATTAGATGAACATTCTGCTTAGTGTTTATTTTTTAAAAAAATATGAGTTCCTTCTCTATCACATTATCCAGAATCTTGCACTATACTAAAGATTGTCTGCAGAGCAAGAAAAGTTTCTTAGACTTCATTGCTTGGTACAGTATGCAATTAATTTCTCTTTTACACTGAGTATTGCCAAATTAGTGCTTAAATGACATCTCAAATGCTGGCTATTTACACCATATTGGTTTTTTAAGATTAAAAAACTCTAGTCCAAGGCAAAATGCTAGACATTGTGTCTTGCCACAGAAGATTTGCTGATCACATCAGTTCTGTATCCCTCACCACCACATGCTATTTAACATCTACATGAAACCACTTGGAGATGTTATCTGGGGATATAGAGTTGGGTATCTTCAGCATGCATACAATACTTTGCTTTACATCTCATTTCCATCAACAGTCAAGGAGGCTGTGGAAGTCCTGAATCACTGATTCATGCCATTGATGGTCTAGATTAGGGGGAACTGAAATTAAAGGGAAGCTGAAATTAAAGCTGGACAAAGATAGAGGTATTTCTAGTGAAGACATTTGCAACCCAAGAACTGGGCTGTCAATCCATTTTGGATGGGGTGGCACTCCCCTTGACAAATCAGGTTCACAGTTTAGGGGTGCTTTTGAACTTCACCTTGATTCTAGATTCTGATGGCTGTCACTCAGACCACCTTTAGCCAGCTTTGGCTAGTGCACCAACTATGTCCTTTCTTGGACTGGATGGACTTGGTTATGTTTTCCCCACAGACTAGTAACAACTGGGCTGGACTACTGCAACATTTTCTCCTTGAGACAGCCTCTGAAGAAGCCAGGTACCACAGGAGATCAGAAACTATCACACCAACCATATATTCACTGGTGATAGTGCCTGCAACATGGGATTGGTGGAGACCTCACAGGATGGACAGTCTTATGAGGAGAGATGATCCCTCAGGTATTTGGCCCGAAACCATTAAGGGCTTTATAGGCCACATCATCAGCACTTTAAATTGTGCAGTAGTCAGAAACATACAGGCAGCCAATGCAGATGAAGTCACAGGAGTATGGGATTATCATGAGCCCTGGCTCCAACCAAAACACTAGTGGCTGCACTATCACTATTAATGATAGTTCCTAACCAAAAAATCCACCATCTTTAATCATCACCACCTCAAAAGGAAAAGCACCTGACCCACTAACTTTAAAGTCATGCTAAAAGGCAGACTAGTAACACTCGTTTTTAATGCTGGACAAACATGTTGAGGCACAGCAGACTGTTCTAGTGGAAGTTATTCCTGAGGGGACCAAACTTAAGAGGTTCATAATCCATGTCAAGAATGAGCACACAGTGGTGGTTTACAAAGAAAAAGCAAGGTGATCAATCCCAAAATTATATATTAGGAGCAATCTCCTAATCAGCCTCTTAGCCAGGAGCAGCCCAAGCAGTGCCACCTAGATTAAAGCAATTGCCACACCTACCAGTTTGAAACTCCTCCCCCTTTTAAAAAATAACCTTGCATGTGTGTTGGCGTGGATGCGCCACCATCACCACTGTTGCTGCCCCCTTCTCCTCACCTGCCTAAGCTACTTAGAAAGCAGCCAGATGAGCAAGGAGAAAGGGTTGGGGCAGAGCACCAAACAGCAAATAGGAGCCTTCTTTTTTTAGGTTTGTCTTACCACTTCTTGCCTGAAGGAGGCAGTGGGGATGGGGCTCCACTTTGCCTGCTTGGCCTTCTTGCTGCATGGGCAAGCTACTGTGCCCAATTGCTTGGATCACTGTGCTGCATTTTCTTGCTGCACCAATATTGTTGGAGGATAAGACAGACAGCCACAGCCACAATAATCTTCCCACTCACTCTCAGCAAGCAAGAAAAGGATTTCTCCCCATACCAAAATGTGTTTTTTCCAGACGGACTTCATGAGGATTTTATGGAACAAGTGAGAAACACACATGCAGTTATAGTTGTGCAAGAAACATCTTGTATTTCGCAGAAAGATCTTGAATTTCGTCTGACATAGATTATTTCCTTCTTATTTTAGGCTGTCTTCTTCTGACAATTGCTCTTCTGACTAACATAGCCTAGTCTTCCACCCTACAAAGCACCATAACTGCCCTAGGCAGTCTTGGAGACATTTGCAAGCAGTATGAATTTTCTCTTGTTATTTCATTGCAAAATTTTCTGCTCAAGTTCCAAGTGAATGGAACTTTCCAAACTAAAAAAAAAATGTGGTTGCTGAGCAAAGAAGGAACACAACTATCCCCTTTCCCCTCCTCAACACACACACACACACACACACACACACACACACACAGAGAGAGAGAGAGAGAGAGAGAGAGAGAGAGAACACTCACTGGCAACTTAGAGAAAGTCTCTTCTGTCATGGAGATGTCTTAGTGTGCCTGCCCACCCCAAATTCCTTGAATTTTTAAAGCATGAATTAAGAGCAACCACACTCTTTTTAGAAAGCAAAGAGTAGTGATTCCATAAACGAGACACAGGAAACAGGCCATTCTAGTAGGTATACAAATCATGCATATACCCAAACCTACAAGATGAGAAAAGAAACACTGATTCCAAATCACTTTCCCACGCAAGTGATTGCATGGAGCCCTAAGCTGCAAGGAATAGTCTGGTGGATGGGCCATTCATGAGGCAGGTAAAATAGCTGTCTCAGGTAGTTGGTTTCCAATTCTGTCAGGCTGCTCAGCCAAGAGATGGTGCACAGCTGGTTTGCCTTCCAAGACAGGTGCTCACCCTCTCTTAATTGGGCACAGCCCAGCCCAGCCACAAAGAGAGAGGAAATGACTGGCCGGAAGGAGCAGCAGCCACCACCTCTTCCAGGCAGGTCAGGCACTCATCCTGTTTTAGCTGGATTAGGAACAGCCTGGCTGAGTGCATGCACATAACACAAACAAGCAAGTGGCCTTGCCATTAAGAGCTACAGCTATCTCCTCCCCCGCTAGCTGAAATGTATGGAAAGTGGCAGCAATGGCTTAAGAATGTCTCCCTGGGCATTCTCTTCTGTATTCTCTTTCTGCTCCTTCCCTTTTTTTAAAATAGGGAAACACTGAGGAACCCTAGCTATGATACCAGGAGGAAGAAGAGGAAGGTAAGAGCATAGACATGCTAACGAAGACACCTCAAAAAGAAGGGGGCATCTAAGACAGCATGCTACATCAGACATCCTAGGGGCTTGGGATTACACTGATGGCTATGCTTTGTTTTCTTTTAGCTCCAAATTCAAAGCCCACACACAGCCAAGCACAGCTTTGCAGGCTTCACATAAAGGTACCAGAAAGGTGCCGAAGTTGCCATTCAACATTCATTATTGTTTAAGTTAGCCAAGGCAGTAGTTCCCAAACTGTGAGCCATGGCTCTCCAGGGAGCCGTGGAACCCAGCTAGAGGAGTCTTGGAATCATTGGGGGAAAAAACCTGCCACCCTATACAATGTATAAGATTGTAGCCCTAAGGGGGAGCCACAGCCAATGGCCCAGTAGGTCAAGGAATTGAAAAAAGACGCATGTACATTTCTTCCTCAAAGGCACCACCAGGGTATCTATATTGTGGTGTCTTGGTCAAAGTGCTTAAGCCAGAACCCCTTATCTGATAGACCAACTAAAGTGTATTATGCCCCTATACTAGAATAGTCAGAAGATGAGGGACATTCCTAGGGTTTGGAACTACAGAATAGGGCAGGTAACTTCTTCCCCTCACCAGAAATTAGGGAACCAAGAAGATGGACAGTTGCAGGACCAAAAGGATAACCAATGTAGGTTAATCTGTTCCCATTAAACAAGTGTTGCACATCTCAACAGAAACATGTGAAGGGGTAGGGAGAAAAACGGAAGCAGCCTTTGCCTATGCAGGACTAAGGGCGCAATCCTAACCTGGAGCTCGGCCAACACAGTTAGGCCAGCAATGTTTGGCTGGCATAAGGACCACCATAAGGCACATTTCAACCACAGTCAAGGAGGATGGCGCACAGTCAGGGAGGGTGGGGCATGTCTCACATACGTTATGGTGAACCTTATGGTGAACTCCAGGTTAGGATTGTGCTCTAAGGTGTTGTAGTGTCAGTTCACATCTCTGCAGGAAGACTGTTTCTGTCAACACAAATTGGTTTTCCTTGCTTCTCTAAGAGAGGATCCCTAGGAAGATGTGTTTCAATGGAAAATACTAATCTTTTGGAATGCAAACAACCAGGTTTCCAGCAGCAGCCTAGGAAAGTTTCACACGTCCCTCTACCTCTTCTGATCAAACATCAGGTTTCTAAGACATTGCTAGCTTTATTTACATAATTATAAAATGCTTATCCCTGGACTGCATCTTGCAAACCCCTCTACAAGCATCTACAAGCAATGGTGTTTCCCTTATTTGACCCTCTCTTAGCTTCACAGGCTCACATCCCTTGAGCCACGATTGACAATAAGAATCCATAGCTTTACTATAGTTCCCCTTACAGCTCTGTGAGAAGAATGTCTGTACTTTGTAACCTTTTCTGATTCTTAGATGGCCACAATTCGGCTTTTGGATGCCTGCAATAATCTTGGAACTGCCATTCATGACAGCTCTTCTCCTTGATAACAATCATGGCATATTCCATTTGCTCAGACTTTTATTCTAAAAACGTACCCAGAGCCAGTATGGCGTCATCATTAAAGCATCAGACTAGCAGCAAGAAAATCTGAGTTCAAACGGCCACTCAGCAACTTGGGGTGGGGGCACACAATTTGCAGGGGCAGAGATGGTGGGGAACCTCATATGCCACACTGTGGCCCTTGAAATGAAGATGGTATAGGAATGTAACTACTAAGAAGAAATAATTTCATAATGCAATGAGGTTCCTCAGATTTTAAAACCATCAGATACCTAAAATCCCCAGACTTGCCCAGGAATGCCAAAAGCAACAGAGGCACAGCAAGTTACCACTGTTAATTAACTTAACAGTTATCTATGCCATTGCAGACCTGTATAGGTCCCTCCCCCTGAAACAGCATAACACTTACCTGATGCTCTTCAGGATGCTCTTCTACATTTAGAGGAACCTTTGATTCAACATCTTCCCATGCAGGAACCCTCTTTAAGTCAGGGCCATTCTGGATAACTGGTCCATTTCTACCATCTACAATATTCCTTTCCTGAGTGCTCGAGATGTGGTGAAAGAAAAGGCTCTTCTGTGGCATGGGCAGAAACCAGGCCACAGCAAAGGCAACGGAGGCGGAGGTAAGAGACATCACGTTCAAGTTAAACACAGGCCAGCCAGCAACAGACACCAAGACCTGTCCAACAATGGAGCCCACAGTATAACCCACAAGGGTAGCACTTCGACAGTAGCTTGTGACTTTTTGATACAAAGACAGGTCCACGACACTATAAAGGTAGGAATAATAGGCTATTTCAGTTGCAGTCGTCAATCCATAGAAGAATTCTAGGAACTGAAGAGCCAGCAGTTCTTTGGCATAAAGCAGCATAAAGTATGTCACTATAAGAGTCAGTCCTTGTAGGAGGATTATTGGTTTGTAGCGCAGATAGTCTGTTAGCAAGAAGGCAGGCAACAGCAGCACCAGGTACGAGTAAGTCCATACTGGATAAATTTCATTGAAGACCTGAAAGAGGAAGAGGCCATGAACTTTTAAAAATTGAAAATCAGCATTCTGGACACGGCTATTATTCATTCTTTTTTTAACCCACATTTTGTTCCCAGATGTAGAACTCTTATTTGACTAATGGCACCTTGACTGATTGCAAGTAGCATCAGTTGAAAACTCATAATGGCCCATCTTTCCACAAAAGGGCACACAAGGCAGCCAATAGATTTATAGTTTATTTTGATTTGTGTTTTATATAACTAAGCAATACTAAATAAGGCAGAAGTTAAATAGTAATCTTTGTAAACAGCAGCAGAACAATCCCCAAGTTACCAACATAAAACGTTATTTCTAACTCAATAGCTTTGCCAATAAGTTGGGAAAAAAGGCTAGTGCCTAGCAAGTATTTCTAGGGAGGCTATTTAAGTCTGTGGACTCATAAAGAGCATGGGAAGACCTTTGAGGGGGGCACAAAGCACCACATAGATAAAATCCTAAGGCAGGTGATGCGTTCCGCATCTGCTCCAATCAAAATCTGAAGGGGGGAAGCTGTCCCATCACAAATCTGAGCAGCTCAAAAAGACCTGCTTGGTTAGTCCTTGGTTTAAGAGGGGGTTACAGAGATGTTATGCTGTGTATTTTCTGCTGCTGGTGTTAGGATTAGTGTCCCATCAACTCACAGACTCTTGTATGCAACACCAGAAGATGTCTGAAATTAAGAATCTTTGCATGTTCACTTGTAGAAGAGATAATTGATGCTGGATTGGGAGACCCAGAAAGTAAAGTTCATGCTTGAGAAGTACGTCTTATAGAGTTGGCTACCCATTTAAAAATTGTAGTGGTATGAGATTTGTATGCGCACATTCTGTCAAAGACCAATTCTTTCAAGGTGGCATTTAGCAGGATCCAACCTATCCCAGTGCATTTCAATGGTCATTTGAATGAAAGTGCTTTTAAGAATAGCCAATGAAATGTATTGCTTCCGAAAGGCAGCTTGCTATTCTGATGTGGATTTGTTTTGTTTATCCATGGATACTGGGATACCTATTAAAATTCAGTTATCCATGGATACTGGGGTATCTATTAAAAAGGTAGGTGAACATTAAACAAATCTCTTTTTTTAACCTTGTTGTAGCAAAACCATTGATGTTCCCCTATCTTTAAAAAGGCACCCCCAGTATACACTGTTTCAGGCATCCACAGGACAATCAAGAACAGAACCCCAGCAAATACAAGGGCATGCCTGAATAAGCAACAAATAACCTTTAGTCCAGCGCACTTACCATATCAAATCAAAAGAATTCAAACGAAAGCCCTCTCAACTGGATTCGACAGTACTAGGTGTGCATATTGCCAGGATGAAACCCCGGGAAACTCCAAGTACCAGAAGTGGGCCATTTACAAGATGCCATTCTGAGAAT